>UESW01004086.1:0-81454 GCA_900491605.1 Calamus simplicifolius
ATTTAGTTTTAAATTTAGCGATGCATTTTGGTGCGTCGCAATATTGCGACGCATCTCTGCGTCGCAGAGGGCGCTATTTTGCGATGTAATTGCGATAAATTATGGTTGCGACGATATTCTCAGCGACGCAGTCATTGCGTCGCTAATGTGTCGCAATAGCATGTTTAGCGACGCATTAGCAACGCATTTGGGTGTCGCAAAATTTTTTTTTTTCTTGTAGTGTCACTTGACACCAGAACCCAACTCCATAGGGGGTATATGGAGAACACACACCCATGAGGTATGCTGCGATAGGATATGGCAATATTATGCCGCATGACATCAGAACCCATCTCCATAGAAAAATATGTGGAGGACACAACTCTTAGGGTATGCTATAGCAAGATATGATATGATGTGAGTTCATGATGCTAATTCTAGGACCCTGACTCCTAGGAGATATTTATGGAGGTTACACCCGAGATGGGTGTTACACCCGAGGAGGGTGTTCTGTTTATGAGGATATAGTGTGTGGATATGGGACATTGGTATGAAATAGTTTTTTACATGCTATTTACAGTGGCGCAGTGGTTTTATTCTAAAATTTTATATTCTTGAAATGCTATATAGCATTCACTTTCAAAATTATTTTGAGCATATGAATGCATGTTTTGATAACATGGTAAAATGTATTTGAAATGTGGAAGCTTGACAGGTGTTTATTATGGAAAATTTGAGTTGATAAAAGCTTAAAATTATTATATATATTATATTATAGTTGGCTTATTTATTGAGTGTGACCTCATTTTAATTTCATAATATTTTTTAGAGCCATAGAACCGAAGATAGGGATATGGGATAGTTGGAGCAGTTATCAGAGTAACTTAGATCCAACACTTTGTTGTAACCCCATTGATTTATGTATTTTGGCATGTAGCCTAAAACATATGATTATGGTTTATATTAAGAAAGCTTTAAATTTGGATGATATATAGTTATTACCCCTCCTTGTATTAAGTGTTATATTTCAAGACGTCTTGTATGCCAGGCATGCGGCGGGTTGCCACCCCTAGATCCAATATTGGGTCTGGGGTGTGACACCTTTTCTGCTAGCTATCAATGATTGTTGTTCGAAGGCTAGTAACCCCATCCTGATCGGCATCCGAGGGGAGTCCATTCTGACAGCAGGCAAAAGCAGAGGGAGCAAAGGTGGCCACAAGCACCACCAGGACCACCACGAGGAGTGAAGAAAGCTTGTTACTCTCCATCTCCACTTTCCTCTCTTGCTTCCTACCACTACTTCTGCGCTTATGTTGTGTTGGTGCCAGATCACTTTCCTCAATCATCCAAGAGTATTCGATCACCTTCTCTGGTGAGTTTGTGATCCTTTGGTGGACTCAACTCTGATCAAGATCCTGTAAAAAGTTTCGAGAGCCGATGATTCCAATAGAGACCCTCTAATGCTCAAGTAAGTGCTCTGGCCAATAGCCATAACTAGAAAAAGCTTGAGAGTCTTAGAGAATTTCTGTGTGAGCGTGTAAGTGCTCATACCTGGTCGGGGGTCCCTCTTACCTGTTTTATGGATATTTTCTAGTCTCGAGGTATAGCCACTTGGCAGAGAATGAGCGGTGAGGGCAGCAACAGTGAAGCATGCCTCCCTCATGGCATATCAGAGCTGCAGGCCATGTCCCATATGGTGTGGGTGGTTGTAGCTGGTTGGTGGGCTAGGTTCTGTCAAAAGTGGGAGGCCGCATTAGTTGATGGAATGGGTCCCATCAGAAGTGGGAGGCTGCAGTTGGTTGGTGGGCTAGGTCCCATCAGACGTAGGAGGCCGCAGTTGAGTTGGTGAGCCAGGTCCCATCAGATATGGGTGGTTGTAGCAGAGTTGGTGAGCCATATGAGCTATCCCTATAAGGGATCTTACTGGGAAGGCCGATTGGAGGCGCAGCCCAGGTGGCCGAGTCGGGTCCTACCCGAGAGGCCGACTGGAGGTACTTCGAAAGATTGATTACTATCATTGGTTGGGTGTGGTTAGCTTCATTAGATGATCTCTACCACTGGTTGGGTGTTGTCCCTTCAGCCCCATCAGCTTCTCCTCCAAAGTCATGAACACATACATGGATGATCCTTAGGAAGAGCAACCTAGAGCATGGATGGTCATAACTCTTTCACATGTATGCCTTATTTCATGCATGGGTGGTATGTTATTGGCTTGGCCTTCATTGCCTCATAGAGAGGCTGAAGCTAGAACTAGGCTAAGGGAGCTCCTTTATTGTGGAACTTAACAGCCAAGCCACTGAGGTTAGGTAGGGAGTCATGATGTTGACCTCTTTGACCATCGTGTGACATTGGATTGTAATAATGATGCCTAGAAAATTGTGGAAGGCTCCCTTAAGAAGAATGAGGCCGCCACCTAGAGTGCAAACAGATTCCCCGGCTCGGCCATCTCGCTAGCTTCGCTATGAGATAGCGGAGTAGGAAGAGGCCGACTCAGAGGTTGAGCAGAGGAGGCCGACTTCAGAGGCCGAGTTGGAGGTCGAGCAAGAAGAGGCCAATTCCGAAGGCCGAGCAGAGGAGGCCAACTCTAGAGGTCGAGTTTGGAGGCTAAGTAGGAAGAGGCTGACTCTGAAGGCCGAGTAGAATGGGCCAATTCCAAGGGCCAACTGAAGATGGCCGACCCGAAGTGGCCAATTGGGGGGTTTGGCCCGAGTGCGATCCCATTGCCTATATGGTTTATTGGCCCCATCAGATCCCCCTACACTTCTGAGCTTGTGCGACCACGTGCCTTGCATTTGCCAAACAAAAGAAGTGTAACGTTCTTTGCCTTTGCACTATGCACCTACATGCTAGCTTCGGCTTCGATTCCTTCCTTGTGAGGAATCCTTCTCTTTTTGCACTACTTTCGATGTTGATAATTTTGGTCTATCCTTGTATGGACTAGTGATCGAACCTGATGCTCATTGAAGCTATGCACTAGCTTGCTGAAAGACTTTGAGCAAGGTTAGAGGTAGGTTGGTTACCTTTGACTAGCTAGGAGCAGTCAAAAATCCTCTCCCAACTTGGAGACAAAAAGTAAGTGCTCGTCAACTGTGAGTTGATCTTTCCCAACGGTTAGTTGGCAGGGTCTTTTTGGCCAGCTGAGAATGGCTTTCATTGTCAATTATAGCCAAGGAGTTGGTCTCTCCCAACTATAAGCTGACTTGGTCTTCTTGGCCAACTGAGAGGGGCCTGCACCATCAACTGTAAGCTAGGAATTGATCTTTCCCAACTATGACCTGACTTGGTCTTCTTCTTTTGATACAAACTCTGAAAGTGGATGCCCATCAACTGTGAGCTGGGGAGTTGATCTCTCCAACTATGAGTTGACTTAGGATTTTCTTTTGACACAAAGTTTGAAAGTGGATGTCCATCAACTGTGAGCTGGGGAGTTGATCTTTTCCAACTGGGAGTTGACTTGGGGCTTCTTCTTTTGACATGAAGTCTGAAAGTGGATGCTCATAACTGTGAGCTGAAGAGTTGATCTCTTCCAACTATGAGTTGACTTGTGGTCTTCTTGGCTAGCTGAGAGTGGCTTATTGAAATTTGCTACTTGGAGTCAAGAGATCTTTTCATTGCAATCTGTTTGCAAGCGCATGATTTGAGTTAAGGCCTTACCCAGTTAGTTGTCGGCTATTGAGGTAGAGTTAGGGTTATTGAGGCAGAGTTGAAGCGTTGCCCGGGTGGCGGAGTGGATCAGAGTCCTACCCGAGAGCTGGTTGGCCGCTAAGGCAGAGTTGAGGCCATTGAGGCAGAGTTGAAGCACAGCTCGGGTGGCCGAGTGGGTCAGAGTCCTATCCGAGAGGCTGGTTGGCCGCTGAGGCAGAGTTGAGGCCGTTGAGGCAAAGTTGAAGCGCAGCCCAGATGGCCGAGTGGGTTGGAGTCCTACCTGGAAGGCTAGTTGGCCGCTGAGGCAGATTTGAGGCTGTTGAGGCAGAGTTGAAGCGTAGCCCGAGTGGCCGAGTGGGTCGGAGTCCTATCGGGGAGGCTGATTGGCCGTTGAGGTAGAGTTGGGGCCGTTGAGGCAGAGTTAAAGCGCAGCTCGGGTGGCTGAGTGGGTTGAAGTTCTACCCGAGAGGTTGGTTGGACGCTAAGACGGAGTTGAGGCTATTGAGGTAGAGTTGAAGCACAGCTCGAGTGGCCGAGTGGGTTGGAGTCCTACCCGAGATGCTGGTTGGCCGCTGAGGCAGAGTTGAAGCATAGCTCGATTGACTGAGTGGGTCGGAGTCCTACTCGGAAGGTTGGTTGGCTTCTGAGGTAGAGTTGAAGTCGCTGAGGTTGGCTTGAGGCCACTGAGGCTGACTCGGAGTCTGTTGAGATCGGCTCAAGGTTTCTGGGTCTGATCCGGGGTTGCTGAGATCGTCTCAAGGGCTGCTGAGACCAGCTTGAGGGTTTCTAGGCCTATCCGAGGGCTGTTGAGACTGGCTTGGGAGTTGCTGAGACCAGCTCGGGGGCTGCTGAGACCGACCCGACGGCTGCTAAGACCGGCTCGAGAGTTTCTGGGCCTATCCGAGGGCTGCAAATATTGACTCGAGGGCTGCTGAGATCGACTCGAGGGCTGTTGAGACTGATCAGAGGGCGTCGACATTGAGTTGAGAAATTAATCTTCATTATGTAAGAAGACTGGATGATTGAGCAGCATGCTTGGAGCTCCTTTATGAAATATCTTGGGAAGAGTTTATCTCTTGCTGATTTGAATACTTCAAGATATTGGTGACCTTCCCCCAGGGAATCATATCGACTGAAGGTGGGAGGTGCTTGTACCCTTTCTTGGGCTCCTTCCCGTATTGCCGTCCGTAGGAGGGGGGACCGTTTGGATGGCAAGTGGGAGATAGAGGCCACTTGGGGGCTTCATGGTGGTGGTGCTCTTACTAGCGAACTTGATGACCGTTCTATCGGTGCTTCGATGAGGCATGGCAGCGATGAATCTTCCAGCGAAAAGATCTCATCCTAGTGGAATGATGGCTGGCCTAAGTAGCAACTGTAACGGGAGCGAAAGCTCTTGAAGGCCTCACGGTGATGCTGTTGTTGGTGAGCTTGATGGCCATTTTGTCAGTGCTCCGGTGAGGCATGGTGGCGATGAGTCTTCTGGTGAGGATATCTTCCACGAGTAGATTGATGGTTGTTACGAACAACTGTTGCTTGAAGCAAGAGAGGCCTGGACTTCTGTTGTATGGCCACAGAGTGTTCTTCTACTGCTTCTGGACCACTGCCACTAATGCTTGGACTCGCTGGGTGAGGGTGGCAAGCTGGTCTAGCTGAGTGGCCTGAGGTGATGGCGATGGTGGAGCAAAGAGGCTAGCATCCTGCTGCTCGATTTGTTGGAAGGGCTCTCCTGCGCGACTGGTGGATGCCTCTTATGCGCGTGTCACCACCATCGTTGGTTTAGGAGGGAACGAAGATCTATAGCCTGGTGCATTAGATCTTTTCTCTCTTCTCTCCTCCCTAGTGCACCAATCTATTGGCACCATATCACTTTTCTCAATCGTTCGCAAGCATTTGGTTGCCTTCTTTGGCAAGTCTGGGATCCTCTTGTAGGCTCCGCTTTGATCGGGATCCTGCAAAAAGTCCTATAGATCATGGCTTTCCTTCAAAAGTTTGTGCCAAGACCTCCTCCATAGGAACAAAAAGCCGACCACCTTTAGCATAAGTAGTCTATCATCAATCCAATACTTGCGAGTCTCTCCAACTTGAACTAACTTCACCAACTTAGCATATTTAGGATCACTGCTTACAAAATCCTTCTACAGCTGCCTAAAATCACTCTAAAAAGAAGTTATCGCAGCAACATACTCTCCAAATTTTTCCTGTTCAAAGCATTAGCAACCACATTCTATCTTCCAGGATGGTGCAACCACTCAAAATTGAATTCAGCTAGGCACTCCTACCACCTTGCCTACTATGGTGTCAACTTCTTCTGAGCAGTAAAGTGTTAGCCACATTATATGTCACAACCAGAAATTTAGATCCAAGTAAATAATGACGCCACTTATCAAGGCAATGCACAACTACTGTCATCTCCTTTTCTTGGACTAAATACCTTTGCTCCATTTCATTCAATTTTCTGCTTTCAAAAGCTACTGGATGCTCATCCTGCATTAGAACACCAATTATTGTACCAGATGCATTAGTATGAACCTCAATCTTATCAAACTCCGGCAATTTCAATACATGCTCAGTTGCAACGCAGTCCTTTAGCTTGTTAAAAGACTTCTGACACTTCTCATCCCAAATCCAAGGTATGTCCTTCAAAAGATCTGTCAACACACCGGCAATTTTGGAATAACCTTAGATGAATTTTCTATAGTAGTTAGCCAATCCCAATTAGAAAGAGTAATCTTTTAACAATTCATGGTAAGGATAGAAGTAGAGGTAGACCTAAATTAATATGGATAGAAATAATTAAAAAAAATATAACTATTTGTAATATGAATGTCGACTTGGTCATGAATAGAGCAGAGTCGAGGAAGCAGATTCATGTAGCCGACCCCATATAGTTGGAAAAGGACTTAGATGAGTTGAGTTGAGTTGAGTTAGCCAATCCCAAAAATGACCTCAAATCAGCAAGTTTAGTAGGTACTGGCCAATCCAAAATGGCTTTCACCTTAACCAACCCATATGGATCTTCCCATCACTGATTCTATGTCCCAATAAAGATACAGCTGTCTGGCAAAATCTATACTTTTCCTTCTTCATACAACCGGTGTTTCCTGATCAAAACTGAGAATACTAGGAACAAGTGTTTAAGATGCTCTTCCTAGGAATTGCTAAACACTACTATATCATCCAAGTAAACCACAACAAAATCATCCAGATACTCATATAAAATGTTATTCATAAGATTGCAAAACATTGCAGGGGTATTTGTCAAACCAAAAGGCATAACAAGAAACTCAAAAGCTCCATATATAGTTACACAAGCAGTCTTAGCCTCATCACCTTTGGCTACACAAACTTGCCAATATTCAGATCTTAAATCAAGTTTAGTAAAGTACCTTGCACCTGCTAGATGATCAAATAGATTCTCAGCATTTGGAGCTGGATAGCAGTTCTTTATAGTGACTTTGTTCAAAGCTCTGTAGTCCACACGCATGCGAAGTGAACCATCTTTTTTCCTTTCGAAAAGAACTGGGGCTCCAAAAGGCACCTTGGAAGGTTAAAAATTACCGCTTTAAGCGACGATTACAGTCATGAAATCCACTTTGCGATTACAGTCATGAAATCCACTTAGAGCGGCGGTATAAAATTTTTTATTTTATACAGGAGAAGACACATTTTTTATTTGAAAGGTATGAATTTTTTGAAATTATTATTATAAAAAAAATGGAATTAAGCCTGATATGTGTTTTTGGTTGAATTTGGATTGGAATCAAATTAAGGTTTAGCAACGGAGTTTATCGTAGATTAAACAAGCGAATGAAACTAGAATTGTATTAGGTGTAAAACTCTTACAAATTATGTCTTAATATTATAATATAATAAAATAATGATTTTGTCTTTATTTTTCGGTGCTACCATATCACTGCTAGTAGTTATTTTAGTTAACTGGATGTAGACCAAACCAGCACGCCTAAGGCAAACAGATCCAAGTAGGCCTTCATTTTAAAATCCACCAGGTTTGGCCTCCAGCAAGTCGACCTTCAATCCGTCATAACCTACCCTTTCCATCTAAGCTCATTAAAATAAAGTTGCAACCCCTTGCTAAGTTCACCCAAACCTTACTTGACCAAAACTATTTTCTGAGACGGATATACTCAATCCATACCCCCATCTAAAAACTACAATAACAATAAAATCTTAACCCTAAATTAGTTAGAATTAACTATATGAATCTCAAATTAATTCACCTCTCACCTAAAAATTATTAGCTCAAATTTAAGTTGGTTATATAGGGTGCCTAGTTCTGCTTAAAAAAGTTTCTGGTGATTGATACGAGAGATCTAGGTAAGAGTCTTTATCTCAAAGCCAGACAGGATTTCCCACTCTTATAAGTTATTTCTCAAAGCTTTTAGCTAGGTTAATTGGGAGTAGATTGAAGGTTCCAACAATCTTGATGTGATCTGAATCAAACTCAAATTCTAAATCAAAGCTTATAACAATTTCAAATCCAGAACTAGTTTTCTCTAGATTTATACGTCATTGGATAGATTTTTAAGTCGATGATGCCAGGCTGGCTTCGTCAAGATCGATGTGATCTTTTCAGTCTTTCATCTTATTTATTGAATGTTGGATTGAAACAACATTATCTAACCAGCTCATAAACATGGAATTATTAAATTGGGGCAACCGGTATTAATTGATTTGATTTTAACCTTAATTTTAACTAGAATAATCAAATTTGTTTGATTTACCTTGATTATTTTCTTGTATAGTCTTCTTTGTAGCTATACAAATTGACTATATATATATATATATATATATAAAGCTCATTATACTCTAATGAAAATACATAATGAAATTATATAATTCAATTAATTTTTCTTTTCTCTCTTTTTATGGATACTGTTATCAAATCTAAACCGGTAATGACTTGTTTTCACATTACTAATAGAAGGAAAATTATCCTGATGCCTATTCATACCATATATGTTGGGAATTTCGTATGTTTTATATGAATCAAATTCATATAATACGTAGCGGAAAATAAAAATAAATACGAATTTAATTCCCAAAGCCCAAGATCCTCAGGGAACAGATTCAGTTAACAAGAAATCACACATGATTATAATAATAGATCATACCTGTGTTTTTTATTGGGGATGATGCCCGATGAAGCCGGTAAACGATTTACCACTAGCCGTCCATGCGTCCGGCCTCTAATAGTGATCCACGCGAAGATCTTTGGATGATGTCCTCTCAGGATTGGATGATAACCTTCTTGCGAGGGGTGCTAGCGCCTCTTTTCTTTTCAATTGATTTAGAAGGATTTCTTGATCAAGATCAAATCTTGATCAATCAAGAGAGAGAAAGGGACGTCCTAGAGAGAGAAAGGACATTTTAGAGAGAGAAAGGAGGTGTTAGGCATTCAAGAGAGAGAAGAGAGGAGTTCGGTGTATCTCTCGAAGGGGCATCTCTCCCCTTTTATACATAAAAAGGAGGTTGTATGGTTCCATAAAAAGAGGGATTTTATTTCAACGACCTAACCATTCAACCATATTTAGTTGATAACAAATTATCCTAATAAATTTAGGATATTTGTTATAACAAATTATCTTAACAAATTTAAGATATTTGCTATCATGATAATGTTAGGATTACAACCACCAAACCACATCCCTAAAAATTAGGAAATTGGTTATCCCATGAAACCAACGTCGCAACCTTGAATTTGGCTTCATGAGAACACCCCAAATCATGGGGTTCACTCCTCCATGACGTGGAGATGGATCATGTCCATCACATGGGCATGGATCCATCCTCCACGTGGCACGATCTCAGCCCTCGGTTTAATTGGATTTCCATGAATCAAATCATGCCATCATACGGACCCAATTAAATACCATATTATTAATCTCAATTAATCTAAGCCATCCATCACATGGATCAAGCCTAATTAATGGATTTCATATGTACATCTCATGTACAAAAGGTCTCTCTTTTGAACAAAAAATTCTTTTCTCTATAATGAATCCTATTCATTAATTTCATGTTCTCTCATTAAGATTGAGTCAAACCCAATCCTAATTTATTGGTTATCTGATTTGAATTAAGTCCAACTTAATTCCCATTTTAACTACATCCAAAATCTTCTTAATGCGTGTGACCCATTAGGTCCCTTAACACGTTGGTAATAATCATGTCTCTAATATTGACCCTAAGGATGACTTGATCAACACCTTGTCGAAGTCAATTCTTTAACCAAATCAACTCTTTGATTAAGTCAAAGAATCCATGATTATAGATCATGAGCGGCCTCTAGCAAAGCATCATGACCACCCAAGTGTTAAGGGTTTGTTGATGTGGTCATCAACACCTGTCCATGAACGGTTACCAGACGATTCAATCCCTTCGTCATATATCTTAGATCAATCAGTGGTATGGAATGTGTCAACCATATAATTGATCTTTGTTTACTTGATCTTAGAAAAATTGACTCATATGAATTAGAACTTCGAAACCATTTCGAATTCCAACTCAACCTTGCAAAGATTTAACAGTCAATTTAATCCATCAAATGGCCGTGGGATATAACCCTTTCTATCAAGGGAGATGAATCCTGTCTTGATCAAACACCACCTTCATGTGCTTCATATCATACCCAATCGATACCATATTTGCCACCCGTGGCTAGAGCGACATTTGCATGTCGTCAAAGCATGATATTCCACACATAAGGTGCAATGAAGATCTCAAGTCAAAGGATCACTCGCACCACCATTATCAAAGATCAACCATCGACACTATATAGAATATCCATATGGGATCTCTGTGCGGGTCATCCAATGTATCGTTACAATAATGAACATCCACACACCATATCCAAGTATCTTCATACTTCAGCTTGCAAGATCAGCTGCACACCACAAGGGTGAAGATATGCAATGTGTGCTAGTCTCAACGGCGTTCGACAGTGTCCAATCATGTCTACGCATCGACTAGGGAAGTTTAAAGAATCAAACCATAATATGCAATTTTGGATATCACAATTTATAATCTCTATTACAAATTCCATATGCACAGTTCGTATTCTTTTGGACTTTATCTCACAGGTAAAATATATCTAATATATATATGAAAAATACCTGGATAGATAAAGAAACCAATAAATTTGATTTGCATTCATAAAGAAATGGGTACAAACTAGCATCTTATCCAATTAGATCTAGGGCACACACTAACAATATAATCATTATTCATGAATGAAAAGATAAAAAGATAACCTTTGTTTTGACTTTGTTTTTCATTTTTAATTGTTTTGTTACTAGATTTCATAACAGTAAATCTTAATTGACTAGTCTTGGTTTCTTCTTTTATAATTTTCTCTTATAGTTATATAAATAGATTATATAAAGCTTATTTTGTATTTAATAAAAATAGATACTAAAATTATACAATGCGATCAATTCCTTCTGTTTTTTTTTTAAATTTATTTCTTGTGACTACTTACCAAATCTAAACGAAAAACGATTTGTTTCCATATCGCTAACGGATGCAAAATTATTTTGATAAGCATCTACGGCATAATATTGTTATAAAGATATCCCCGAGTGAAAAGAAGAGGAAATCCTTGCTCAGGCCTTGTATCCTCTGTTTTCTAAAGACATCATTATTTTATTATATTATAGTATTAAGACGTAATTTGGAAGAGTTTTACATCTAATACAATTCTAGTTTCATTCGCTTATTTGATCTACTATGAACTCGGTTGCTAAACATTAATTTTGATTCCAATCCAAATTCAATAAAAAAAACCTTAATTTTGATTCCAATTCAAATTCAACCAAAAACACATACCAGGCTTAATTCCAATTTTTTATAATATATAATTCCAAAAAATATTCATACTTTTTAGAATAAAAAAACGTGACTTCTTCCACGTAGTTCTCGACCCGCAAGTGCTATGAGCCGAAAAGAAATCACCATTTGAAATGATAATTTCATGATTAAAATCGCCACTTCAAGTGATAATGTTCAATCAGTCACCCCAATCATGCCAACAAAAATTTATCGCTGATACGATAAAAAAAATAAAATAAAATAAAAAATATCATTTGAAATGATATTTTTTATTTTAATATTATTTTTACCTTACATTTACTTTTTATCCTCTTCTTGTTGCCTTTTGGTATCGTTTTAAAAAATGACTCAGATATTCACTGTCCCGACATAATCAAAGAAAACAATCAAAGAAGTTAACCTGTGCGCACGAGAGAGAGAGAGAGAGAGAGAGAGAAAGCCAAAAAGGCAACCGCATCAACATACAACACGAGTACGGCTAACGTGAGCGCACGAGAGAGAGAGAGAGAGAGAGATGTTGTTGGAGGGTGGGGGTGAGGGAGATATTCACTGTCCTAACACAATCACAGAAAACAATCATAGAAGTTAACCTGTGTGCACGAGATAGGGGGAGAGAGAGATTTGAGGTCCAATGCAGTGTATGTTCTTAATTGCAAACGAGATATGTCACGGGAATGCACTTGAACATAAAATCTAAATCTTGCTTATATACAGAGATTTGTTTAAGTTTGAAGTCCAAACTGCATCAGACCATTTGATGCTTTCATGAAATCCAGCTCGTTAGGCCAAAAACCTGCTAGCAGATGTTTGAATGGGTTAAAAACAAATCTTCTAAACGTATATTCTTTTCAGAAAATTTAGTTTATGTTCTCCCCTCCCTTTTTTACATGGGACATTTTGTCATGTTAACTACTACAATGACCCAGTCCAACATTAATCAGAAAATTTGTTCTTCACCTGCTTTCTCTCTCCTTTCCATCCCCAACAGGATGAAACTCATCAAAAAATGGATTAACTAGTAATTGGCTTGTTTTTCCCAAACCAAAGTTCATTCGTTCCTTATGAACGTCTTTCCAATCTAGAAACTCTCCTAGCGGTAGATTCTTTCCACATGTTTATAAGTCATAGAGGAGCCATCTATCGTTCCTACAGAGCAGTGTTAAAAGTTTATACTTCTGAAAAAACTAAAGTATTTCTTTGATTCACTCTCCAAAACAAGCTGCATATCGAGAAAATTTTAACAAAAAAAGATTGGATTGTCGATAACAAATGCAAGCTATGGGGGGATGTTTATGACTCGGTGGATCATTTGTTTACCAGATTCACATTCTTACAACCGATCTTAAAGGCCTTAGATGGGGTTTTTGGGTTGAGACAATCTCTTGCCAAAATTGTTACTTTATGATCAGAATGAAGAAGAAAGAATGTACCTAATAAATAGAAAAAAAAAAGTTAGGATAAATTGATTGCGGCATTTATGACACATTTGGTGCGAGAGATACTCTAGAATTTCTTTCAAAAGAAAACCTCTGCATCATTAGTTCATTATGGTGTGATCTCTACTTCTAATTTATGAAGCAAGCTCTATCGGGCAAATTGAAGGATTCTTACTGCTCTCGCTGTAATATCCTTCATTTTGCCCCAACATCTACCTAATCTTATCACTCCTACTGCCTTTAAAAAAAAAAAATTTATGGGGGACCTCCTTCGAAGAAAGAATACTTTTTTGCCACTTTGAATAATTAGACAACAATTATTCACCGGGCTAGACAACATGATAAGTTGCTATCAATATAATGTCTCAAAGATGAACCACATATTATACTTTCCAAGGAAAAAGTGGTGAGTTGTGGTTAGGTTTTGACTTCTGTACACAAAAAAATCAGGTTATGATCATTGATTAGGCCCACCGCAGCAGCTATCCAACTCAAATGAAAATGATCTTCCTCGTTGCCCATTAATCAATTAATCTTGGGCTGTTACAAAGTTTTCGGCTATCCATTGCCCACGATTAACGTAGAGGAAGCCTGCAAGATCAAGATCATTTTACCTCTTATTTCTTGGGTTGTCGGCACTCCAAGTTGTGGTCCTTCAAAGTTGACTCGCTTCCATAATTCATATTTTGCCAACTACACAGAGAATGGAATTGTGCTATTGACTTTCACGTTCACTTATGAAGAGGAAAACGAAGGCATGCTTTGAAACTTTCCTTGTGGAAAAAAGCCCCTATCTCCAATTGATCGGATAACCTCTATTAAGGACCAGAATTCGCGTTCAAATGTCGCCTGTGAATCAGTAGTCTCAGCAAATCTTCTTCAGATCCATTGATGTTATCGTCGAGGCAACATCGGCAGGACACTCTGTATCTCCAAGATCAACAGAAGATGAACCAGCCATATTACTTTCTGGATCGAAATTGTTCGGTCTTTGGAGAAAAAGACAGAAAGAAAGCATAACCAAGGGTAGCGCCGCTCGACTCCTTTTAAACCGTCTCAGTGAGGATCCCCATGCATCACCGAACCTTAGTTTGAACGCTACTGGCCCCTGAGCCTGCCACTTGTCATTCCCCCTATGGTCAATTGCGGAAGGCAAGGGCTTTTTCCCTCGCACGATGGAACGAAATGATGAAATGATGGCCTGACATTTATGAACACCCCATGGCACGCTTTTGCCGATTTGAATTTCCCTAATCGAATGAAGCCATCTGGAACTCTACTCCCTACGCTCGAACCTATACTTTGGACTAGGGAGTGGGGGGCATATGATAAGGGATAAAATCGTTATTGCATTAATATCCGTGCATGCGACAAAAAGGTTAGGATCATTTTTGATTTTTGCCCGCTGGATGTCATGTGCAAAGAAAGACAAAATTGCCATACCTCGGCAAGACCGAGCCATCCCATACCTCAGTAGGATCGAGCCTTACCATACCTCGGCAGGGCCAACCCTCTCCATGCCTCGGTAGGACCGAGCCTTTCCATGCCTCGGCAGCGCCATGGATAATCTTTCCAAAATAAGGATTGGGAGCGGAGTAAGACCCTCCGACCATGATCAACATAAAATCAGATCCCTAATTATTTGACAGGACTCCGATCGCGATGGTTCTTGACCTCCCTAAGAAGGGAATAAAACCAAATATGGCATATTATCCATAAATAACGATGTAGCCTAATCTTAAAGCATCGATTAGCTTTCCTAGCCGTTGATCCTCATAACAAATGGGATTCGAATTCTATCGGCCTCGTAACTAACTTGATTCGAATCAGATTCAAATCATGATGGTTTCTGATTCTCTGTGAGACGTCCAAGCAGTCAAGTAATTGTCTGTCATCATACCAGCCACCTATAAATATCCTATCCTAAAATTTCTTGAGGTACACTCATTCTCTCATTGAAAAACCCTTTAAAGCTCAAGCAGCATTCAGAGCTCTCGAGAGGCCATTATTGAGGGACTCTTCTGCAAGAGCCTTCTCCTCATATTTGTTTGCTGTGAATTTTTACTGACTTGAGCATCAAAGAGTCTTTCGCAGGGGCCACTCCCAGCGTTTCCTACGTGAGGACTATCTTGCAGGTCCATCCAAGCGAAAGGTCGACACTCAGATTCGAAGGTGGGCCGCGTCCGAGTTGGAAAACGAATTTTTACGGCAACACGAACCTTTGCGTTCGTAGAACATTCCCAAATCGCTAGTTGCTTGTCCATTGTTCAATTGAAGATTGAAATCTCTTCAAACAATGGTAGAAATGGATTGAGGGGATTTTTTTTGCATGAACGTGGAAGGGGGGAGGGGTGGGAGGGGTTGTTTTGTTCAGGGGGTGCAGAGAGTAATACAGAGGCATTTTTGTAAAGTTTTTTCGGGTAAAATTGGTATATTTTTTTGTTAAGTTGGGGGTGTACTGAGTAATTTTGGAGGTGCAAATAGAAGCTCCCTTTTTTTTTGGCTAAACTATAGAATTAACCTCTGTACTTAGAGGGTTATGTCACTTTGATCTTTGAACTTTAAAAAGTTATAAAACTAATTCTGAACTTTCTGTTTTGTATCACTTTGATCTTTACCATTAAATAAAGAAGACACCGTTTATTTTTATCTTATATGGCAGCATACATAATAACACACGTGCCATCCAAGTGGCATGCATGGGTAGAACAATATCTAAAGACTGTAATATTTTGTGTGCATGAATTCAAAGAGTGTCAAATTACTAGAAAAGGAAACGAAAGATATTCTAAGGCTTAATCACAATGCTAGCTTGCAGTACACTGATGCTGACATCTGAAAAAAGCAATTCCTGAACTTCTCCCAGCTCAATGGTTGTGATTCTTTTGCAAGTCCAGTTTATGTATAATAAAGAAGAACTTCAGTCATGATCAACTCAAACAGATACCTAACCACCATGACAATGAGATTTAGCCTTCATATTTATAGGAAGCTGACCTAACCTGGATGCTTAAATATGATTCAGTTGAGCTCATTGAATCTTCTACTTTTGAGCACTGCAATTCCAAGTTAAACTTGTTCATAATATTGTGTGCTTGTAAGTTTGGCTGCCAAAATACATCCTGACCACAAAGCTTCCAGTAAATTTTCAGGAGACAACAAGATAATGGCATCAATCCAGCAATTTGGTGAAAAAAAGCAACAAAGAATGGTCTAACATACAATTCGATTAATGTAATCCCTCAATAATACATTTTGTTTTGGGGGAAGGAACTCGTATATTGTTTAAAATAAACCTTATTTACATTCGTACAACATAAAAGTGTTCATCTGCTCTTATGCTTGACTTGCCTCTTTGTAATATCGTTTCCTCCTCAGAGCTTTGAATAATGAATGGATCCATAGACTAGCGACCCGTCAGACCCTTTATGGCCATTTTCTCTTAGTTTGCTACTGCTTTTGCCAGTTTTCCTTCTCTGCACAGCAGTTTATGAGAATGTGAAATAGCACATTATCAACAGGCAATGCATAAATTTTACCTCGCCGAACACCTCCTCTGCTTCCTACATTTTTCTCTTTATTAAGATAATATCAGGCAAGTAACCTCTGTTCAACATTTCATAGAGCAATTTCCAAGCAAAATAGATAATCACCACCGCCGCATGAACCAGCAATTAATAAGTTATACGTAACAACATCAGAAAGAACCCCACTAGCAAGTATTACTACTATTCAAAATAACTATTCCAGAATGATGATCAAAGAATTCCAAAGCACCCGATGAGCTGAACCACATCATAAGCGTATAATTAAGTAAAAACTAAAAGGTAAGGCATGTAGATTTTAAGGATCATGCATGGAATGTAAGCAAATTCATTTAATTTTCTCAACAAAACAACATTAGTCTATTCATCTTTCCTAAAATTGTGAGTATCCTAAATAATCCAAGAAATCCCCGTATTAAATTTACATGCAAAAAAGATAGGAGGAAAAAAATCTTCGCTCAATGTATGGAGATAAAAAATTTTCTTGATTGAATATATGGATATATACCTAAGAATAGATCTTAAAGAAGTCTAAACAAGATTAATCATGGATTAATTGATCTCTTTCTGACTAAAATGAAATGAATCTCGATAACTATATATAAATGGATCTTGGTTCTAGAATCATTTTTTTTAAAAAAATATATCTTATTACAAATATAAATTATTTATTTTTTAACTACAAATGCTAAGACAATGGTTGTGTTGCTGCCAAGTCACTTGTGATGAGCGTTGGGCATGCTGAGATCTTTGGGGGCCTCCAAATGGGGTGGAAAGGTTGTCTTCCTCCTCCAAAAACCTGCAAGAAGTCCTCGGGCTGGTGGTTCCGGCGAGGACCCTCCGACACTCAAGTTAGTGAGCTTGTCGAACAAGAATGTGTTGTGTGTGTGGATTTTTCTGAGAGAAGAAGAGAGTCCCCCTAGCTGAGCTCGGGGTCCTCTTCTTATACCTGTCTAGGGGATTCCTTTTTTCCCGTTCCCTCTTTAACCATCGAATCTTCCTTGTTAGGATAAGCTCCCCCGAACGGCAAGTGGGTGAGCCGTTGCTGAATGGGCGCCGTGTATGTCGGTAACTGCAGGGCGTGCTAGTACCTGCCCGTGATTTCAGTGAGCGAGATACACGGTAATGGATGTCTCGAATTTTGGGGTTACCTGAAGTGGGTTTTAATGTACTTAGGAAAATGAGGCACCAAGTTAGAGTCGGAGCCGGAGCTAGAGGCCAGAGCCGTATGCTGGAGCCGACGCTGGAGGCTAGAGCCAAAGGCCGGAGCTAGAGGCCGGAGCCGTATGCCGGAGCCAACGCTGGAGGCCGAGCCAAGGGCCGGAGCTGGAGGCCAGAGCTAAGGCCAAAGCCGAAGGCCGGAGCCAGAGGCCAAAGCCGACGTTGGAGGCCGGACCAAGGCTGGAAAAGCCGACGTTGGAGGCCGGAGCCGGAGGCCAAAGCCGCTGGAGGCCAGAGCTATATGTCAGAGACGCTGGAGGCCGGAGCCGATACGCTGGAGGCCAGACTATATGCCAGAGCCGACGCTGGAGGCCGGAGCCGTATGCCGGAGCGACGCTGGAGGCCGGAGCCAACGCTGGAGCCGGAACGCTGGAGGCCGGAGCCAAGGCCGGAACTGGAGGCCGGAGCCAAGGGCGGGGACGAATTCCAACATCCCGAAAACGAGCTATCACATCATTAATTCTGGAAATTGCGCAGGGTGTTATGATGCCGCCCAAAGGAGATGATCAGCCATATCAGATGCCCCCCACCCCTGAGATGGGTGGGCGTACAGTCGCCAGTGAAAGGGGTGTTAATATCCACCAGGCGGCTGATCTCCATGCCATTATTTCGTCCGTTCAGGTTATTGGGATTGGGAAAGATTTTTCTCGGGCGAGGAGTTAAAAAAAGGTGAGTGTCATCATTGCAATATGGTCACCGCCACCTTTTTATTGGTGGTGTTTTTCGCGTTTCTCGCACCGATGGGCTGCCGAAGCGGCTTCCAGTGGAAAGCAGACACATGGCCAGATCGGATAACCGCGGGATGATTTGAAATGGGGTTATAAAAGGGAAAAATCATCCTTATCCTCCAATCTCCACCTTTTCTTACGTTACAACCTCCTACCTTGAATCCGCAAGCATCTGTTTACCTCCTATTTTGTTTCCCTCCTCGTGCTCCTTCAATCCAGTTCGAGTTTTCCATGTTAGTTCCCATGGCTTCTTCGCCTTCTTGTTCTATTTTCGATTCTGGGGGTCGTTCCCCCATTCCTTCTCAACCTTCTGCTTCCTTACTGACTCAATGGACCACCCCATCTTCTGACCATACTTCGTCGGAACGGCGGCGATCGGCCGGACGCCCCACAACCGGGAGTCGTCCAGCCGTCAAACGGACCTCCCCCCAGCGCTGTACAATAGCCGCTGGTCCCTCAAGCGTTGTCAAGGAGTCCCCCGAGCGGACTGCTTCCACTATGTCTGCTCAAGACATAGTGAACCTGGGAGCCAAATATAATTTTCCTCCAAACATGCGTTTGTCCTACCCTACTCCTAATGACAGGGTAACCTCTTCCCGTTCCGAAAGGGTTACTTTGTACAGAGCCTTCTTTAAGGCAGGACTTCGATTACCCATTCACCCTTTCATCCTCAACCTTCTAGATAGGTATTCTTTGACACCTTCCCAATTAGTCCCTAACTACATCCGAACCATCGTTGGTCTTTTGATTCTCTCACCTGCAAGGTATAGAGGCTAGCATCTCCTTATTTCGCAGTTTCTATACCCTCCGCAAGCAAGCGGGTTGGTGGTCCTTTACCCCTAGACCCACTAGGATCCTCAAATTATATCTCCCATCCCACCTCTATCAAAGGGTGGAAAGATAAGTTCTTTTTTGCCAATGTCGAGGGGGTGAGTGGAAGCTGGGGAACACCAAATACTGATGCCAATAGGGATTCTTCCATCCTCCTGAGGGATCGAATGGCATTTGGGTAGCTTCTGACTGCCGATATCCCTTGGTGCAATCAGCTTCTGACCAATGAAAACCTCCGTCTCGCCGGTCTTATTCCATCTAGTGGTGAGCACTTGATTACTCACCTTTTCCCCCTCTTCTTCTCTTCCTTTTTTTTTTTTTTTAACTCCTTTCCTATTTTTTGATATAGGAATGATGCCATCACTTCGTGAGATCAGACAAGCTGTTACCAAGAAGAGGAAGGCAAAGGGTAATGGGGCCCCTGCCGAGAGGAGGGCCATCGCCAAGATTCCTAGGAGGGCCGACGCTGGAAGGGCCGAGGCCGTGGGGCCCTTGCGCGGGCACGAGACGGTAAGAGTCCAAGCCAACGAGCCCATAAGGAACGATGCGGTAAGGGCCGAGGCCAGCGAGGAAGTTGGGCAAAGCAAGGCGGGAGGAAACGATTTGCCTTCACCAGTATCGGCTCCCCCTTCTATTATTCTGCTCGATCCCTCCCTGTAGCGAGTTGCGAAAGCACCGTCACCCCCGCCCGAAGCCGTCGAAATGGAGCCGGCCCAATCAACTACAAAGCCGACTCCAGCAGCTATCATACCTCCCGAAGGGGCGACAACTGAGGTGCCTCCACCAGCAAAGGTGCCGGAGGTGGCAGAGTCGGAGGTGGAATCCTCACACGCGACCCCCACGTCAGCGAAAGGGACTGGCATCGATCCTTCCTTCCAATCGATTTTGGTGAACTACAGTCGCTGGGCCGAGTGAGCATTGAATGAGGCATCCGTGTCCGAGTTGCAGGAGTTTCTCCGACATCAGGGGAGGGCTACCTTCTTCCGAGAGGTGTCTGTGGCACACCTCTGGGTGAGCTTTGCTCTATTATCAACCTTTTCATCATCGTTTCTTTTAAGACTATTTTCTTGATCAATCGATCTCCAGGCTGGGCAGAGAGGGAAGAAATGGCCCTGGAGGATACCCGAGCAGCGTTAAAGGGCAAAGCCGAAGCCATCCGGCTAAGAGCCGAGAAAGCAGAAGAGGCACTGGAAATTGCCCGGCATCAGGCGGCCAACGAGCTAGATAATGCTCAGGTGGCCGAAGAAAAATAAAGAATGGCAGAGGAGAAATTGGAGGTGGCATAGTCGGAAATATACATGTTGAAGAACCGATTACACTCCGTCACCATTGAAATAGGTGTGGACGAAGAAAGAGCTGAGAACGCAGAGGAGATCGCCCGCCAGTCTGATGCCAAGATTACAGACCTTACGGTGGCGGTGATCAAAGCTGAAAAGAAGGCCGCCAAGACCGAGCAAAAGATTATGGATGCCAAGAAGAAGGTTGCGGAGGCCAGGCAGAAAGCCTCCGAGGTGGAGAAGAGAGCCACTGAGGCCGTAGAGAACTTTAGGAAGTCTAGCGCCTTTAACAAGGAATTGGCCGAGTCGACGGCATTTGCATACGAGGGCGGCTTCTAGGACTGCAAGGAAAATATCCAAAAACTCTACGGCCTCAAGGGGATCGAGGGGTTGGAGCCAGACGAAGTCCCCGAAGATGACAACTTAGCTCCGAGTGATCCTTAGTCTCTTCCACTTTCATTGTATTTCTTCAAGTCTGATTTAAATCGGCGATTTTGTAAACTTTGGCTATTAATGAATCTTTTGATCTGTAGCGCTTACGTCTTGGATCATAATTGGGTATGCTAGTGTGTGAGTTGATGCGAACCAAAAACCTATGGCCGAAAAATTACAACACAATTTCTTTTTCAGGGACATTAGAAAACCAATTAGAGAACTGATGCGGGATCAGTCTTAGTTGTAGACACGAAGGTCAGAACAATAGATAGTATAGGACCCCGCTCATGCCGACGCAAAGTCGTTGAATGCCTAACGTGATGTTGAATATGCCGACGCAGAGTCGGGCATTGAGTGCCGACACGGAGCTGGGCCTTAGGTACCGACGTGGAGCCTAGCTGAGTGCCGACACGGAGCCGGGCTTAAGTGCCGATGCGGAGCCGAGCTTTAAGTGCCGATGCAGAGCCAAGCTTAAGTGCCGACACGGAGCCGGGCTTTAAGTGCCGATGCAGAGTCGGGCTTAAGTGCCGACGCGGAGCCGGGCTTAAGTGTCGATGCGGAGCTGGGCTTTAATGCCGACGTGGAGCCGGGCTTTAAGTGCCGATGCAGAGTCGGGCTTTAGTGCCAACGCGGAGCCGGGCTTAAGTGCGAAGCACGATCATTCGAAAATGAAGCAATGAGAATACTTTGAATAGCACTCTGGCAAGCAGGTTCAAATTAATGGAGTTAACACATTACTGATAATACCGACGTAGATTGTCTGTGTTCCAAGTGCGAGGAAGAGGTTTCCCATCTAGCTCCTCAACTTTGTATGCCCCATGATGAAGCACCTCCGTGACACGTTATGGTCCTTCCTATTTGGGTGCTAGCTTGCCTCCTTCCGTCGCTTTGATACTTCAACTCGTCGCAGGACGAGGTCTCCAGGGTGGAATGTCTTGGACCGTACTCGTGCATTGTAGTATGGGCCGCTCGCTGATGGAAAGCCGCCATGCGGAGTCGCGCTTGGTCTCTCAATTCTTCACTAGGTCCAGATCGGCCCGCAACTGACTTGGGTTGCTCTCTTCGTGGTATAACTCTATCCGGGGACTGGGGACCCCTATCCACCGGAATGATGGCCTCGGTCCCAAAAATCAGGCTGAAAGGAGTTTCCCCGGTGGGGGCTCATGGCGTCGTGTGGTAGGCCCACAATACACTGGGGAGCTCTTCCACCCAACGTCCTTTACAGCCATCTAGCCAGGCCCTGAGTCCTTGGAGGATAATGCGATTGGTCACTTCGGCTGCGCCATTGATCTGGGGGTGCCCCACAGAGGTGAATCATTGAGAATGCCCAGCCCAGTGCAGAATTTTCGGAAGGCCACGTTGTCAAACTGTCGGCCATTATCAGTGACGAGGGTGTGTGGCAGCCCGAATCGGCACACAACAGACTTCCAGAAGAAGGATCTTACTTTTCCCTTGGTGATCTTGGCGAGAGCCTCAGCTTCGATCCACTTGGTGAAATGGTCAACGGCTACTAATAAGAATTTGCGTTGTCCAGAGGCTGGAGAAAATGGTCCCAGGATGTCCATACCCCACTGGGCAAAGGGCTAAGGTGCAGACAGGGGGGTCAGTTGGGACGTCGGTTGGCGTTGGATATTAGCATGGCACTGGCAACTGTCACACCTCTTGACAAGCTCATATGATCCTCCATTGTCAGCCAGTAATATCCCTGCCGCAAGGCTTTGTACGCCAAAGCTCTGCCCCCCAGATGACTTCCACATATGCCTTCATGTATCTCCCGCAGGATATAATCCGCTTCTGTGGGGCCAACGCACCTGAGAACTGGGTATAAGAACGACCTTCGATAGAGTTTTCCTTCCATTATAAAAAACATCGGGGTCGCTTTTGAGTTGCCTGGCCTCGGCAAGTTCTTCAGGGAGGGTACCATCGGTAAGGTACTGGATATAAGCATCCATCCAGAAGGCTCCTGCTCAACTGGTAGGGCTTCTCTCGTTACTTCGATACTTGGGGCTTCCAGGTGCTCTATGTGAGCTCTTCCCAACTTCCATCGGCTGAGGTGGCAAGATGGGACAAGGCGTCCGCTCTAGCATTTTTTCCTCGAGGAATATAGCTAACATTGAAATAAGTTAAGAGAGAAGCTTGCGACTGCACCATACTCAGGTAGCGGGACATGATAGGATCCCTCGCTTCATACTCCCCTGTGATTTGCCCAGTGACCAACTGGGAGTCAGTGAACGCTCTAAGGCGCTTCACCCCGAGCTCCCGAGCTAATCTTATCCCAGATAGTAGGGCTTCATACTCCGCCTGATTATTGTGGCTGGAAAGAGGAAGCGGAGTGCACACTCGGTTACAACTCGTCTGAGTTGGCCATGATGAGGCCCGCTCCGCTCCCGTGAGAATTTGATGCCCCGTCTACATGAAGGATCCATTCATCATCTCCGGTTCCAGGAATCGAAGGGTTTGCAGAGGCCTCTTCGGGTTGCTCCTCACCCCAGGTACACTCGACCAAAAAATCTGCCAGGACCTGGGATTTCATGGCTGACCGAGGGCGGAAAGATAGATCAAATTCCCCCGCTTGAGTGCCCACTTCGCCAATCGGCCCAAAGTGTCCGGGCGAGCAAGAATCATCTTTAGAGGTTGGTCCATGACCACTACGATCGGATGGGCTTGAAAATATGGTGGAGGCACAGGGCAGACACGATCAACGCGAAGATAATCTTCTCAATCTTTGAGTACATGGTCTCTGTATCATGGAGCACCTTGCTTGTGTAATACACTGGCTTTTGCATGCTGTTGGTGTCCATGCAGACCAGCATGGAACTAACGGCCTCGAGAGAAGCCGCGAGGTATAGAAGGAGTTCTTCTCCACCCGTTGGCTTGGACAGCAGTGGCGGGGTGGATAGGAATTCCTTCAGCTCCTCGAAGGCCTTCTAACACTCTTTCATCCATTCGAATCCATTGGCCCTACGGAGCACCTTGAAGAAAGGCAGGCACCTCTCAGCGGACTTGGACAGAAAACGGCTCAAGGCCGCCACCCTTCCCATCAAGCGCTGCACTTCCTTCTTGTTAGTGGGAGACCTCATGTCCAAAATGGCTTGAACTTTATTAGGGTTTGCTTTGATTCCTCGTCGGGTTTCCATGAAACCCAGGAACTTTCCGGCTGTCACCCCAAAGGCACACTTGCGTGGGTTCAGCCTCATCTGGTATCGGCGAAGGTTGTCGAAGGTCTCCGTTAGGTCGGCGATGTGGCTGGTGGCATGGATACTTTTTGTCAGCATGTCATCCATGTACACCTCTATATTGCGTCCTATCTGGTCCTCGAAGACTTTGTTCATTAGCCTTTGGTAAGTGGCCCGCATTTTTTAGCCCGAATGGCATTACCTTGTAGCAGTACAACCCCTTCTCAGTTATGAAGGAGGTAGCTTCTTCATCCACCGGGTTCATCCTGATTTGGTTGTACCCAAAGAAGGCATCCATGAAACTAAGGATCTCATGGCTGGATGTAGCGTCCACCAGTTGATCGATCCGAGGCAAAGGGAAGCTGTCCTTGGGGCATGCTTTGTTGAGGTCGGTGAAGTCTACGCACATCCTCTAGCTTCCATTAGTCTTACGGACCATCACCACATTGGCTAACCATTCGGGGTAATGAACTTCCCGAATGTGGCCCGCAGCCACCAGCTTACGGACTTCCTCATCGATAGCTTTCTATCTGTCTGGAGCAAAGCTCCTTTTCTTCTGTCGGACCGGGCACTCTGGCTGAGGTTAAGCTGATGGGTGATCACCTCCTCAGGGATGCCTGGCATGTCTGATGATGACCATGCAAAATGTCAGCGTTGGCATGCAGGAAGGTCAGGAGTCGATCACGCGCCTCTTCCGGAAGTAGCGCTCCAACCTGGACGGTCCTTGTCGGGTCCTCCCCCAAGGGGAGGGTCAGGAGGTGCTCAACTGGCTCTCCCCTCCTTTCCAACTCTCGGGGATCAAGCGGCTAGAGGCTATCGCCGACGCCGCCTCCAGTGGACTGGGAGATAAGTGGCAGCAAATCGGTGGCAGGGCTTTGCTCTCCCTTCATTTCTCGACTCCTTCGTCGGTGGAAACCTTACCAACAATCTCTTGGTGGAGATGACGGCATCCAGCAAATTCAAGCCCGGCCTTCCCAGAATAGCGTTGTAAGCCAACGGACCCGGACCACCAGGAAATTTATGACTACCGTACTTTGACACGGAGGAGTCAGCCGTGACAGGGAGAGCGATCTCCCCTTCAATGCTCACAGAGTCCCCAGTAAAGCCCATTAAAGGCGTGACGACAGGTCGAAGGGAGGAATTTGATAGGTTCATCCGAACAAAGGCCTCGTAGCTCAAAACATCCACCGAACTTCCACTATCAACTAAAATTCTTTTTCCAGGGTGTTTGGCTATGGTCATGGACATGACGACGGTGTCGTCATGCTTATTAACTACCCCATCTAAGTCCTTTCCAAAGAAAGGAATTACAGAGTCTACCCCCTCTCGCTGTCTTTTCGAGCTGCCACCTGCCCCTAGGAAATCATAGCTATGGTCTTTTCCGTAGGGGCATTGTCGACGCATGTCGGAGGTGCCGGAGGCGCCGATGAACCCAGAGCGTGAAGGTTCCCTTCGAACGAACTTGCCCAAGTGACCCTGCTGGACAAGCTCTTCAATGGCCTTCTTCAAGTGGCGGCAGTCCTCAGTGTCATGACCGTAGTCTCGGTGGTACCGGCAGTAAATCTCCTTGCTACGGGGGTCCTTGACTTCATGGGAGGTGGACGTCGAAAGTAGGCTCCTCCTCAATTTCTAGTAGAATGTGAGATATTGAGCTAAGAGGGGGGTGAACTGCTCTTGGGAACAAGCGTCTGAGGCCAGTGGTCTAAGCGGTGGGGAGGCTCAGGCTTCGGGACCGCGCTCCGGCAGGCTCCGTGGATGCCGGTTTCTTGCTGGAACTCTTATCAACTTTCCTCTGGAAGAGTCCGCCTCGTCGGCGCGAATGTACTTCTGCGCCCGGCTTAGAAGCTCAGCGTAAGAGATTGGAGGCTTCTTATCCAGGGAATAGGCAAACCTAGAAGGACGAAGTCCTCGCTTTAATGCCAGAGTGGCTAAAGAATCATCCAAATTATACACCTCCACGCTGCCTCCTTGAATCGAGCGACAAAGTCCTTCAGGGTCTCGCCACTCCTTTGCTGAACAGCGAATAAGCTATCGGCCACTCGTGGGATCTTCCAGCAAGCATCAAAGTGGGCCAGGAAAGATCGCTCGAGCTGTCGAATGGAATTGATGCTGCGTGGTGGCAGGCGAGAATACCATGCACGCGCTGCCTTACGAAGGGTGGCAGGAAAGGCGACACATAGGAGGGAGTTCGTCGCTCCTGGACCTGCATGAGAACCTTGTATCTCTCCAGGTGGTCCAGAGGTCCGTCGTGCCATCATATGGGTCCAACTGGGGGAGACGGAAATGGGGCGGGACTGGTTCCTCCATGATGCATTGGGAGAGCGGGGGATGGTGATCGTAGTCCGTCCTGTGAGGGTTGACGATCCGGCGACTAAGCTCCTCCAACCATTGATGATACTCATCGAGCCGTTGTTTGGCCCGACGAGTGGTCTTCCTGTTGGTGTCGTCTTTAGAGGAGTCAGAAGATGAAGCCAGTGAAGACCGCCGGTGCAAGGAGTACACCCGTCTTGGCTCCTTCTCGCTCGCCGTCGGTGGGAACAACCAGAATGACGGGAGAGAGACCGCCATCGCTTTGAAGCCTCCCGGCGACGAGGTTCAGGAGGCGAGTGATGGGAGGTCTCAGGTGGAGTCCGCCTTGATGAGATTGAATTGCTCCATGCCCCCCTTCGCGAGGTGGAGGGGGCTGAGGTGCAGCGCAAAGCAGTGTTCCTGTAATTCCCGCACCACCGTCATCAGGTCCTGTACCTAATGAGCTAGAACCTCAAGCCGGTCAGGCTAGCTCATCTGCGCAGGAGGCGGAACATGGAGGTTGGCCTCCGATTGCTCAGCCGCGGAAGGCGCTCCGTGGCATGGCTGGTGGAAGCTTCCTGGGCTCGCGTTGTCACCATCGTTTTCTTGCAGAATCAGTGGGGTCACAAGGAGAACTTTCGCCTTCTACATGTGTGCCCCCCCACCTGGCACGCCAATCTATTGCTGCCAAGTCACTTGTGATGAGTGTTAGGCATGCTGAGATCTTCAGGGCCTCCAAATGGGATGGAAAGGTTGTCTTCCTCCTCCGAAAACCTGCAAGAAGTCCCAGGCCGGTGGATCTGGCGAGGAGCCTCCGACGTCAAGTTAGTGAGCTTGTCGAACAGGAATGTGTTGTGTGTGTGGATTTTCTGAGAGAAGAAGAGAGTCCCCCTAGCTGAGCTCGGGTCCTCTTCTTATACCTGTCTAGGGGATTCCTTTTTTCCCGTTCCCTCTTTAACCATCGAATCTTCCTTGTTAGGATAAGCTCTCCCGAACGGCAAGTGGGTGAGCCATTGCTGAATGGGCGCCGTGTATGCCAGTAATTACGGGGCGTGCTACTACCTTCCCGTGATTTCAGTGAGCGAGATACATGGTAATGGATGTCTTGAATTTCGAGGTTCTTTACTGAAGTGGTTTTAATGTACTTAGGAAAATAAGGCACCAAGTTAGAGTCGGAGCCGGAGCTAGAGGCCGGAGCCGTATGCCGGAGCCGACGCTGGAGGCCAGAGCCAAAGGCCGGAGCTAGAGGCCGGAGCCGTATGCTGGAGCCGACGCTGGAGGCCAGAGCCAAGGGCCGGAGCTGGAGGCCGGAGCTAAGGCCGGAACCGAAGGCTAGAGCCGGAGGCCGAAGCCGACGCTAGAGGCCGGAGACAAGGCCGGAGCTGACGCTGGAGGCCGGAGCCGTATGCCGGAGCCGACGCTGGAGGCCGGAGCCAGGGCCGGAGCCGGACGCTGAAGCTTACGCTGGAGGCCAGAGCCATATGCCGGAGCCGACGCTGGAGGCCGGAGCCATATGCCGGAGCCGACACTGGAGGCCGGAGCCGTATGCCGGAGCCGATGCTGGAGGCCGGAGCCAAGGGCCGGAGCTGGAGGCCGGAGCCGACGCTGGAGGCCGGAGCCAAGGCCGGAATCGGAGGCCGGAGCCAAGGGCGGGGACGAATTCAACATCCCAAAAACGAGCTATCACATCATTAATTCTGAAAATTACGCAGGGTGTTATAACGCCGCCCAGAGAAGATGATCAGCCATATCAGGTTGCAGTGGCCATAAATCCATTTGTCTTTGTCGGTTCCTCATCTGGACTTATGAGAGGCTTGGTGGAGATAAAGTCGAGCACTTCATTCAATGGCTCAGGAAAGTATCATCCTAGAAGGTGACTCATTGCAGAACGTCAGGAAAGTATCTTCATAGTAAACGCAGTTGGAGTTTTCCTTCTGCTTGCTCATTATATTATATTGTTTGTATTCCGCTGCTGCTTCTTCTACTAACGTTGATCATTACGATGTAAGCGACTCGACTTAGTTCTTGAATTCTTTAAAAGAGCAACATAAACCCAGCGATCGAGTTCGAGAACCTTGAGTGCTACGCCCTTGGTTTGCCTCATGGAGTGGTCCAGATGCGGTCTCTGATATCGAAATTTGAATTCAATCAACCCACTCACTCTTGGTGCGATTACGGGATTAAGCATTGTTTAATTGGTAGGAGTTATGGACCATCACCACGTTGGCTAACCATTCGGGGTAATGAACTTCCCGAATGTGGCCCGCAGCCACCAGCTTACGGACTTCCTCATCGATAGCTTTCTGTCTGTCCGGAGCAAAGCTCCTTTTCTTCTATCGGACCGGCCGGCACTCTGGCCTGAGGTTAAGCTGATGGGTGATCACCTCCTCAGGGACGCCTGGCATGTCTGATGACGATCATGCAAAAATGTCAGCGTTGGCATGCAGGAAGGTCAGGAGTCGATCACGCGCCTCTTCCAGAAGCAGCGCTCCAACCTGGACGGTCCTGTCGGGTCCTCCCCCAAGGGGAGGGTCAGGAGGTGCTCGACTGGCTCTCCCCTCCTTTCCAACTCTTGGGGATCAAGCGGCTCAGAGGCTATCGCCGACGCCGCCTCCAGTGGACTGGGAGATAAGTGGTAGCAAATCGGTGGCAGGGCTTTGCTCTCCCTTCATTTCTCCGACTCCTTCGTTGGTGGAAAATCTTACCAACAATCTCTTGGTGGAGATGACGGCATCCAGCAAATTCAAGCCCGGCCTTCCCAGAATAGCGTTGTAAGCCAACGGGACCCAAACCACCAGAAAATTTATGACTACCTACTTTGACATGGAGGAGTCTCAGCCGTGACAGGGAGAGCGATCTCCCCTTCAGTGCTCACAGAGTCTCCAGTAAAGCCCTTAAAGGCGTGGCGACAGGTCGAAGGGAGGAATTTGACAGGTTCATCTGAACAAAGGCCTCGTAGCTCAAAACATCCATCGAACTTCCACTATCAACTAAAATTCTTTTCCAGGTGTTTGGCTATGGTCATGGACACATGATGGTGTCGTCATGCTTATTAACTACCCCATCTAAGTCCTTTCCAAAGAAAGGAATTATAGAGTCTATCGCTGTCTTTTCGGGCTACCACCTGCCCCCTAGGAAATCATAGCTATGGTCTTTTCCATAGGGGCATTGTCGATGCCTGTCGGAGGCGCCGGAGGCGCCGATGAACCCAGAGCGTGAAGGTTTCTCCTTCGAACGAACTTGCCCAAGTGACCCTGCTGGACAAGCTCTTCAATGGCCTTCTTCAAGTGGCGGCAGTCCTCAGTGTCATGAACGTAGTCTCGGTGGTACCAGCAGTAAATCTCCTTGCTACGGGGGGTCCTTGACTTCATGGGAGGTGGACGTCGAAAGTAGGGCTCCTCCTCAATTTTTAGTAGAATGTGAGATATTGGAGCTAAGAGGGGGGTGAACTGCTCCTTGGGAATAAGCATCTGAGGCCGGTGGTCTGAGCGGTGGGGAGGCTCAGGCTTTCGGGACCGCGCTCCGGCCAGGCTCCGTGGATGCCGGTTTCTTGCTGGAACTCTTATCAACTTTCCTCCTAGAAGAGTTCGCCTCGTCGGCGCGAATGTACTTCTGCGCCCGGCTTAGAAGCTCAGCGTAAGAGCTTGGAGGCTTCTTATCCAGGGAATAGGCGAACCTAGAAGAACGAAGTCCTCGCTTTAATGCCAGAGTGGCTACAGAATCATCCAAATTATACACCTTCAGCGCTGCCTCCTTGAATCGAGCGACAAAGTCCTTCAGGGTCTTGCCACTCCTTTGCTGAACAGCGAATAAGCTATCAGCCACTCATGGGATCTTCCAGCACGCATCAAAGTGGGCCAGGAAAGATCGCTCGAGCTGTCGGATGGAATTGATGCTGCGCGGTGGCAGGCGAGAATACCATGCACGCGCTGCCTTACGAAGGGTGGCAGGAAAGGTGACACATAGGAGGGAGTTCGTCGCTCCCTGGACCTGCATGAGAACCTTGTATCTCTCTAGGTGGTCCAGAGGGTCTGTCGTGCCGTCATATGGGTCCAACTGGGGGAGACGGAAACGGGGTAGGACCGGTTCCTCATGATGCATCGGGAGAGCGGGGGATGGTGATCGTAGTCCGTCCTGTGAGGGTTGACGATCCGGCGACTAAGCTCCTCCAACCGTTGATGATACTCATCGAGTCGTTGTTTGGCCTGACGAGTGGTCTTCCTGTTGGTGTCGTCTTTAGAGAGTCAAAAGATGAAGCCGGTGAAGACCGCCGGTGCAAGGAGTACACCCGTCTTGGCTCCTTCTCGCCTGGCCGTCGGTGGGAACGACCAGAATGGCGGGAGAGAGACCGCCGTCGCTTTGAAGCCTCCCGGCGATGAGGTTCAGGAGGTGAGTGATGGGAGGCCTCAGGTGGAGTCCCGCCTTGATGAGATTGAATTGCTTCACACCCCCCTTCGCGAGGCGGAGGGGGCTGAGGTGCAGCGGCAAAGCAGTGTTCCTGTAATTCCCGCACCACCGTCATCAGGTCCTGTACCTGATGAGCTAGAACCTCAAGCCGGTCAGGCTGGCTCATCTGCGCAGGAGGCAGAACATGGAGGTTGGCCTCCGATTGCTCAGCCCGTGGAAGGCGCTCCGTGGCATGGCTGGTGGAAGCTTCCTGGGCTCGCGTTGTCACCATCATTTTCCTTGCAGAATCAGTGGGGTCACAGGGAGAACTTTCGCCTTCTACGTATGTGCCCCCCCACCTGGCGTGCCAATCTGTTGCTGCCAAGTCACTTGTGATGAGCGTTAGGCATGCTGAGATCTTCAGGGGCCTCTAAATGGGATGGAAAGGTTGTCTTCCTCCTCCGAAAACCTACAAGAAGTCGCCAGGCCGGTGGATCTGGCGAGGAGCCTCCGACGCTCAAGTTAGTGAGCTTGTCGAACAGGAATGTGTTGTGTGTGTGGATTTTTCTGAGAGAAGAAGAGAGTCCCCCTAGCTGAGCTTGGGGTCCTCTTCTTATACCTGTCTAGGGGATTCCTTTTTCCCCGTTCCCTCTTTAACCATCGAATCTTCCTTGTTAGGATAAGCTCCCCCGAACGGCAAGTGGGTGAGCCATTGCTGAATGGGCGCTGTGTATGCCAGTAATTGCGGGGCGTGCTAGTACCTTCCCATGATTTCAGTGAGCGAGATACACGGTAATGGATGTCTCGAATTTTGAGGTTCGTTACTGAAGTGGGTTTTAATGTACTTAGGAAAATAAGGCACCAAGTTAGAGTCGGAGCCGGAGCTAGAGGCCGAGCCGTATGCCGGAGCCGATGCTGGAGGCCAGAACCAAAGGCCGGAGCTAGAGGCCGGAGCCGTATGCTGGAGCCGACGCTGGAGGCCAGAGCCAAGGCCGGAGCTGGAGGCCGGAGCTAAGGCCGGAACCGAAGGCCAGAGCCGGAGGCCGAAGCCGACGCTAGAGGCCGGAGCCAAGGCCGGAGCCGACGCTGGAGGCTGGAGCCAGGGCCGGAGCCGGACGCCGAAGCTTACGCTGGAGGCCAGAGCCATATGCCAGAGCCGCTGCTGGAGGCCGGAGCCGTATGTCGGAGCCGACGCTGGAGGCCGGAGCCAAGGGCCGGAGCTGGAGGCCGGAGCCAAGGCCGGAACCGGAGGCCGGAGCCAAGGGCGGGGACGAATTCCAACATCCCAAAAACGAGCTATAACATCATTAATTCTGGAAATTGCGCAGGGTGTTATAATGCCGCCAAGAGAAGATGATCAGCCATATCAGGTTGCAGTGGCCAAATCCATTTGGTCTTTGTCGGTTCCTCATCTGGACTTATGAGAGGCTTGGTGGAGATAAAGTCGAGCACTTCATTCAATGGCTCAGGAAAGTATCATCCTAGAAGGTGACTCATTGCAGAACGTCAGGAAAGTATCTTCATAGTAAACGCAGTTGGAGTTTTCCTTCTGCTTGCTCATTATATTATATTGTTTGTATTCCGCTGCTGCTTCTTCTACTAACGTTGATCATTACGATGTAAGCGACTCGACTTAGTTCTTGAATTCTTTAAAAGAGCAACATAAACCCGGCGATCGAGTTCGAGAACCTTGAGTGCTACGCCCTTGGTTTGCCTCATGGAGTGGTCCAGATGCGGTCTCTGATATCGAAATTTGAATTCAATCAACCCACTCACTCTTGGTGCGATTACGGGATTAAGCATTGTTCAATTGGTAGGAGTTATGCTTGACCTTTGCACTGTTATCCATATCTAACCAAGCTCACTTTACCTTAAACTATAAAAAAAAAAACACAGGATGATTCGTTCGAAATAGGTACAATTACTCTCCTATCTCAAACAGACAACAGTTCAACACAGACTCGATCAACATTATTTCGTTGTAAATTAAGCATCGAATGTCACAGGGCATAGCAGCTTCCAACAACAACCGACAAGACGGAGTCGACCGATATTATTTCATGCATGAACCCACCCGTAGCTCCAACAGGCAACATAACACATACAACACGGACACGATGATGATTATTTTAAGCTAAAGCATCGATCGCCACTCTCGAGTCAACGTGCTCCTGTGCTCAGCAATACGATCCGACGCACACCCCATCCAAAATACCAACCGGTAGGTAAACACACCCACTTAATTTTATAATACCAGTCATCGTAATTTTTTTTAGATAATTTTTTTTTCTTCTTGATTGAGGTCAAGAATAATGCTTTTTATAGTAGTCATATATTCAACTAAATAGAGATTTTTTATAGCAATATAAATTAAATTGATGATAATTTGACATACAAAAGTGAATTGAATAGTTATCACTTTCGAATTCTTTACTAATCTCAAAACTCTCCATATTTGCCGCGTATAATATCGCCTGCAAGACAGTTTTGCAGAGGGTGTTTCGGGGGTGGCCCTCTGCGGAAGACCCTCTGACGCCCAAAGTATTAGTTAGATATGAGGAGAAGGCTCTCGTAGAAGAGTTCCTCTAGATGGGTGTTCTTCCGAGAGATTGGAGCTCTGATGGAGCTTTAATGGAGTCTTTCAGTATGAGAACTAGTGAATGTACCTAAGAGACTTGGGGGCTATGATATTTATAAACGATCACCTGATTCCTTGGGCGCATCACAGGGGGTCCAAAAGCCATTACGAAATGGATTCAAATCAAGTTTATTACGAGGCCAGTAGGATCTGTATCTTGTCAGTTAGAGGATCGAGGGCCAGGAGAGTTGGTTGATGCCTTGAGATTCAGCGATTATGTAGGCCCTAGGCCACTTCTGGCATGATTCTTCGAAATCTTATTCAATTATCATGAATTTGTCTACGCTTGATTCCGCAGACGTGTTCGAGTGCCTCGGTGAGGCGAGCGACAGTTTGGTTTTTCGAGGTATAGGTGTTGGGAATTGTATCCTAAAGCCAATCATTTGATGATTGTGCTGATGTAAATTGTATATAAATTGATATATTAATAAAAGTTATTTGGCAGTTTATTCATTACAAGAACATCTTCTTAAAACTCCTAATAGTAATGAAGCCCTCAGGATCTTCCTTCACGATAAAGGAGGATTTATCTTTGAAGGTCCTTAAAAGAGTTCGCGACCAAATGATATACTATGACAGGGCCATAGTACTATCAAATATAGGACGTTGTATATCATATTTGTTGGTTGTCCTCTTAACCAAGGAGTGTAGAGACACTGGTATGACATACAGGTGAAAGTGTAGGAGTACATTTCACCGAACGTGACTCATTTTGGATACTCCACTGTCAAGAGTTAATCCGAGAAGATATAGGTATAAGTATCCTTCAGACCTGAAGATCACAACCAGTGGCTTACAAGAAACTCATTGTACTTAGGTGCCGGACCACCTGGATTTCTAATCCAGCTACGAAAGGTTTACTGGGTGCAGTCAAGTACTTGTGGTAGTCAGTTGTGGATCAAGATGGAATTTGACCTATCCCGTTAAAAGGAGAAATGCTTGTGTTTCAATTTAGCAAGACCTTGGCCAAGGCACTTCATGTGAAAGTCACATGATCACTAAAATTGAAATCACTTTATGGATTTGCTGTTTAGAGTTGACAGGCTCTTAAGCCATCCTTAGCATTTGTGGTCAAGAGGATGAATTATACGGTAACTGTTTCTTAGGGTTCTTGGAGTTTGCTCGGCAACTCTTCGACCTATCCGGACGTCGGGTTCCATTGCTAGATGGGCACATCGATTAGTATAGAAAATTGTTTCTATGCTACCGGCTTAGGTTCGAACCTAGAGAGTCACACGCATAGAAGTTTCCTAGGATGATCTATTTGCTGATCAACGATTGAGAATCGTATATGATTTAATTAATCAATTTGATTGATTGANTTTGAATAAGCTCAAGGTTTTGATAAATAAACTCATTATTTTCCTTTAAAGTACTCATGGCTTTTGAAAATCATCAAAATCAATAAAGTTGGGGTAATTACAATCTCCCAAATTTCTCAACACACTGGAAATTGCCCGGCGTTAGGCGGCCAACGAGCTAGATAATGCTCAGGTGGCCGAAGAAAAATAAAGAATGGCAGAGGAGAAATTGGAGGTGGCATAGTCGGAAATATACATGTTGAAGAACCGATTACACTCCGTCACCATTGAAATAGGTGTGGACGAAGAAAGAGCTGAGAACGCAGAGGAGATCGCCCGCCAGTCTAATGCCAAGATTACAGACCTTAAGGTGGCGGTGATCAAAGCTGAAAAGAAGGCCGCCGAGACCGAGCAAAAGATTATGGATGCCGAGAAGAAGGTTGCGGAGGCCAGGCAGAAAGCCTCCGAGGGAGAAGAGAGCCACTGAGGCCGTAGAGAACTTCAGGAAGTCTAGCGCCTTTAACAAGGAATTGGCCGAGTCGACGGCATTTGCATACGAGGGCGGCTTCTAGGACTGCAAGGAAAATATCCAAAAACTCTACGGCCTCGAGGGGATCGAGGGGTTGGAGCCAGACGAAGTCCCCGAAGATGACAACTTAGCTCCGAGTGATCCTTAGTCTCTTCCACTTTCATTGTATTGCTTCAAGTCCGATTTAAATCGGCGATTTTGTAAACTTTGGCTATTAATGAATCTTTTGATCTATAGCGCTTACGTCTTGGATCATAATTGGGTCTGCTAGTGTGTGAGTTGATGCGAACCAAAAACCTATGGCCGAAAAATTACAACACAATTTCTTTTTCAGGGACATTAGAAAACCAATTAGAGAACTGATGCGGGATCAGTCTTAGTTGCAGACACGAAGGTCAGAACAATAGATAGTGTAGGACCCCGCTCGTGCCGACGCAAAGTCGTTGAATGCCTAACGCGATGTTGAATATGCCGACGCAGAGTCGGGCATTGAGTGCCGACACGGAGCCGGGCCTTAGGTGCCGACGCGGAGCCTGGCTGAGTGCCGACGCGGAGCCGGGCTTAAGTGCCGCGGAGCCGAGCTTTAAGTGCCGACGCGGAGCCAGGCTTAAGTGCCGACACGGAGCCGGCTTTAAGTGCCGACGCGGAGTCGGGCTTAAGTGCCGATGCGGAGCCGGGCTTTAAGTGCCGATGCGGAGCCGGGCTTTAATGCCGACGTGGAGCCGGGCTTTAAGTGCCGATGCGGAGTCGGGCTTTAGTGCCAACGCGGAGCCGGGCTTAAGTGCGAAGAACGATCATTCGAAAATGAAGCAATGAGAATACTTTGAATAGCACTCTGGCAAGCAGGTTCAAATTAATGGAGTTAACACATTACTGATAATACTGACGTAGATTGTCTGCATTCCAAGTGCGAGGAAGAGGTTTCCCATCTAGCTCCTCAACTTTGTATGCCCCATGATGAAGCACCTCCGTGACACGATATGGTCCTTCCTATTTGGGTGCTAGCTTGCCTCCTTCCGTCGGCTTTGATACTTCAACTCGTCACAGGACGAGGTCTCCAGGGCGAATGTCTTGGACCGTACTCATGCATTGTAGTATCGGGCCGCTCGCTGATGGAAAGCCGCCATGCGGAGTCGCGCTTGGTCTTTCAATTCTTCCACTAGGTCCAGATCGGCCCGCAGCTGACTTGGGTTGCTCTCTTCGTGGTATAACTCTGTCCGGGGACTGGGGACACCTATCTCCACCGGAATGATGGCCTCGGTCAAAAATCAGGCTGAAAGGAGTTTCCCCGGTGGGGGCTCATGGCGTCGTGTGGTAGGCCCACAATACACTGGGGAGCTCTTCCACCCAACATCCTTTACAGCCATCTAGCCAGGCCCTGAGTCCTTGGAGGATAATGCGATTGGTCACTTCGGCTGCGCCATTGATCTGGGGGTGCCCCACAGAGGTGAATCGTTGATGAATGCCCAGCCCAGTGCAGAATTTTTGGAAGGCCACGTTGTCAAACTGTCGGCCATTATCAGTGACGAGGGTGTGTGGCAGCCCGAATCGGCACACAACAGACTTCCAGAAGAAGGATCTTACTTTTCCCTTGGTGATCTTGGCGAGAGCCTCAGCTTCGATCCACTTGGTGAAATGGTCAACGGCTACTAATAAGAATTTGCGTTGTCCAGAGGCTGGAGGAAATGGTCCCAGGATGTCCATACCCACTGGGCAAAGGGCTAAGGTGCAGACAGGGGGGTCAGTTGGGACGTCGGTTGGCGTTGGATATTAGCATGGCACTGGCAACTGCCACACCTCTTGACAAGCTCATATGCATCCTCCATTGTCAGCCAGTAATATACGCCAAAGCTCTGCCCCCCAGATGACTTCCACATATGCCTTCATGTATCTCCCGCAGGATATAATCCGCTTCTGTGGGGCCAACGCACCTGAGAACTGGGTATAAGAACGACCTTCGATAGAGTTTTCCTTCCATTATAAAAAACATCGGGGTCCGTCTTTTGAGTTGCCTGGCCTCGGCAGGATCTTCAGGGAGGGTACCGTCGGTAAGGTACTGGATATAAGCATCCATCCAGAAGGCTCCTACTCAACTGGTAGGGCTTCTCTCGTTACTTCGATACTTGGGGCTTCCAGGTGCTCTATGTGAGCTCTTCCCAACTTCCCGTCGGCTGAGGTGGCAAGATGGGACAAGGCGTCCGCTCTAGCATTTTTTCCTTGAGGAATATAGCTAACATTGAAATAAGTTAAGAGAGAAGCTTGCGACTACACCATACTCAGGTAGCGGGACATGATAGGATCCCTCGCTTCATACTCCCCTGTGATTTGCCCAGTGACCAACTGGGAGTCAGTGAATGCTCTAAGGCGCTTCACCCCGAGCTCCCGGGCTAATCTTATCCCAGATAGTAGGGCTTCATACTCCGCCTGATTATTGGTGGCTGGAAAGAGGAAGCGGAGTGCACACTCGGTTACAACTCCGTCTGAGTTGGCCATGATGAGGCCCGCTCCGCTCTTGTGAGAATTTGATGCCCCGTCTACATGAAGGATCCATTCATCATCTCCGGTTCCAGGAATCGAAGGGTTTGCAGAGGCCTCTTCGGGTTGCTCCTCACCCAGGTACACTCGACCAAAAAATCTGCCAGGACCTGAGATTTCATGGCTGACCGAGGGCGGAAAGATAGATCAAATTCCCCCCACTTGAGTGCCCACTTCGCCAATCGGCCCGAAGTGTCCGGGCGAGCAAGAATCATCTTTAGAGGTTGGTCCATGACCACTATGATCGGATGGGCTTGAAAATATGGTCGGAGGCACTGGGCAGACACGATCAACGCGAAGATAATCTTCTCAATCTTTGAGTACATGGTCTCTGTATCATGGAGCACCTTGCTTGTGTAATACACTGGCTTTTGCATGCTATTGGTGTCCATGCAGACCAGCATGGAACTAACGGCCTTGAGAGAAGCCGCGAGGTATAGAAGGAGTTCTTCTCCACCCATTGGCTTGGACAGTAGTGGCGGGGTGGATAGGAATTCCTTCAGCTCCTCGAAGACCTTCTAACACTCTTTCATCCATTCGAATCCATTGGCCCTACGGAGCACCTTAAAGAAAGGCAGGCACCTCTCAGCAGACTTGGACAGAAAACGGCTCAAGGCCGCCACCCTTCCCGTCAAGTGCTGCACTTCCTTCTTGTTAGTGGGAGACCTCATGTCCAAAATGGCTTGAACTTTATCAGGGTTTTCTTTGATTCCTCGCCGGGTTTCCATGAAACCCAGGAACTTTCCGGCTGTCACCCCAAAGGCATACTTGCGTTGGTTCAGCCTCATCTGGTATCGGCGAAGGTTGTCGAAGGTCTCCGTTAGGTCGGCGATGTGGCTGGTGGCATGGATACTTTTTGTCAGCATGTCGTCCACGTACACCTCTATATTGCGTCCTATCTGGTCCTCGAAGACTTTGTTCATTAGCCTTTGGTAAGTGGCCCCCGCATTTTTTAGCCCGAATGGCATTACCTTGTAGCAGTACAACCCCTTCTCAGTTATGAAGGAGGTAGCTTCTTCATCCACCGGGTTCATCCTGATTTGGTTGTACCCAAAGAAGGCATCCATGAAACTAAGGATCTCATGGCTAGATGTAGCGTCCACCAGTTGATCGATCTGAGGCAAAGGAAAGCTGTCCTTGGGGCATGCTTTGTTGAGGTCGGTGAAGTCTACGCACATCCTCAGCTTCCATTAGTCTTACGGACCATCACCACGTTGGCTAACCATTCGGGGTAATGAACTTCCCGAATGTGGCCCACAGCCACCAGCTTACGGACTTCCTCATCGATAGCTTTCTGTCTGTCCAGAGCAAAGCTCCTTTTCTTCTGTCGGACCGGCCGATACTCTGGCCTGAGGTTAAGCTGATGGGTGATCATCTCCTCAGGGACGCCTGGCATGTCTGATGATGACCATGCAAAAATGTCAGCGTTGGCATGCAGGAAGGTCAGGAGTCGATCATGCGCCTCTTCCGGAAGCAGCGCTCCAACCTGGACGGTCCTTGTTGGGTCCTCCCCCAAGGGGAGGGTCAGGAGGTGCTCGACTGGCTCTCCCCTCCTTTCCAACTCTCGGGGATCAAGCGGCTCAGAGGCTATCGCCGACGCCGCCTCCAGTGGACTGGGAGATAAGTGGCAGCAAATCGGTGGCAGGGCTTTGCTCTCCCTTCATTTCTCGACTCCTTCGTCGGTGGAAAACCTTACCAACAATCTCTTGGTGGAGATGACGGCATCCAGCAAATTCAAGCCCGGCCTTCCCAGAATAGCGTTGTAAGCCAACGCGACCCGGACCACCAGGAAATTTATGACTACCGTACTTTGACACGGAGGAGTCTCAGCCGTGACAGGGAGAGCGATCTCCCCTTCAATGCTCACAGAGTCCCCAGTAAAGCCCATTAAAGGCGTGGCGACAGGTCGAAGGGAGGAATTTGACAGGTTCATCCGAACAAAGGCCTCGTAGCTCAAAACATCCACCGAACTTCCACTATCAACTAAAATTCTTTTTCCAGGGTGTTTGGCTATGGTCATGGACACGACGACGGTGTCGTCATGCTTATTAACTATCCCATCTAAGTCCTTTCCAAAGAAAGGAATTACAGAGTCTACCCCTCTCGCTGTCTTTTGGGCTGCCACCTGCCCCAGGAAATCATAGCTATGGTCTTTTCCGTAGGGGCATTGTCGATGCCTGTCGGAGGTGCCGGAGGCGCGATGAACCCAGAGCGTGAAGGTTTTCCCTTCGAACGAACTTGCCCAAGTGACCCTGCTGGACAAGCTCTTCAATGGCCTTCTTCAAGTGGCGGCAGTCCTCAGTGTCATGACCGTAGTCTCGGTGGTACCGGCAGTAAATCTCCTTGCTACGGGGGGTCCTTGACTTCATGGGAGGTGGACATCGAAAGTAGGGCTCCTCCTCAATTTCTAGTAGAATGTGAGATATTGGAGCTAAGAGGGGGGTGAACTGCTCCTTGGGAACAAGCGTCTGAGGCCGGTGGTCAGAGCGGTGGGGAGGCTCAGGCTTTCGGGACCGCGCTCCGACAGGCTCCGTGGATGCCGGTTTCTTGCTGGAACTCTTATCAACTTTCCTTCTGGAAGAGTCCGCCTCGTCGGCGCGAATGTACTTCTACGCCCGACTTAGAAGCTTAGCATAAGAGCTTGGAGGTTTCTTATCCAGGGAATAGGCAAACCTAGAAGGACGAAGTCCTCGCTTTAATGCCAGAGTGGCTACAGAATCATTCAAATTATACACCTCCAGCGCTGCCTCCTTGAATCGAGCGACAAAGTCCTTCAGGGTCTCGCCACTCCTTTGCTGAACAGCGAATAAGCTATCGGCCACTCGTGGGATCTTCCAGCACGCATCAAAGTGGGCCAGGAAAGATCGCTCGAGCTGTCGGATGGAATTGATGCTGCGGTGGCAGGCGAGAATACCATGCACGCGCTGCCTTACAAAGGGTGGCAGGAAAGGCGACACATAGGAGGGAGTTCGTCGCTCCCTGGACCTGCATGAGAACCTTGTATCTCTCCAGGTGGTCCAGAGGGTCCGTCGTGCCATCATATGGGTCCAACTGGGGGAGACGGAAATGGGGCGGGACGGTTCCTCCATGATGCATCAGGAGAGCGAGGGATGGTGATCGTAGTCCGTCCTGTGAGGGTTGACGATCCAGCGACTAAGCTCCTCCAACCGTTGATGATACTCATCGAGCCGTTGTTTGGCCCGACAAGTGGTCTTCCTGTTGGTGTCGTCTTTAGAGGAGTCAGAAGATGAAGCCGGTGAAGACCGCCGGTGCAAGGAGTACACCTGTCTTGGCTCCTTCTCGCCCGGCCGTCGATGGGAACGACCAGAATGGCGGGAGAGAGACCGCCGTCGCTTTGAAGCCTCCCGGCGACGAGGTTCAGGAGGCGAGTGATGGGAGGCCTCAGGTGGAGTCCCGCCTTGATGAGATTGAATTGCTCTACGCCCCCCTTCGCGAGGCAGAGGGGGCTAAGGTGAAGCGGCAAAGCAGTGTTCCTGTAATTCCCGCACCACCGTCATCAGGTCCTGTACCTGATGAGCTAGAACCTCAAGCCGGTCAGGCTGGCTCATCTGCGCAGGAGGCGGAACATGGAGGTTGGCCTTCGATTGCTCAGCCCGCGGAAGGCGCTCCGTGGCATGGCTGGTGGAAGCTTCCTGGGCTCGCGTTGTCACCATCGTTTTTCTTGCAGAATTAGTGGGGTCATAGGGAGAACTTTTTCCTTCTACGTGTGTGCCCCCCCACCTGACGTGCCAATCTGTTGCTGCTAAGTCACTTGTGATGAGCGTTAGGCATGATGAGATCTTCAGGGGCCTCCAAATGGGATGGAAAGGTTGTCTTTCGCCTTCGAAAACCTGCAAGAAGTTCCCAGGCCAGTGGATCTGGCGAGGAGCCTCCGACGCTCAAGTTAGTGAGCTTGTCGAACAGGAATGTGTTGTGTGTGTGGATTTTTCTGAGAGAAGAAGAGAGTCCCCCTAGCTGAGCTCGGGGTCCTCTTCTTATACCTGTCTAGGAGATTCCTTTTTCCCTGTTCCCTCTTTAACCATCGAATCTTCCTTGTTAGGATAAGCTCCCCGAACGGCAAGTGGGTGAGCCATTGCTGAATGGGCGCCGTGTATGCCAGTAATTGCGGGGCGTGCTAGTACCTTCCCGTGATTTTAGTGAGCGAGATACATGGTAATGGATGTCTCGAATTTCAAGGTTCGTTACCTGAAGTGGGTTTTAATGTACTTAGAAAAATAAGGCACCAAGTTAGAGTCGGAGCCGGAGCTAGAGGCCGGAGCCGTATGCTGGAGCCGACGCTGGAGGCCAGAGCCAAAGGCCGGAGCTAGAGGCCGGAGCCATATGCTAGAGCCGACGCTGGAGGCCAGAGCCAAGGGCCGAGCTGGAGGCCGGAGCTAAGGCCGAAACCGAAGGCAGAGCCGGAGGCCGAAGCCGACGCTAAAGGCCGGAGCCAAGGCCGGAGCCGACGCTGGAGGCCGGAGCCGTATGCCGGAGCCGACGCTAGGGCCGGAGCCGGACGCCGAAGCTTACGCTGGAGGCCAGAGCCATATGTCGGAGCCGACACTGGAGGCCGGAGCCATATGGAGCCGACACTGGAGGTCGGAGCCGTATGCCGGAGCGATGCTGGAGGCCGGAGCCAAGGGCCGGAGCTGGAGGCCGGAGCCGACACTGGAGGCCGGAGCCAAGGCCGGAATCGGAGGCCGGAGCCAAGGGCAGGGACAAATTCCAGCATCCCAAAAACGAGCTATCACATCATTAATTCTGAAAATTACGCAGGATGTTATAACGCCGTCCAGAGAAGATGATCAGCCATATCAGGTTGCAGTGGCCATAAATCCATTTGGTCTTTGTCGGTTCCTCATCTGGACTTATGAGAGGCTTGGTGGAGATAAAGTCGAGCACTTCATTCAATGGCTGTAACCCCCGAGACCTTAATTACCTATAAGGAGGGGAGAATGTAACCCTCCGAGACCTTAATTACCTGGTTCGTGAGATTTAGTGTAGGATCCTGCAGTTTCACGTGGCGATTATGTTTACAATTCCACGTAACGAATGGGTTTTCGGAGTCTCTTTAAGAGGCAGCGCGTGAGGAATAAATAGGGAGGAAGAGGACTCCCTCCATCATCCTTGCGTCCGCGTCCCCTCCAGGTAATTCTCTGTCCATCCTCTTAGTGCTAGAGAGAGATAGTCCTCTTAGTGCGAGAGGAGAGAGAGAGATATGCCCAAGAGAGAGAGAGAGTTGCCATGAGAGATAGCTGGAAGAGAGAGAGAGAGAGTGCCCGAGAGGAGAGAGAGAGAGAGAGAGAGAGAGAGAGAAAGAGCATGAGAGAGAGAGAGCGTGTAAGAGAAACAGAGAGAGATCGCAAGAGGGAGAGAAGAGAACCCGGTCGTCCCCCTTGGTTCAGCCCGGCGGCGTGCTCGCCGCCGCGCCGGGCCTGAGCCTTGGCCGGCGACCCCACCGGCGCCGGGGGAGGCGTCCGGCGGGGTAGTGGTGGAGAGAGAGAGAGGGAGGGCCAATTGGCCCTCCTCTCGCGCGGTGGCGGAAGCCGAACCGGCTTCCGTCGGTTGGTTCGGGCCCGGCGGCGTGCTTGCCGCCTCGCCGGCCCGATCGTTGGCCTGTCGCCTCCACCGGCGCTGGGCGTGCGTCCGGTGGAGGTCTGGCCGGCCAAGGTGGCCGGCCGTGCCGCCGGCACGGTTCCGTGCCGCGCGGAGGAGTTTGGGAGAACGAGAAATTGAGGGAGGGAGAGATGGTTTGGCGGCCGGCCGCGGCGGCGGCCGGCTCTGGCCCGGCCACCGGCGGCCGGGCCGCCCTCAATTTGGCCGGCGGCGGCCCCGGCCGCCGGCCACGTTCCCGTCCCCTGTTCGGTGAAACAGGGGATCGGGTGGTTTAGGATCGAACCGGGCCGGTTGGGCCGGCCGGTTCAGGCCTTTTGGGCCGTCCTATGAGCTGAGTTTGGGCTAGTTTTTGGGCCCTGTAATGGGCCGAAAAATATAAAATTATATGGTTGGAATCTAGGTTGAATCTAGTTTCTGGGGATGATTTTACTTCCCCATTTGAGTGAGTATGGTGAGAGATATTCGAGCCCGAAGTTGGGCCCGTGGATTGGTCAGGGTAGAGTCTTAGGAATCATTTCATTATCCAGATTTTAATCATTTAATTGTGTAGGTACCCCGACATCTGATTAGATGATATATTGTTGGATTGCGTGCGAAGGTAAGTAAGCCAGTTATCAGTTTATTAAATAAGTTATTTCAGGATATGCGTAGTTAAATTGTGAATTGTTATTGGCTAATTGTGTAAGTAGATGAATACTATGATTTCATATGTGGATGCTATGCATGTGAGATGCAGTTATTATGCATGTGAGATGCTGTTGCTATGCATGTGAGATGCCGTTGCTATGCTATTGCTATGCATGTGAGATGCCGTTGCTATGCTGTTGCTATGCATGAGAGGACAGATGCTGTTGCTATGCATGAGAGATGCAGTTGCTATGCATGAGAGATGCAGTTATTGTGATATATTACATGTAATTGTTTAGTAAGTATAATCCACTGTTTTACTACATGATTGATGTATTGATGTATGATGTGATGTGAGGTACTGTTATGTGTCGCCACGGCTCTCCTTTATCATGACATGGCGTGACCCTGGTATCTCGACCCTTTCAGTAGGGGGGATACTTCTAGGGAATGCTGGTTGATACATTATTGGCGTGACCCTGGTATCTCGACCCTTTCAGTAGGGGGGATACTTCTAGGGAATGCTGGTTGATACATTATTGGCGTGACCCTGATATCTTGACCCTTTCAGTAGGGGGGATACTTCTAGGGAATGCTTGTTGGTACATTATTGGCGTGACCCTGATATCTGACCCTTTCAGTAGGGGGGATACTTCTAGGGAATGCTTGTTGGTACATTATTGGCGTGACCCTGATATCTTGACCCTTTCAGTAGGGGGGATACTTCTAGGGAATGCTTGTTGATACATTATTGGCGTGACCCTGGTATCTTGACCTTTCAGTAGGGGGATGCTTTAAGGGAATGCTGGCTGGTACACTATTGAGATATCGCAGGGCCGTGGGTCCATTTACAGTTACCATTGAGAGTATAAACAGTGGGTTTACTTATAAAGTATAATTGAGCAATTATGGATGCAAATGATTGGTATTATATTCATAAGTGCCGCCGCGGTTCTCCTTTGCTATGGCCATACACATCTAGAGGATGTGCTCAGATGAGGCATTGCAGGGCCATGGGACACGTATGATATAATACTTACATTGCATAATGGAGTGATTGTGAATACAAAAGAATGAATTATATTTATGTGTGCCGCCGCGGCTCTCCTTTGTTATGGGGCATTGCAGGGCCGTGGGACACATATAATATAATATGACAATGAATTGTTTATATGCACTGATAAATTGCTATGATATAATACAACAATGATGAGTGCAAATGATTGAATTATATTTATATGTGCCACCACGGCTCTCCTTTGTTATGGGGCATTGCAGGGCCGTGGGACACATGATATAATATAACAATGATGGGTTTACTTACATTGCATGTTTGAGTATTGGTGAAATGTTTATGCATGCTGATCATTTATATGCTTATTGATTGCTATGCTATGATTGGACTGTATAACATGGTTTACTTACTGAGTGTAAGCTCACAAAATCCTTACAATGTTTTTGCTACAGGAACATGAGATTTGAGAATAACATGTTGGAGTGATGGACCTCAACTCAAATAAAATATAGATTTTGTTTTATTGTTATACCAGTGTATTCATGTGTATCATTGTAGTGTGTAAGGAACCATAGGTTCGTTGGAGCTTCTATAAAGTGGATTCATATGTTGATGTAACCCCTGTAATGCTTATGTGTAGGGCTTGTAGCCCAAATCTTTAGTTATGGATTGTATTAAAGACATGGACTTGAATGATATAGGTTATTGCTTTATTGAACTCAGTGTCATGTTTCGGGACGCCTTGCGTGCCCGGCACGCGGCGGGTTGTCACCCTAGCTCAAAAAATTTTGGGTCTGGGGCGTGACAGCTTTTATGGTATCAGAGCTTAGGTTATGACCCTAGGGGCGCAGACATATTGACATGATAATAGGTAGAGAACTTATGACCCTAGGGACATAGACAAATTGACATGATAACACGTAGAGAACATATTTGATGACATTCTATTTAGAGACACCTGACACATTAGTTTATGATGATATTAACCACATCTAATTTAACAAAACATAGTTATGGCTCGCCGTACTAGGAGCCAACTGTATGAGGAGGACTCTCTGGCCGGTAATGCTGATTAGCCGGCGGGTCAAGGAACTACTGGAGGTATGGCCCCTGCCAACCCAGTAGGAATTGAGCACCAGTGATTCCAGTCTGAGATGCTTCAAGCTCTCTCGAGTATGGCGCAGTCTATGCAGGCATGCAGCATCTGAGTGCGCAGCGGAAGCTTGGTGGGCCCATAACCCACAAGAACCATGTTATGATCTTAGGGACATATGCATAATGACACTCTAGGCAAAATACTTGGATGACATTGAGACAATTATGACTTTCAAGGAATTTCATGAGTTATGCTTTGGGAGCTTGAAATTTAAAGTTTATCAAGATATTAATTGAATTACAAGTTGATAGAAATTGAGAATGAACCATCGCAAGTCAATAATATTATGTGGGCTCCCTAGCTGGTAGCCTTGATCAGTGGGGAGGTCAAGGGGGGGCTTCTAGAGGTTTTAGCTCCATCAAACTTGCTGGAAATGATTAGTAGCAATTTTAGACCTTTAATTAATATGGGTAGACGAGATTTTAATTGGATATGCAATAAAAGACAGATGAATATATGGAATATGATATAGTAATTAAAAAGTGTAATTGATGACTAATATAACTAAACACCATTATGTCCATATTGCAATTGAGTTGATATATGGATCTTGAGGTATTAAAATTGAATTTGAATGTGGATGAATAATGAATTTTAATAGTAGAACTTACATTATTGATATTGTAAGATTATAAACTCATCTGCTGGTTATAGGGATGATTAATATTGATGATATTTTGGGAATGGAATAGTTAATTACATATTTTTGATCAGCCATGAGTGGCATATCTATATTCAAAGAAAATGAATTTTAATTACGATAATTATGAAAGATATCTTAAATGATTGGCATGATGTTCATTAGTGTTAGATTGAAGTATTCAAGAGTGAAACCAAGTATATTATGATGATTGATATAAGTGTCGTAATGATTAATGGGACATTCAACTATTCAGAGTTGAGAGAGCATTGAAGAAAATTATCTTATATCTAATTCATGAGAATTTCAAACTGTCTTATTAAGGAATCGAGAGTACCTTATATGTTGCTAACCTTAAGCATGGAAGACATTATACATGTAATAGACAACTACAGAAACCAATAAGATTTTAGATGTTATACTGTGAGTAATGAATTTAAGAGGTGCTTGGTATTGTTCTTACCCTTAATGAAATTGCTTATTTATTACCAAGCCAATATTCAAATGGATTCATTTCAATTGTCTACAATATAAGGTATAGATTTCCTTCATATTGAGATGATGTGAGAGCGACAATTTTGGACTGAGTTTGTTTAACAGCTATGAAAAGTATCATTTGTAGCTCAAAGTTAATAGAAAAGTTATGTTAATGATCAAAAGAAAGATTTGAAATTTCAGGTTAAAGATCATTTGGAAGCTTTGCTAACCAATGATGTTATGAGGTCTGTGTTAGAGGTGACTTGAGCCACAAAAAATTGGGTCATTTGAAACTTTGATCAAGATAAAGGAAGTGTCTTATAGCTTAGTACTGCTTTCATTACTCTTTGTAGTGTTCAATGTGTTTCATATCTTTATGACAGAGGAAGTATATTGCAAACCCCGTTATGTGTTATAACTTGAACCAATTTAGCTTAAGAAAGAATTGACTTATGAAGATTATCTTGTGCACATTGTGGACCGCAAGGATCAGATTCTAAGGCGGCATACCATTCCGTATGTCAAAGTTCAGTGAAATAATCACTATGAGAGGGAGGCTTCTTGGGAGCTGGAGGATGAAATTTAATCGAAGTATCCATAATTAATTGAAGGTGAATTATCTATTTAAGATTGTTGACTTTGGAGATTTATAGTATACCAATTTCGAGGCCGAAATTTTTATAAGGAGGGGAGAATGTAACCCCCGAGACCTTAATTACCTATAAGGAGGGGAGAATGTAACCCTCCGAGACCTTAATTACCTGGTTCGTGAGATTTAGTGTAGGATCCTGCAGTTTCACGTGGCGATTATGTTTACAATTCCGCGTAACGAATGGGTTTTCGGAGTCTCTTTAAGAGGCAGCGCGTGAGGAATAAATAGGGAGGAAGAGGACTCCCTCCATCATCCTTGCGTCCGCGTCCCCTCCAGGTAATTCTCTGTCCATCCTCTTAGTGCTAGAGAGAGATAGTCCTCTTAGTGCGAGAGGAGAGAGAGAGATAGTGCCCAAGAGAGAGAGAGAGTTGCCATGAGAGATAGCCGGAAGAGAGAGAGAGAGAGTGCCCGAGAGAGAGAGAGAGAGAGAGAGAGAGAGAGAGAAAGACAGCATGAGAGAGAGAGAGAGCGTGTAAGAGAAATAGAGAGAGAGATCGCGAGGAGAGAAGAGAACCCGGTCGTCCCCCTTGGTTCAGGCCCGGCGGCGTGCTCGCCACCGCGCCGGGCCTGAGCCTTGGCCGGCGACCCCTCCGGCGCCGGGGGAGGCGTCCGGCGGGGTAGTGGTGGAGAGAGAGAGGAGAGGGAGGGCCAATTGGCCCTCCTCTCGCGCGGTGGCGGAAGCCGGTTCGGCTTCCGTCGGTTGGTTCGGGCCCGGCGGCGTGCTCGCCGCCTCGCCGGGCCCGATCGTTGGCCTGTCGCCTCCACCGGCGCTGGGCGTGCGTCCGGTGGAGGTCCGGCCGGCCAAGGTGGCCGGCCGTGCCGCCGGCACGGTTCCGTGCCGCGCGGAGGAGTTTGGGAGAACGAGAGAAATTGAGGGAGGAGAGATGGTTTGGCGGCCGGCCGCGGCGGCGGCCGGCTCTGGCCCGGCCACCGGCGGCCGGGCCGCCCTCAATTTGGCCGGCGGCGGCCCCGGCCGCCGGCCACGTTCCCGTCCCCTGTTCGGTGAAACAGGGGATCGGGTGGTTTAGGATCGAACCGGGCCGGCTGGGCCGGCCGGTTCAGGCCTTTTGGGCCATCCTATGAGCTGAGTTTGGGCTAGTTTTTGGGCCCTGTAACGGGCCGAAAAATATAAAATAATTATATGGTTGGAATCTAGGTTGAATCTAGTTTCTGGGGATGATTTTACTTCCCCATTTGAGTGAGTATGGTGAGAGATATTCGAGCCCGAAGTTGGGCCCGTGGATTGGTCAGGGTAGAGTCTTAGGAATCATTTCATTATCCAGATTTTAATCATTTAATTGTGTAGGTACCCCGACATCTGATTAGATGATATATTTGTTGGATTGCGTGCGAAGGTAAGTAAGCCAGTTATCAGTTTATTAAATAAGTTATTTCAGGATATGCGTAGTTAAATTGTGAATTGTTATTGGCTAATTGTGTAAGTAGATGAATACTATGATTTCATATGTGGATGCTATGCATGTGAGATGCAGTTATTATGCATGTGAGATGCTGTTGCTATGCATGTGAGATGCCGTTGCTATGCTATTGCTATGCATGTGAGATGCCGTTGCTATGCTGTTGCTATGCATGAGAGGACAGATGCTGTTGCTATGCATGAGAGATGCAGTTGCTATGCATGAGAGATGCAGTTATTGTGATATTACATGTAATTGTTTAGTAAGTATAATCCACTGTTTTACTACATGATTGATGTATTGATGTATTGATGTGATGTGAGGTACTGTTATGTGTCGCCACGGCTCTCCTTTATCATGACATGGCGTGACCCTGGTATCTCGACCCTTTCAGTAGGGGGGATACTTCTAGGGAATGCTGGTTGATACATTATTGGCGTGACCCTGGTATCTCGACCCTTTCAGTAGGGGGATACTTCTAGGGAATGCTGGTTGATACATTATTGGCGTGACCCTGATATCTTGACCCTTTCAGTAGGGGGGATACTTCTAGGGAATGCTTGTTGGTACATTATTGGCGTGACCCTGATATCTTGACCCTTTCAGTAGGGGGGATACTTCTAGGGAATGCTTGTTGGTACATTATTGGCGTGACCCTGATATCTTGACCCTTTCAGTAGGGGGGATACTTCTAGGGAATGCTTGTTGATACATTATTGGCGTGACCCTGGTATCTTGACCTTTCAGTAGGGGATGCTTTAAGGGAATGCTGGCTGGTACACTATTGAGATATCGCAGGGCCGTGGGTCACATTTACAGTTACCATTGAGAGTATAAACAGTGAGTTTACTTATAAAGTATAATTGAGCAATTATGGATGCAAATGATTGGTATTATATTCATAAGTGCCGCCGCGGTTCTCCTTTGCTATGGCCATACACATCTAGAGGATGTGCTCAGATGAGGCATTGCAGGGCCATGGGACACGTATGATATAATACTTACATTGCATAATGGAGTGATTGTGAATACAAAAGAATGAAATTATTTATGTGTGCCGCCGCGGCTCTCCTTTGTTATGGGGCATTGCAGGGCCGTGGGACACATATAATATAATATGACAATGAATTGTTTATATGCACTGATAAATTGCTATGATATAATACAACAATGATGAGTGCAAATGATTGAATTATATTTATATGTGCCACCACGGCTCTCCTTTGTTATGGGGCATTGCAGGGCCGTGGGACACATATGATATAATATAACAATGATGGGTTTACTTACATTGCATGTTTGAGTATTGGTGAAATGTTTATGCATGCTGATCATTTATATGCTTATTGATTGCTATGCTATGATTGGACTGTATAACATGGTTTACTTACTGAGTGTAAGCTCACAAAATCCTTACAATGTTTTTGCTACAGGAACATGAGATTTGAGAATAACATGTTGGAGTGATGGACCTCAACTCAAATAAAATATAGATTTTGTTTTATTGTTATACCAGTGTATTCATGTGTATCATTGTAGTGTGTAAGGAACCATAGGTTCGTTGGAGCTTCTATAAAGTGGATTCATATGTTGATGTAACCCCTGTAATGCTTATGTGTAGGGCTTGTAGCCCAAATCTTTAGTTATGGATTGTATTAAAGACATGGACTTGAATGATATAGGTTATTGCTTTTATTGAACTCAGTGTCATGTTTCGGGACGCCTTGCGTGCCCGGCACGCGGCGGGTTGTCACCTAGCTCAAAAAATTTTGGGTCTGGGGCGTGACAATGGCTGAGGAAAGTATCATCCTAGAAGGTGACTCGTTGCAGAACGTCAGGAAAGTATCTTCATAGTAAACGCAGTTGGAGTTTTCCTTCTGCTTGCTCATTATATTATATTGTTTGTATTCCGCTGCTGCTTCTTCTACTAACGTTGATCATTACGATGTAAGCGACTCGACTTAGTTCTTGAATTCTTTAAAAGAGCAACATAAACCCGGCGATCGAGTTCGAGAACCTTGAGTGCTACGCCCTTGGTTTGCCTCATGGAGTGGTCCAGATGCGGTCTCTGATATCGAAATTTGAATTCAATCAACCCACTCACTCTTGGTGCGATTACGGGATTAAGCATTGTTCAATTGGTAGGAGTTATGCTTGACCTTTGCACTGTTATCCATATCTAACCAAGCTCACTTTACCTTAAACTATAAAAAAAAAAACACAGGATGATTCGTTCGAAATAGGTACAATTACTCTCCTATCTCAAACAGACAACAGTTCAACACAGACTCGATCAACATTATTTCGTTGTAAATTAAGCATCGAATGTCACAGGGCATAGCAGCTTCCAACAACAACCGACAAGACGGAGTAAACCGATATTATTTCATGCATGAACCCACCCGTAGCTCCAACAGGCAACATAACACATACAACACGGACACGATGGTGATTATTTTAAGCTAAAGCATCGATCGCCACTCTCGAGTCAACGTGCTCCTGTGCTCAGCAATACGATCCGACGCACACCCCATCCAAAATACCAACCGGTAGGTAAACACACCCACTTAATTTTATAATACCAGTCATCGTAATTTTTTTAGATAATTTTTTTTTCTTAATTGAGGTCAAGAATAATGCTTTTTTAGTAGTCATATATTCAACTAAATAGAGATTTTTTATAGCAATATAAATTAAATTGATGATAATTTGACATACAAAGTAGAATTGAAAGATCACTGCTTTCAATCATCTTTCATATTTTAAATATCTAATTATTATTAATATAGTTTTATTATACCAATTCTTAGTTTTAGATCAGAGTATACTTTCGAATTCTACTACTAATCTCAAAACTCTCCTTTATATATGTTGCCGCGTAAATATGTTCTTCGACTCGGGTGCGCCTTGGCTTCGGGTCCGGACGCCGGTCTCTTCGCCTAGGGTGGAACCCGCAAGACAGTTTGCATGCAGAGGGTGTTTCGGGGGTGGCCCTCTGCGGAAGACCCTCTGACGCCCAAGTCAGTGAAGATTCACAGCAAATAGATATGAGGAGAAGGCTCTCGTAGAAGAGTTCCTCTAGATGGGTGTTCTTCCGAGAGATTGGAGCTCTGATGGAGCTTTAATGGAGTCTTTCAGTATGAGAACTAGTGAATGCATACCTAAGAGACTTGGGGGCTATGATATTTATAAACGATCACCTGATTCCTTGGGCGCATCACAGGGGGTCCAAAAGCCATTGAGATTCGAAATGGATTCAAATCAAGTTTATTACGAGGCCAGTAGGATCTGTATCTTGTCAGTTAGAGGATCGAGGGCCAGGAGAGTTGGTTGATGCCTTGAGATTCAGCGATTATGTAGGCCCTAGGCCACTTCTGGCATGATTCTTCATTTGAAATCTTATTCAATTATCATGAATTTGAACTCTCCTACGCTTGATTCCGCAGACGTGTTCGAGTGCCTCGGTCCGGCCGAGGCGAGCGACAGTTTGGTTTTTCGAGGTATAGGTGTTGGGAATTGTATCCTAAAGCCAATCATTTGATGATTGTGCTGATGTAAATTGTATATAAATTGATATATTAATAAAAGTTATTTGGCAGCTTATTCATTACAAGAACATCTTCTTAAAACTCCTAATAGTAATGAAGCCCTCAGGATCTTCCTTCACGATAAAGGAGGATTTATCTTTGAAGGTCCTTAAAAGAGTTCGCGACCAAATGATATACTATGACAGGGCCATAGTACTATCAAATATATGACGTTGTATATCATATTTGTTGGTTGTCCTCTTAACCAAGGAGTGTAGAGACACTGGTATGATATACAGGTGAAAGTGTAGAAGTACATTTCACCGAACGTGACTCATTTTTGGATACTCCACTATCAAGAGTTAATCGAGAAGATATAGGTATAAGTATCCTTCAGACCTGAAGATCACAACCAGTGGCTTACAAGAAACTCATTGTACTTAGGTGCCGGACCACCTGGATTTCTAATCCAGCTACGAAAGGTTACTGGGTGCAGTCAAGTACTTGTGGTAGTCAGTTGTGGATCAAGATGGAATTTGACCTATCCCGTTAAAAGGAGAAATGCTTGTGTTTCAATTTAGCAAGACCTTGGCCAAGGCACTTCATGTGAAAGTCACATGATCACTAAAATTGAAATCACTTTATGGATTTGCTGTTTAGAGTTAATAGGCTCTTAAGCCATCCTTAGCATTTGTGGTCAAGAGGATGAATTATATGGTAACTGTTTCTTAGGGTTCTTGGAGTTTGCTCGACAACTCTTCGACCTATCCGGACATTGGGTTCCATTGCTAGATGGGCACATCGATTAGTATAGAAAATTATTCTATACTATCGGCTTAGGTTCGAACCTAGAGAGTCACACGCATAGAATTTTTTAGGATGATCTATTTGCTGATCAATGATTGAGAATCGTATATGATTTAATTAATCAATTTGATTGATTGAATTATCTCAATTGGATTAAGTACAAGTGAATAAGATTCAATTTGGTTTAAGTCTACTAGAAGGACTAATCAATTTCAAATATTGATTTGAAATTAGATTTGATTTGGATTTAAATAGATTCAGGATTAGCCAAATTTGATTTGGGCTAGGACCATGATCTATATTGGTTTAATCCTAATAAATTAAAATTAGCTTAAAACCAAAAATCCAAACCCCATGTGTGAAAAAGGTTTTCTTGCATGATGAGATAACTAAAATCTCATCTCATGAGAAATTAAATTCTCATGCAGAATTTAATTTATAACTTTTAATCTTCTTCAAATGATTCCCAAGTTCAAGAAAAATAAATTTTGCTAAAAGGTGCCTCTTTGGAAGAGCACTCCACACAACTCTCCGTGCATTGACAAGTGTGTGAATTAATGTGCCTCTTTGGAAGAGCACTCCACACAACTCTCAGTGCATTAACAAGCGTGTGAATTAATGTGCCTCTTTGGAAGAGCACTCCACACAACTCTTCATGCATTGATAAGTATGTGAATTTAATATGTCTCTTTGGTTTTTAGAAAAACAGTGGAATTCTAAATGTTAGAATTCAATAGGCTAGCTAATATGAAACTATAAATAGAGGACATCCCTCACCAGATAACAAAACACAAGATAAAAAGAGATCAAAAACTCTAAACAGTTAGAACCATGTGTTACAGTTCTAAGAGTTAGAACAAAAAATTCTGGTGTGATTTTAGTGTTAGCAAAAGCTTGGTGATCTTGAAGGAAGATTCAAGTGGAAGAATTCAAGATCAGCAAACTTATTTTTTCACGAGCTAGCATTCCCGGGAATCCAATCATTCGGGGGCTTCATGTGGACAATACTAGAGGTCGGACGATTGAACGGCTGTAGAGCACAAAGGATTTACCTACTGTTCTTAAGGTGAGTGATTTGATCCTTAGATCTTAAGGCAGGCTTCAAGATGAGTAGTATGACTTCTCATCTTGAAGATTAAGATATGATCTTAATTATTTAATTTATATGCAATACTTAGATCAAACGATCTTATAATATAAGGCAAAGATATGATCTTGATGCATGTTAGAAAGATTAATATGTAATCTTTAAATTTTCGCATTGATAATTGTTATCAAATTTTAAAATATGCATGCCTTGGGGATTAACTCTCCCAAGAAGTGGTATCAGAGCTAGTTGACCTGCACGGGTTAAAATGCAGGCAGAGCATCAATGGGGAATTCTCGCTGGTGACCGTGTCATCGAAGCCAGACTCTCTGCCCATTGATGTTGGTGTATCGGCCGAGACGGTAGCCGACTAGTCTGATAGGTACATTTGTTAGGTGACATGAGAGGTACCCATGACCGAGTAACAAATGGTATCAGAGCAATGGTTTCTTATTGATCTAATTTATTACATGTAAATTAATGTTCTTATTAATTATGTAATTATGGCTAAAACTAATCGCAAGGCTATATGGTCATAGATGGATTGAAAATCCAAATTACCCATTCAATGAGGTATTCTGTGACATATTGCCAGGCTATTGTTTTATCATTGATGCTCAATCCAAAGATAATTTAAATTGAGCTTATGCATCAAAACATAGATTACACGCACTCTCAAAAGATGTTTTATATTTGATACATATTAATGTTGTATAAAAGCATGATATTTGCATGTTTAGTATAAAACGTAGATATGATATATGATGGCATGATGTCTATGTTATGAAACATACAAATATTTATGAGAGTCTAATTTGAATGTCAAATGTTAATTCATAATCTCTTTAGATATGATCTAAATATAGGAATTATGAGTAGTAACATAATACATGTGATGCTTGATTGAAATATATGACATGTAAACATGAAATATATTTAATCTTTTGGGTTAGCTAAATTGGGTCCATAAAGGGTTAGACCCTAAGGTTTAAATCAACTGGACTAAAAGAGTATTTGAACAAATCTAATTAGATTAGGTTAAGAATGCTCTAAATCAAACAATAGTTATAGTTGATCATGTCCTTCTCTTTGATTAAACCAAATGGAAGTAGATTAGGCTCCGTGGTTGAGCATGAATCTCTTAGATGGTCAAATCAGAATTGGTTAACCATATGATGTCAAGGTGAGTTGGCAAGTTGCTCTAGGATCAATGATCGAATGGTTTTTAATTGGGAGCTACTCGTATTGATGCGTCTTTAACGAGTTAATTGCATATCCCTCCCATCGATCTCACTCACCTGGTCAAGTGTGTGAATTAATGTGCCTCTTTGGAAGAGCACTCCACACAACTCTCCGTGCATTGACAAGCATGTGAATTAATGTGCCTCTTTGGAAGAGCACTCCACACAACTCTCCATGCATTGACAAGCATGTGAATTAATGTGCCTCTTTGGAAGAGCACTCCACACAACTCTTCATGCATTGATAAGTGTGTGAATTTAATATGTCTCTTTGGTTTTCACAAAAATAGCAGAATTCTAAATATTTGAATTCAATAGGCTGGCTAATATGAAACTATAAATAGAGGACATCCCTCACTAGATAACAAAACACAAGAGAAAAAGAGATCAAAAACTCTAAACAGTTAGAACCATGTGTTACAGTTCTAAGAGTTAGAACAGAAAATTCTGGTGTGATTTTAGTGTTAGCAAAAGCTTGGTGGATCTTGGAGAAAGATTCAAGTGGAAGAATTCAAGATCAGCAAAATTATTTTTCCGCGAGCTAGCACTCCCGGGAATCCGATCATTCGGAGGCTTCGTGTGGACAATACTAGAGGCTGGACAATTGAATGGCTGCAGAGCACAAAGGATTTACCTACTGTTCTTAAGGTGAGTGATTTGATCCTTAATCTTAAGGTAGGCTTCAAGATGAGTAGTATGACTTCTCATCTTGAAGATTAAGATATGATCTTAACTATTTAATTTATATGCAATACTTAGATCAAACGATCTTATAATATAAGGCAAAGATATGATCTTGATGCATGTTAGAAAGATTAATATGTAATCTTTAAATTTCTGCATTGATAATTGTTATCAAATTTTAAAATATGCATGCCTCGGGGATTAACTCTCCCAACAATAGGATGGCTCGGTTTGCCGAGACATGAGGATGGCTCGGTTTGCCGAGGTAGAGGACGGCTCGGTCTGCCGAGGCATAAGGATGGTTCGGTTCGTCGGGGCGATCCGACTCTGCTGAAGGTGATTTAGCTTTGCCACCTTGCGGATGTGATAGCTGGCCGACAGGATGTTGGGATTGGTCTCGACCCAATTATCGATGTGCACGAGCATTAATGCGATGATAATTTTACCCCTCATCACATGCCCCCCACTCCATAGTCCAAGTGTAAATTCGGATGTAGGAAGTAGAGTTTTGGAATAATCTCATTCGGGGAATCCGAAGGGGTGGGCAATGATAGTCTCGTAAATGACAGACCGCTGTTTTGTCATCATTTTTTGCCACAACGCGAGGAGGAAATGCCTCATTTTCAGCAGGCCGCGATTGTGAGAGTTCCACGTGACGAGGCTCCTGTATTTATGGCACCCATATCGAAAGTTTTAGCATCTCGGGCTTTCCTTCTGGAGTGCTATTTAAAGGGGAAAGGGGCCAGGGCGGCGTTCCTTCTGCAACACCTTCTCATTTCTTTCTCAGAGACTTTTCCCTTCCTTCCCCAAAACTCTTGTGAACTTGTCTGTGCTTCGTCCCTCAATTTGACAATATGAAGGGCCCGAGCAACGTAGCCTCAGAGATAACTCTCGAAGATTTGGACAGAATCGCCGCCGTTACAGAGTTCCTCGGAGTGTTGCCCTATGGCTTCTGAGGGCTGAAATAGGGTTTCGACAGAGCTGAGCCATGGGGTATTCTTCTACGAGGAAAGCCTGAGGGCATGTCTCCGGTTCCCTCTTCACCCACTAGTGCAGGAGGTAATGAGGTTATACAACATATGCCCGACAATGGTGGCTCCGAACAGCTGGTGCAACCTCATCGGATTCATCTCGATGTGCAGCCACGTTGGGGTGACCACAACGCTCCCTATATTCCGAGTCTTACAACCTGTTTCCGAGAGGAACTCCGAGTGGCCTTACATTGGTCCTTGGAATCATTCAAAATGATTTTGGATAATACATCCTCGATTAAGGAGTGGAAGTCTCGGTTCTTTATTGTTGAGGGGAACATTGGTTTGGATTTCCCTGGGACATGGGCGAGCTACGTGAAAGATCTGAAAGGGCGCCCGGAGTTGTTCGAGCAGAGAAGAGGGATTTGGTAACCCTTCGCAATGGTCGGGTGCTATCGGCTAGCGCCCTATTATCAGAGGATGCCCTTTTTGCCGCCGGGCTCAGTTCTATTGACCCCCAAGGTGAGTCTCTTTTTCCCTTTGCTCTGGTGGTCGATATACTCAAGCAACTTTATTGTGGTTTAATTGACTGTTTGTTGTGCTTTTAGCCGAGAGGTCGGCATTCGTGGGCCAAATGAAGAAGGAGCTGGGCAAGTGCCATAGGGGCTCCAGCTCTGGGGACAAGCATAGGTCCGAAAAGAGATCCCGCCCTTCCGGGTCTCGCTCAAAGGAGCTGAAGAAAGATAGTGCTAGCCACCATTCCTCCACTCCGAAGAAGGGGGAAGTGGGCGCGTTGGCCGGTCGATGAGCCCTCCCTGCCGGAGGGAGGTGTGGTAGTAGAGGAGGAAAGAACCATCGGGGGAAGCTTGGAAGGAGCAATTGAAGCTTCCCCCCTCCAAATAGTAGTTGTGTCAGACGACGCTGAGGGGGTGTCACCCGTTCATCTGGCAATCCCCTCGCCCGAAGCTAATCAGCCGCATTTGTTAGAGGTTGGTAATCCTTTAGCGCTGCGCACGGATGGGGAAGAGGCCCCTGTTTTGGTTGAGGGGGCAAAAGAGGTAGTTGCTGCTATCGAAGCTCACATGGAGCCGCCCGAGGGGGGACCGGCAGAGGTTGAAGGACTTCCAGTTGGAGGGCTTTCTCCGAGGTATCGGGGGGAGCCGCGGAGGAGGCCGAGGTTTGGGTGGAGTCCGTTGGGGACGAGGTAACGCTTGGAGAGGAGGAAGAAGAAGAAGAACCACCGAGCAGAGGGGATGGTCGGACTAAAATTCCTTCAACCGGAGCTAAAGCATATGAAGCTCCGCAGGTTAGAATTCTAATGGAGGAGGCCAGACGGATGGCAGTTCCTCAGGCCGAAGCTCCTCAGGCCAATTCTTCGGCCGTTAATTTCCTTATTCATAGTCCAGAGGTAGAAGATATGTTTGCCACTTTGATGCGGTCCATGCTGCGCATGGGAGAAGGTTCCTCGGCGGATGAATCCTCTGTAGAGGACATCGTCGAGGTGGCTTTCGGGTGGCTCGAAGTGCTGAAGGATGTCTACCTTCTCCCGAGATCAGCAGCCCCGCTCTTATGAAGATTGCCACAAACTACGCCTCCCGAGTAAGTCATTGTGTCAAGGTAGCAATTTTTAGTCAGTTGGCTTGGCTGCACTTTCTTACTTATGCTTTTTCTGCAGAATGCCTTAATTATGAGGGCGCTGAGTTGGCGCCTGAACTTGGCCATGGGGGCCTGTGCTCAAGCCAGGAGGGAGGCCGCCGGTCTTCGGGAAAGGGTGGATTCGACTAGCAAACTTTCCAGGGCCTTGTCATCTGTCCAGGGGACTTCGAGAAGATGAACAAGTCCTACCAAGCTATCGCTGAGAGAGCCTCTCAACTCGGGATCCAAATTAAAGAACTCCAGGGCTTTCGCAAGCAATCTGATAAAGCCTGTTGGAGCTGTCACAGATCAAATCTAAGCATGCCAAAGAAATAAAGGCTATGCGGCAGCGCTTCGATGAGGATGGGCGAATTGAAGGATAGCTTCGTCGAGGAGAAAAATAATTGGAATAAGAGGCTTGACGAAGAGGAGCGCAGGCATCGGCGAGAGCAAGATCAGTTCGTCAGCCTAAATAGGAAGCTCGCTGATAGGAAGGACCGACTGAAATGGCAGCATGATCAAATTGCCAAACTCACCGCTGACCTTGATTAGTCTCGGGGAGGTCGAAAAAAACAGTCCAAGGTTAATGACCTCAAGAGGGTCTCCAGCAGAATAAAGTGGTTAAATTGAAAGTCCTTGAAAAGGTTCATGAGTTGAATGAAAAAATGGCTTGGCGAGAAGAAGAGGTATAATGTATTCTTACTTATTTCTAGTGCCTTTTCTTTCGGCCATAGCCTCAAACGATCCGGTGTTTGTAGATAGTCAGAATCGGGCTCGAGGTTTAGGACCAGTTCAAAACTTTGAGAGCGGAGTTGGCCTCAAGCCGCCAAATCAATTTCGAACTAGGGGGTCAATTGGTCGAAGCTAACAGACGAGTCTCTTCGGCCGTAGACGAGTACAAGAGTTCTGCCCAATTTACCGATGAGCACAAAGAGGCTTGTGCCAATGCATTTTGGTTCGGCGAAGAGGAGACACGGGCGAAGATCTCTCGGTATACCCTGAGCTGGATCTATCTTTTCTAGATGCCGAGTTTTACGATACTCGTACCCCAGGAGCCGAAGAAGCTGAGTATGAGGATATCTTGGATGTTGACCTCGAGACCATCCTAGGCACTGATGAGGCCGCGATTCCAGAGGGGTGTCCTCAGCCTGATGCCGAGGGACCTGAGGTTCCCCCTCCAGCTGTATTCGAAGTGGGCGAACCAAGTCAAATTCCTCCAGATGTTACCGAGGGGGCCCCTAGAACCAATTTGAATCATGACCCTTGAGGATTGCTTATGTATTTTTTGCTTTTTTCACTTGTAATTCAATCGAATCTTAATGGATGAATCTTTTTTTCTTCTGTGTGTCCTTTTGCTTTGATCATCGCTTCTCGAATAATCTTTTTGTTTGTCAGAAGTTTTTTCCCACTAGTAGCTTATCGTAAACGAATCGTACTTCAAGATGAGATGGCTTTTAGCAGTTCTGAGCTGAATGCTTTGCTTAATCGAAGCCAAGTTAGCTAGGTCTTCCGATGTATGAAACTATTTGGTTTTGCTGAGGAACATTATCCCGACCTCGCCCGAAGTAAGACAAATAGTTCGAAATGCGTAAGACAACTCGATTCGCCGAGGCATAGGATAGCTCGGTTCGCCGAGAGAGGAGAGCGGCTCGAAATGGCCGAAACAAGAGAAGTACTTTGGCTGGGGCTAAGGTGAGGCGAATAGTTTGTTTTATCTAAAGCAAGAAGTTGGTCTGCTTCCTGCCGAGGTAGGTGAAATGGCTCATGATTTACCGAAGGGTACCTCATTTTTCTTAGGGCATTTATCCCGTTGGCCTTTTCCAACGTGAGTCCATTTTGCGTACACGTTAAGCAATCGATTGCTAGTGGATGACATCATTTTCGGAGGGGGATCTCCCAGGTTCGCTCTATATCAAGGATCTATATGGTTTTTGCATTTAAGGCTCTTGATTCGAGATCAGAAGGAGGTCTTCCACCTTTCATCACGTCCTGGAAGCGTGCTCGGTGCCTTGGGATGCACCCTTTTTTCTTAGTCCACCACATGGCAGTGTGACCATGGCGTTTCGAATTCCAGGGTCCTCTTCCTTAATGGTTGCTCCCGGTTTGTTACCTATAAAAAGGGGAGAGCAGCTATGTTTGAGCATCTCCCGAAACCTTCTCTTTCTATGAGTTAGAGAGGTTTTCATGGTGCCTATTTACTGAGGTCGAGAATGGAGAGATCGAGCTTCCCTTTTGAAAGCTGGCTCGTCCCAGATAGCTGGGGTGATGGAGGAGCTGCTGAAGAGCAAGTAGTCCTCAAGGGAGGAGTCTCGAAGGTCATATGGAGAGCACATGGGGATGCGCACAGAGGTCATATGGAGAGCGCATGTACGCTCTCTGTATTGCCTTTGTCACTTGCCATGGGGACCACAGGAAACAAAGCATATACAGGCCTCATGGCTTACATGGACTTCGCCTCCTTTCCCAATTTGGATCCCTCAGTTCATCCGCCCGAGGGGTCCTTCTCAACGAGGAGGAGGCAAGTAGTGCAGGTCTCCTGTCTATGTTGTTGGGCAGCGGCTAGCAGCCCAGCATACCACTCAGGGAGGAGGAATCCTTAGCATCGACATCCACAGGTCTTTAGCCCAGCTTGGATCCCTTAGTTCATCCATCCGAGGGATTCGTGGATGGCCTGCTTTGTTCTTGGGCATTAACCAGTGACTCAACGGAGCCGTCTGATTTCTCTGATTTCGTGGTCGGATGCATACATAGTGTTATCGACCGAAGCTGCTTGCCCGAGCTTTCAGAGCAACATCATCGGCCGAAGCTGCTTGCCTGAGCATTTATTTTATTTTTCTTTATTTTCTGTGCTATGATGCACTTGTAATGCCTCTCAGGAGGTTGTAATTTTTATCAATAAAGAAAGCTCTTACTCTTTCTTCTTCGAATACTTGTTTCTTTTCCAACGTGATTGTGTTGTTCGGTAGCGAGGGTCGTTCTGTTTGCATTGCGCTTTCCGAATCATAGCATAGTTTATAAATCTCCAGCAGTGTTTAAGTTACTTTGCCTTTGTTAGGCATTTTGGTAATGCTCAGTCCTCTATGGAGGAAGTACTCGTCTCTGTTTAGGTCAGAGGAAGGCCTGGGCGGCCTCATTAATTTGTAATGTAGATGTGGCCTTACCCGAGGGACGAAGCAGGCTTTTCCTTGAAAAGAAATGACTCGCATAATTTTGCTGGTGTGCAGAGAAAGAGGTTACTTACCTCCGCCGAAGCATGATAGGACGTTTCAGTCATGCTAGAGCGTCTGAGAAATCAACCGGCTTTGCTGCCATTATGAAGGAGTCATCCATTCACGTCAAAACTTGAGATATTGCTTGAAGATATCACTCGGCCTTGCCGAGGCTTGAAATATTATTTAGAAATATCACACGGCCCTGCCGAGGCTTGAGATATTATTCTGAGATATCACTCGGTCCTGCCAGGACCGAGGCTTGAGATATTATTCAGAGATATCACTCGGCTTGGTCGATGCTTCAAAGATTATATTTTACTTGGCGTAGCCAAGGTATGGAGACATCACTCGGCTTGGCCGAGGCTTCAAAGATTATATTTTACTTGGTGCGGCCAAGGTACAGAGATCACTCGGCCCTGCCGAGGATTCAAAAAGATTATATTTTACTTGGCACGGCCAAGGTACGGAGATCACTCGGCTTTACCGAGGATTCAAAAAGATTATATTTTACTTGGCGCAGTCAAGGTAGAGACATTACTTAGCTCGGCCGAGGCTTAAAAGATTATATTTTACTTGGCGCGGCCAAGGTACGAAGGTCTCTCGGCCCTGCGAGGTTTGCAAGGTATATTTTACTTGGCGCAGCCAAGGTACGGAGGTCACTCGGCCCTGCCGAGGATTCAAAAAGATTATATTTTACTTGGTGCGATCAAGGTACAGAGACATCACTCGGCTCGATCAAGGCTTCAATGATTATATTTTACTTGGTGTGGCCAAGGTACGAAGGTCTTGGCCTTGCGAGGTTTGAAAAGTATATTTTACTTGGTGGCCAAGGTATGGAGATTACTCGGCCCTATCGAGGATTTAAAAAGATTATATTTTACTTGGTGCGGCCAAGGTAGGAGATATCACTTGGCTTGCCGAGGTTTCAAAGATTATATTTTACTTGGCGCGGCCAAGGTACGAAGTCTCTCGGCCCTACCGAAGTTTGCAAAGTATATTTTACATGGCGCGGCCAAGGTACGGAGATCACTCGGCCCTACCGAGGCTTCAAAGATTATATAGCAAGACCTGCTTCTCATTGTAGTTTTCAGGGAAAAGTAATCGAACAAAAACTTTGCAAACCTTTGAAAGTTAAATTCAATGTAATGAATAAGGTAAGTTTAGTGAGGGCGTACTCTTATTGATGATAGATGTGGAGATTATCCAAGTTCCACGTCCGAGGGATAGATTTTCCATTCAAATCTTGGAGTTTGTAGGTGTCGGGTCTGATTACCTTCGCAACTTGGTAGGGACCCTCCCAGTTTGGGGACAGTTTCCCTTGCTCTAGTGGCTTTGACATGGATGCCTTCCGAAGTACCAGATCACCCAGAAAGAAAGACTTCCCTTTGACTCTGGTGGAGTGATAGCGGGCTACTCTTTGTTGATAGGTGGCCATTCAGATTTGGGGCTTCTCCCTGACTTCTTCTATTATATCAAGATTAGTTCGGAGTTGCTCATCATTGGATTCTTCGAATAGCTTTCCATGCAAGGGGAGGGGAGCCCGACCTCCACAAGAATAACAGCTTCCGTACCAAAAGCCATCTTAAATAGAGTTTGGCCTGTGGGTATCCTCTCAGTAGTTCGGTAGGCCCACAACACGTGGTGGAGCTCTTCTGCCCATCTGCCTCATGCCCGGTTGAGCCGAGCTTTAATTCCTTGCAGAAGAGTTCGGTTGGTTACCTCGGCCTCCCTATTGGCTTTAGGATGTCCGACTGATGTTAGGCAATGAAGAATGTCGTGATCCTCACAGAATTCTCGGAACTTAGGATTATCGAATTGCTTTCCATTGTCGATGATGATGATATGGGGAAGGCCGAAACGGCAGATGATAGATCTCCATACGAAGTCCTTAGCCCGAGCTTCAGTTATCTGAGCGACTGCTTCGGCTTTGACCCATTTGGTGAAATAATCGATTACGACAAACAAGAACTTCCTTTGCCCTGTTGCGAGGGGAAAGGACCGAGGATATCCATTCCCCATTTGGTGAAAGGCCAGGGGGATGATATAGAAGTTAGGTGAGCAGAGGGGAGCCTTTGGACATTTGAGTGTCGCTGGCATGAATCATAGGCTCGAACAAGGTCATTAGCATCTCTCTGCATCGTTGGCCAATAATACCCTTGGCGTAGCACTTTGTGGCATAGAGCCCGATCGCCAAGATGATTACCGCAGATGCCTTCATGAACCTTCCGAAGAGCATAATCAGCCTCTGACAGTCGGAGGCATTTGAGTAATGGCATAGAAAGATCGTTTATACAGCCGATCATCAATTAAAACATAATGAGATGATTGCATTTTTAGTTTTCTTGCTTCTTTTCTGTCAGTGGGGAACAACCCTTCTTTGAGATATTTGTGCAGGGGATCTATCCAAGATGGTTCGATGTTGACCTGCATCATCTGATCAGCATCGACAATGTTGGATTTCTCCAGGACTTCCAAGTGGAACCTCCGCTCAAGGTCCATCGAGTCCGTAGTCACCAGGCGGGATAAAAGGTCGACGCGTGCATTTTTAGCCCTTGGGACCTGAATAATCTTAAATTTAGCGAAGTAGGAAGATAGATCGCACACTTTTTGAAGATACTGAATCATGTTCAACTCTCGAGCCTCGAATTCTCCTTGCACCTGGCCTTCCACTAACTGAGAATTAGTGTAGGCATTTAGCTTTTCGACTTTGAGCTCGCGGGTGATGCGGAGTCCAACGAGCAGGGCCTCATACTTTGCTTCATTGTTTGAGGCCGAAAAGGAGAAGCGAATGCCATATTCGAAAGTCGCCCCCTTCGGACTAGTGAGGACTAGACCGGCACCAGACCGCTCGCACTGGAGGATCCATTAGCATGGAGTAACCACAGGGTGCTGGGCTTTATTTGTCTAGGGGTGTCCGAAGCAGAACCATCTTCGGGTATGGTGCATTCAAGGAGAAAATCCGCCAGGACCTAGGCTTTAATGGCTGGACTAGGCTAATATTGAATGTCATGTTCACTCAGCTCGACAGCCCATTTGATCATTCTTCCCGATGCTTCTGGACGATGGATAATTGCCTTGATGGGTTGGTCAGTCAAGACTGCTACAGAGTGCGCTTGGAAATACGGTCCAGCTTTCAGACCAATGTTACTAGAGCCAGAACCATCTTCTCGACTCGAGTATACCTCGTTTCGGCATCTTTGAGCAATTTGCTGACATAAATAAACTGGCTTTTGAACTTTGTTCTCCTCTCTGATCAGCATAGAGCCAACAATGCTCTCAGAGACCGCCAAGTATAGACTCAGCATCTCCCCTGGTTTCGAACTGCTAAGGAGAGGTGGCGAGCCGAGATATTTCTTGAGATCTTCAAAGGACTTTTGGCAGTCTGGGGTCCATTGAAAATTTTTGGCCGTCCAAAGTGCTTTGAAGAAGGGGAGGCACTTTTCGACCGACCGAGCAATGAAGCGGTTAAGGGCCACTATCCTCTCCATAAGACGTTACACATCTTTGATCGACCCTGGAGGGGCCATCTGCCGCAAGGCTTGGATCTTCTGTGGATTTTCTTCAATGCTTGCTGAGAGGCCATGAAGCCCAAGAACTTTCCGGAGTTGACCCCAAAAGCACATTTGGTCGAGTTGAGCTTCATTTGATACTTTCGAAGTGTTGCGAGGCTTTCTGTAAGGTCCTCAACATGTTGGGATGCCTCCTTGCTCTTCACCAGCATATCATCAACATACACCTCCATGTTCCAGCCGATTTGCTCCTTGAAGACTTTATTGACCAGCCTTTGGTAGGTTGCACCTGCATTTTTTAAACCAAAGGGCATAACTTGGTAACAATAAATACCTTGGTCGGTGATGAAGGCAGTCTTTTCCTCATCCTCGGGCGTCATTCGAATCTGGTTGTAGCCTGAATAGGCATCCATGAAAGTCAACATTTGGTGGCCCAAAGTTGAATCCATAAGCTGATCAATCCGAGGAAGAGGAAACCTGTCTTTTGGGCAAGCCTTGTTGAGGTCGGTGAAGTCGATGCAGATCCTCCATTTGCCATTTGATTTTTTCACCATAACTACATTCGCCAGCAAATCGGGGTAATTGACTTCCCGGATGAAGTTGGCTTTGATGGGTTTGTCCACCTCCTCTTCGATAGCTTTTTGGTGCTCGGGAGAAAAGCTCTTTTCTTCTGCTTAACCGGCTGAAATGCCTCGTCCACGCTGAGGCGGTGGACCAGGACATCCGGGTTGATCTCGGGCATGTCCGACGCGGACCAGGCGAAGACATCAGCATTCTTTCGAAGGAATTCGACCAAGTCTCGCCAAAGCTTTACCTTTAGTTGTGACCCGACCTTTATGGTTCGGTCGGGATGAGCTTCGTCGAGTGGCACTTCCTTTAATTCTTGGCTGGCTCTCCTCGTTGTTCAGCAAAATCTTCTCGAGCATCCAGCCCATCCACCTCGGGCTTTCTAGATTGAAGGTCAGCGACAAAGCAATGCCGAGCTATAATTTGACTTCCTCGAACGACTCCCACTCCCCATTCGATGGGGAACTTCATGGCGAGATGGGGGATGGAAATGATGGCTTTGAAAGATATTTGTCCTGGCCTGCCGAGGATGGCATTGTAAGGAGACCGAAGCTTGGTTACAAGGAAATTCATGAGCACAGTAGCTCCACAGGGCCAAGTGCAGCTCGAACTGTTAGAGTAATAACTCCCTCGGGGATTATGGAGTCGCCCGTAAAACCCACCAGGGTGGATTCTACGGCCCGGAGGTTTTCCGTCCGAAACTTCAATCTCACAAAGGCATCAAAATACAAAACATTAATGGAGCTTCCACTATCAATTAAAATGCAGTGTACATCATAGTTGTTCATGTTCAGGGATACAACCAGAGCATCATCATGGGGGTACTATACCTCCTGAAGATCTTCATCAGAAAAAGAGGGTTCATCGACCCGAGCCTTCTTTGGTAGATTTTCTTCCACATCTGGCCGAGATGATGGGGAACCAGCCGCCACTATCATGTTAACATTACCAATGACCGAGGGATTCGGTGGAGGGAGCTGGCGAGGTTCGAACTGGCGATCCCCTTCATTGTTTGGCTCAGGGGGTCCTCTGAATCAGTCCAGTCTGCCCCATCAGATCAACCGCTCAATCTCATTCTGGAGCTGCCAGCAGTCCTCGATGTCATGCCCGTGATCCCGATGGAAGTGGCAGTACTTAGTTATGTCCCTCCGAGTTGCATTGCCTCAAAGAGGAGGAGGCTGAGGAATCTAGCGCTCAATCTCCATCAGGATTTGTACTCTTGGCGCGGTGAGAGGAGTGTAGCGGTCGAACCTTCGAGCCGGACTCTGGGTTCGGTCTCGAGGCGGTGGTGGAGGAGCTCTCTGGCGGTGAGGCGGGCTTGCATGGCAGTAGGCTCGATGCTTGTCTGAGCCCTTTGCCTCCTTCTTCTTCAGTTGCTCGGCTCGAGCTGACCTTCTCGATTCTTCAACCCTGGCATACTTATCCGCCAGGGACATCATATCTGAAAGGCTCTTCGGGTAGTTAACCTCCAGAGCCAAGTAGAAATCCCTTCCTTCGACACTCCTCCAGCCAAGGCAGACATAGCTACCTTATGGTTAAGGTGGTCGACCTCCAGGAGGGCCGTATTGAAATGGCCAAGGTAATTCTTCAAAGATTCCCCCTCTCTCTCTTGACTTCAGAGAGGGAATCAGATCTCCGTCACTGGCGATGGCTGCTGATGAACTGGCTGATGAGTAAACAACCCATCTCGTCGAAAGAATCAATGGAACCTGGCTTCAAGCTATTAAACCAAGTTTGGACAGATACCCTAAGAGTGGAGGGGAAGGCTCGGCACAGGATCGCATCCGATGCTCCATGGAACATCATGATGGATCTGAAGCTGCTCAAGTGGTCGTTGGGATCAGTGGATCCATGGTATGGCTCGATGGTGGGAAGCTTGACATGAGGGGGAATCACTTCCCTCATGATCCTTTCAGAGAAGGGAATACCCTACTCCACCTTTGGCTGGGACGGAGGGGCTTGTCTGACGGCGTCCAACTCCTGACGCCATTCTCGACACATCTCCTACATCTGTTGCCTAATCCCTTCATCCAAAGTGGTAGGAGGGATTGGGCGATGGAAAGATGGCAGCGGTGTCGAGTCTTGGAAAGACACCGGGAAAAGAGAACGAACCCGTCAAAATCTGAGCGGGCTCCTCCCTCCAGTCCACTACGGCACCAGCTTTGCCTTCGCGGGCCGATGATGATAGTCCACCGCTTCAAGCAGATTGGAAGAAGAGATCGCTGGTGGAACAGGGGCAGTAGCCTCTTCATGAAGCTGGAGTAGGAACAACTGGGCAAGGAACCCCTTGGAGTCTCTGAACCAGCTGGGTCAGTGTCTGGACCTGCTGGACCAGAGTAGCGAACTGGTCCAGTTTTACCACCATTGTCGGTGGTGAAGGAGTTTCAGCTGGCGGTGGTGGCGGAGGCGCTACACCGCTAATTGGGTCAAGCCTTTGAGAGGCGGCCTGATCTTGAGCATCGGATGTGGCTCTCTTCCGATTGGCCATTAGAGGATGCTTCTTCTGGTTTCGAGTCTTGTCTCTTGGGTTACAAGTTTACGGGACTTGAAGCCCTTCCTCTAGCGCCAATATGTTTCCGCGTAAATCCGTTCTCCAACTCGGGTGCGCCCTGGCTTCGGGTCAGATGCGGTCTCTTCGCCTGGGGTGGAACATGCAAGACAGTCCATACGCAGAGGGTGTTTCGAGGGTGGCCCTCTGCGGAAGACCCTCCGACTCCCAAGTCAGTGGAATTCACAGCAAGCATATATGAGGAGAAGGCTCTCGCAGAAGAGTTCCTCTAGATTGGTGTTCTTCCGAGAGCTCGGAGCTTTGATGGAGCTTTAATGGAGTCTTTCAGTATGAGAGCTAGTGAATGCGTACCTGAGAGACTTGGGGGCTGTGGTATTTATAGGCGATCACCTGATTCCTTGGGCGCATCATAAGGGGTCCGAAAGCCGTTGAGATTCGAAATGGATTCGAATCAAGTTTGTTACGAGGCCAGTAGGATCTGTATCTTGTCAGTTAGAGGATCGACGATCAGGAGAGTTGGTTAGAGGATCGATAGCCAGGAGAGTTGGTTGATGCCTTGAGATTCAGCTATTATGTAGGCCCTAGGCCACTATGGCCCTTAGGCCACTTCTAGCATGATTCTCGTTTGAATCTTATTCAATTATCATAAATTTGAACTCTCCGCGCTTGATTCCGCATAGGTGTTCGAGTGCCTCGGTCCGGCCGAGGCGAGGGACAGTTTGGTTTTCCGAGGTATAGGATGGCTCGGTTTGCTGAGGCATGAAGATGGCTCAGTTTGCCGAGGTAGAGGACGGCTCGGTCTGCCGAGGCATGAGGATGGTTCGGTTCGTCAGGGCGACCCGACTCTGTTGAAGGCGATTCGGCTTCGCCGCCTTGCGGATGTGACAGCTAGCCGACACGATGTTGGGATTGTCTTGACCCAATTGTCGATGTGCACGAGCATTAATGCGATGATAATTTTACCCCTCATCAATACATACATACATATATACATATATATATATATATGTACATATATGTACATACATATATACATATATATACATGTACATACATATACATATACATGTACATACATGTACATACATATAGATACATATAGATACATGTACATACATGTACATACATATATACATATATATACATGTATGTATACGTATATATAAAGGATAGAGCAACCATGCAAATCAGATTTATTTACTGTTTTCTGCTAATTTTTAAAGCAATTTATCAAAATGGTGGTGCCCTTTTCAATAAAAACATGAGTAGCTTGCTGAACTTATATGTAAGTGTGGAGGTAAAATGAATCCAAGGTCCTAGGTTCGTGGGATAGCAAAATTAATTGTATGTCCTCAAACTTTTACCATATATGAGAAGCCACATCAGCAAATGAGAGACATCATCGATGTGGACCCGTGGCAATTACGCATCAGTGCTTCCATTAGCATCTGACGTCATCTGCCACATCATTGGTAAGCCATAAAAGCTGCCACGTTATCAAAACGTGGCAGCACTGTCATCGCAACGTCGTCGGACTTAACGAATGTGGCTAACAAGTTTATTTAAAAGAGGGCGTAACGTTCATTGAATTTACAAGGGTGCCATCCGTTCTCAACAAACCAGTAGCCTTCAAAATCAATGTAAGGGGATGCATGAGATTGAGATCATTTACCTTCCTCAGGATCTGGGGTTGAAATTAAACTGCATGAAATACTTCTCTCAGCACTCGGCTCTTGGACCAGAGACTTGGTTGCAGGAAAGAGCCAAGACTTCTTCTCAGATCCTCGCTCCCCTTTCTTTCTCAGAATAGGAGTTTCAATAGTGTTCTACGGGAGTTCTCAAATAACATGGAGTATGTAAAAATTTGTTGTGGATGGTGATGATGCCCGATCACTCATGGATGGTGATGATGCCCGATCATTGGTAGCAGACGTCATAGGGCTCTGTGAGGTTGTTGATGAAGCTCCTTCTCGATGAGGGACCTGCAAGAAGTCCCGGGACCAGAGGTTGTTCCGGCGGGTTTGGTGGGCCTATTCCCATCGGACATGTGGGTCAGATGGTAGGTGGGCCTGGTCCCATCGGCAGTGCAGGTATAACGACCGGGCCTACGGGCCGTTTCGTTAAAAGAAAGCAAGACGGATCAAGGCCCACACCAACTTGGGCCACCACAGCTCAAAAGGAATCCAATTGGTGCCTTGTCCTTCTTTTTTACAAGATATAAACCACTCAACCAACTTCCAATTTTTCGATGTGGGACTATTGGGAGGGGCATCACAATCTATCCCCCTTACAGAGGTGACGTCCTCGTCGCCAGGGGTAATTGATCACAACTACCAGGCAGATAGGATTCTAGATGTGGCCCCCACAGGTTCAAGAGGTGGCTCCCATCCCCCATGGATGTAGCACTTTGTCCTGTGTGGCACTTAGCTCCTGCACTTCTGACTGGTGCGTGGCTCTGATACCATATTGTAACGACCGGGCCCACGGGCCCGTTTGTTACAAGAAAGCAAGACGACAATGCCCACACCAACTTGGGCCACCACAGCTCAAAAGGGATCCAATTGGTGCCTTGTCCTTCTTGCTTTACAAGATATAAACCACTCAACCAACTCCCAATTTTCGATGTGGAACTATTGGAGGGCATCACAGCAAGTCAGGTGGTTGGTGGGTCTGGCTCACGTGGGGGGGCACGTGTGCATTGCGGCTTGCTCAGGAGTCGATGCAGGGGTTGGTGCCGCAGTCAACATTGAGGCCATTTCGGAGAGGACGGGCCGCCGAGGCCGCCTTGGAGAAGCGGGAGCCACTGAGGAGCGGGTCCGCTTTGAAGAGGAGGGGCCGCCGAGGCGCCTTGGAGAAGCGGGAGCCACTAAGGAGCGGGTCCGCTTTGAAGAGCTAGGCCGCTTTGGAGAGGCAGGGCCGCCAAGGCCGCCTTGGGAAAGTGGGGCCGCTGAAGAGCGGGGCCACTTTGGAGAGGAGGGGCCATCGAGACCACCTTGGAGAAGCGAGGGACGCTAAGAGCAGAGCCACTTTAGAGAGGCAGGGCCGCCAAGGCCACCTTGGGAAAGTGGGGGCCGCTGAAGAATAGGGCCGCTTTGGAGAGGAGGGCCGCTGAGGCCGCATTGGGGAAGTGGAGGCCGCTGAAAAGCGGAGCCGCTTTGGAGAGGAGAGGACGTCGAGGCTGCCTTGGGGAAGCGGGGGCCGCTGAAGAGAGGAGGAGCCGCCGAAGCCGCCTTGGCGAAGCGGGGGCCCTGAAGAGTGAGGCTGCTTTGGATAGGAGGGGCCGCCGAGACCGCCTTAGAGAAGCGGGGACCACAGAAGAGCGGGGCCGCTTCGGAGAGGCAGGTCCGCCAAGGCTGCCTTGGGGAAGTGGGGGCCACTGAAGAGTGGGGCCACTTTGGAGAGTAGGTGCCACCGAGGCCACCTTGGGAAAGCGGGGGCCACTGAAGAGCGGGACCTCTTTAGAGAGGAGGAGCCGCCGAGCCTTGGGGAAGTTGGGCCGCTTTGGAGAGAAAGGGCCGTCGAAGCCATCTTGGAGAAGCGGGGGCGCTGAAGAACGGGGCCGATTTGGAGAAGAGGGGTCGCCAAGGCCGCCTTGGGGAAGCGGGGCCGATGAAGAGCGGGGCCACTTCGGAGAGGCGGAGCCACGAGGGTCGCTTTGGAGAAATGGAGCTGTCTTGATTTTTATCGTCAGTTAGCCCTACCGTTAGCGCTTACGTGGGCCACTGGCCACATCAGATTCCCCCTACTCCTGAGCTTAAGTGCCACGAGCCCGCTGACCCTTGAGCGAAAGGAACACAAAAATTTATCATAATTGCTGGTTTCGCAAGCCATTAATCATTGGAGGCGGGGGCACACCTCTCCGAGGTGATGTCACTTCGAAGTCCTTCCGTATTTAAGGAGAAGCATGGAAAGTGAAGCGATCTCGGGCGCATCGAGGGAATGTCTCTCGAGGGATGGAAAAGTCGGTGCCATCATTAAGCCACCACTCCCCATGTATTATCATTGACAGTGGATCCCGCTCCCTGTGTGGAACCGAGGCACCATATCTCGGACGAAGGGGGAGTTATTGATAGCTGGATGTTGCCTTCAACCGCGGATGGCCGCATGGCAGCGCCTCGGACGGGACGATTCAAAAATTCTACATAAAATGCCTCACTCGCCCGAGCGCACCCTTTATGCTTTTATCATCCTTCTTGTCATCTTCTTCCCAGAGTCCTGAGCTTTCAGAGTCTAAAACTTTTGCTATCCTTTATCGTCACCAGGTCAGTCTTTTTTTGTCTCCCTCATTCTTTGTCCTTCTTAATGGATCGTTGCGCCGTTAGGGAGGGCAAGAGGCCTGTAGTGAGTCCCCCTCCGTCATTGGAAGAGAGGAGGAGGAGGTTCCTTTGGTTCACCGTCACCGTTGGTTGATCAGTGATGTCACCATCCGTGACCATTCGGTAGTGGCTATCTAGCCCCCACCTCGAGTGTCCACACCCAGGGTGCCTCCGCTCGGGTGGCTTCATCTAGGATAGCTCCACTGCCCCCAGTTCGTCTGACTCCCCCTCCGGTTGTCGTTTCTGATTCGGTAGGACCAAAGGGGACGTCTCCACCATGACCCTTAAGAAGGTGGAAGACCTCAGGGTTAGGCATAGGGTTTCCAGTTTCATCTGTCTGTCCGCTCCTGGATCTAAGGACAGGGTGAACTCGGACCAACCCGGTTGGGTAGCCCTGTACGAGGAGTTCTTCAAGAGTGGACTCGCCTTTCCTTCCATCCATTCGTACTTAACCTGCTGGACAGGTATGGGCTTGTCCTGGCACAGTTGACTCTGAACTCGGTTCGGATCATCTATGCCTTTGTCGTTCTTTGTTTCTTCCATGGCTCAGAAGCCAGAATTTCCTTGTTCTGAGCCTTTTACAAACTCCGCCCCCATAGTGGAGATGGGTGGTAGATCTTTATGTCTAGGCCCGGTAGGACCCTACCGCTTAGCCTTCCCTCCAAGGTCAAGGGATGGAAATCCCATTTCCTATTTGCCCACATAGAAGGGGTGAGGATGAGTTGGGGGAGCCCCAACATTGGCCCCACAAAAACTCCATTGTGGATGAGAGGGACCAAGAGCTCTTCGACTGCTTGACGTCCTCCGAGACTCCACCCTGCAAGGAGTTGTTGGCCGAGGCCAACCTTTATGAGGCCGATTTGGCCCTGACAGTTGATCAGTGCGAGATCTTTCCCTTCTTGTCCTTTCTATTTAGTTTTCTCTTTTCTGACTGTCAATTTCTTGTGCAACGATGAGGTTGCCCGCTGAGCGACTGAAGGCGGCAGCGCGGAAGATGAGAGAGGAGGCCAGCGAGATAGTGAGGCCGACCAAGAAGACTTGGCAGAAGGCCCAGGGCGAGCCGGCCCAGGCCTCCACAGCTCCTATAGAGGTGGCTCCTGTGGAGGAGTCGATGGAGAGCTTCCCGACCGAGGCGCCAATGGGGGGGGATGTCCCCATCATGGCCGAGGCGGGACCGGAGAGGAGGGGCCAGCCGGCCCAAGTGGAAGAGGTTGTGGACAAGCCTCTGGCTTTTGCTGAGCTGGAGAAGGTTGTCAACCTGGAGGCCGAAGATGAGCCTCCAGTCCCCATTGAGCTGGCTAGGGTGGCTGACTCGGGGGCCGAGGGTGGACACCCGGCCACCCCCGAGCCGGAGGTAGAAGCATAGCTTCGAAAGCCATGGACAGAGAGGGGCCGGCCAGCGACGGTGAGGCAAAGCTGACAACCCCGCACTCGCTGCCCAGTTGGGATCCTCAAAAGGAGCCACGATGGCCGCCGAGGTTCTCGGCTATGGACAGTGGGAGTCTGGTAGAGCGCCTGCTGGAGAGGATCCATCTGCCGAAATTCCAGGAGCAACTCAATCGTGAGCCCATTGCTAGGATCCTCGATGCTACGTATGTGTGGATGCTCCAGATAACCTCCCTCGCACGTATCTATTCTTATCAATTATAGCTGAGCTTTGATTAACTCCTTGGCTTTTGCAGACGGCCAACAAAGTTCTCACCCTCTTGAATGCCCTGGTCTAGACCGGTGATGCCGTTGAGCGCTCCTAGATGCGGTTGGCCAAGTACTAGGGTTGGTGCGATGAGTTGGCCGGGAGGCTGGCCGAAGCCCAAGCCTAGAAACTGAGATGGCTAGCAAGTTTCTCATGGCCGAGGCCGACTGCAATGAATGGAAGGCCTGATTCAGAGAGGCCGAGGGGAAAGCGGTGGCTGAGCTTAACCGGTCCTTGGTGGCTGAGGCCAAGCTGGCGATGTTTATGGTGAGGCTAGAGTCGGCTGAAGGAAGTCGATGAGCTAACCCAGAGTCTCGGGGACATTGAGGACGGGCTGAGACGGCGGAAGCCGATGCCCATGCCGCCGAGGAGAGGGCCACCCTGGCAGAGCTAGATGCCCGGGAGGACAAAGAAAGGAGGGCCGATGCCGAGGCTCGAGCCCTGAGCACCGAGGCCCGAGTCAAGGATGCCGAGAATCAAGCTCGGGACATCGAGACCCGGGCTCAGAACATCATCGAGCAGTTCAAAATCTCCTCGGTGTTCGAGCAGGAGGTGATGGAAGCCATCCTCGATGCTTACATCCAAGGCTTCGAGCACTGCTAGGAGAAGGTCGCCCAGATCTTCAGGATCGACGACATCGACACCATCTGGCCTAGAGAATTGAACGATGAGGAGTCTGACGAGGACAACATCGACAGTGAACTGGGGCCCGCCGAGCCATAGATCTTTAGGCCTTCTCCTGTATTTTTCTTTTTCCTTCTTGTTGCTTGTAACCGACCTTGAGTCAATGTTTTGTACTCCAATTGAATATCAATAAAAAGAAAGTTTTGTCCAAGTGTTTAATGTCACTTAGATTTTTGTGGTAGCCTTATTTCCTTATAATGGTGTACCTTCCTTGGCCTTTAGGCTTGGCAGCAAGTGGTCGTAGTCTCTCGACGATCTGACTAGGATTTGTACAAACTCGCTGCGTCGACCGAGTTCTTAGTCCCTTAGGCGCTTGTCGAAGTGACTGTAGGGTGCCGGTGTCGGCTGAGGAATGCTTAGGCAGGCTTGGGAGTCCTCCAGAACTGCCTCGGGGTTCGTGTGCCAGCCTGAGGGGCGACTCGGACGGAAACAAAGTGTCAGGGTCTTGAACCACTTCGAGGGTGCCTCCATGCTGGACCGAGTGGTGTCCGATTAGCCGCATATCCGCCGAGCTCCTTTAGAACCGCTTTGGGGGTTTTGTGTGCCAACCCAAGGGGCAACTCGAATGGAAACGGAGCTGTCAGGGTCTTGAACCGCCTCGGGGCATCTCCACATCGGACCGAGTGGTGTCCCATTAGCCGTGTATCCGCCGAGCTCCTTTAGAACCACCTTGGGGGTTTCGTGTGCCGGCCCAAGGGGCGACTTGAACGGGAATAGAGCTGTCGGGGTCTTGAACCGCCTCGAAGGTGCCTTCACACGGACTAAGTGGTGTCCCATTAGCCACGTATCCATCAAGCTCATTTAGAACTACCTTGGGGGTTTCGTGTGCTGGCCCAAGGGGTGACTCAAATGGGAATGGAGCTGTTAGGGTCTTGAACCACCTCGAGGGCACCTCTATGCCGAACTAAGTGGTGTCCCATTAGCCGTGTATCTGCCGAGCTCCTTTAGAACTACTTTGGGGGTTTCATGTGCCAGCCCAAGGGGCGACTCGAATGGTAACTGAGCTGTTAGGGTCTTGAACCGCCTCGGGGGTGCCTCCATGCTGGACCAAGTGGTGTCTCATTAGCCGCATATCCATCAAGCTTCTTTAGAACGGCCTTGGGGGTTTCATGTGCTGGTCCAAGGGATGACTCGAATGAAAATGGAGCTGTCAGGGTCTTGAACCACCTCAGGGGTACTCCATGCCAGACCGAGTGGTGTCCCATTAGTCGCGTATCCATCGAGCTCCTTTGGAACCGCCTTAGGGGTTTTGTGTGCCGACCCAAGGGGCGACTCGAACAGGAACGGAGCTGTTAGGGTCTTGAACCGCCTTGGGGGCACCTTCACGCTGGACCGAGTGGTATCCCCTTAGCCGTGTATCCGTTGAGCTCCTTTAGAACCACCTTGGAGGTTTTGTGTGCCGGCCCAAGGGGTGACTCGAACGGGAACAAAGCTGTCAGGGTCTTGAACCGCCACAGGGGCATCTTCACACGGACCGGATAGTGTCCCATTAGCCACGTATCCATCGAGCTCCTTTAGAACCGTCTTGGAGGTTTCGTGTGCTGTCCAAGGGGCGACTTGAATGGAATGGAACTGTCAGGGTCTTGAACCACCTCGGAGGCATCTTCACGTCGGATCGAGTGGTGTTCCATTAGCCGTGTATCTGCCGAGCTCCTTTAGTCATCAGACCCTTAGCTTTGGAGATGAGTCAGGTATAACATTTGAAAATTATTTTTATTATCATCAGCCAAAAGGGTACATCATTAATAATATCGGCAAAGGTTATCTGCATTTCAGGTACGTGGGATGGACCATCCGCCGAGTTCTTCAATCTGGTAAGCTCCTTGGTGAAGGACTTCGGTGACGCGATAAGGCTCCTCCCAGTTTCGAGACAGTTTGTCCCCCTACATTGGCTTGGATACCTCAGCCTTTTTGAGGATCAGATCTCTAGGGCGAAATGTCTTGGGACGGACCCTGGCATTGTAACACTTGATTGCTCGTTGGAAATGTGGCCATTCTGAGCTACGCCCGATCGCGCACTTCATCAATGAAGTCAAGGTTGACTCTTAGCTGCGTAAAGTTGTCCTTATTGTACAAATTCACTCGGAGTCTTGGAAGGCCGATCTCGACTGGAAGGACTGCCTCGGATCCAAAGATGAGTGATAAGTCTATTTATTATCTCAATTTAACTATTAAAATAAATATTAATTACTTTAAATTTATTAAGAATTGATACTTTTTATGGATGTTTGCAGAAAAGAAGCCTATAGATGGAAAGAGCTTAATTTTTGAAGTCCAATGATGCAGATGACACTCAAATCAGGATTCGGTTTACCCAAAAATGAAGATAAAGATGATTTCGCATAATTCCCGATGCAAACTAAGGCAAGTGATGTTGAACGGATGGCCGAGAAATTTTCTCACAATATCTGAATGATCTTGAGCGTCCGATTGACTCCAATTTGATCCTGGAAACCCTAGATGAACTCTATAAAAGGAGGACCTCAGGCAGTAGTTAGGAGGAGGAGTTTCTACAAAGCTCTTTTTATTCTTCTTTTATTTGGATTATTGTATTTAGGCCTGGGAGAGAAAAATTATGAAGGGGATGCTGGCAGCAGCAATGCGTGGCTAGATTCCTTCAACTTGGGATGATGATGAAGCATGTAATCAGGTTTTATCTTTCTTTTTGTTCTTAATTTCTATGCAATAAAAATTATGCTCTTCTTTATTATATCTTTTGAGTTATTTTTTTGATTGAGGTTTTGATCTGGCATACACAGCCTGTACCCTCTATCGACGTACCATGATCTTAGGATACGGTACGTGCCTAAGAGAGATAGATCGTAGTATGATAGATTAGACCCTTAACCTTATAATTATTAGATAGTTTATACTCTTAACGAATGAACCGTGATCTCCTGATATGGTCCATGCCTGATAAGAGATAAATTATTCTAATTTTAAATTTGTAAAAATTATTACTATTGCAACATTAAAAAAAGAAGATAAAACTTGTTTGCATGGTGGATTCAGATTCCTGGGTTGCTTCTCCTGCTATTTGAATTTCATTAATTAATTAGTTGTTATCTTTTAATAACTGCTATTCTTAATATAATCCTTTATAGATAAATTTTCTTTTTCTCTTTCATGAAATAATTGCCCTTGATCCCCGAGGATACGATCCCGATTCACCACTAGCTATAGTAGTGAGTAGGTTTTATTTTTGACCGCCAACGACAGCGATCAATGAGGCTAAAGGGGGTCTCTTCGTCGGAGCCCTTGGAAGCGTGATACACCCCCATGCTTGGGAGTTCTTCCACCATCACACCCACATGCTTGGGAGTTCTTCCACCCATCTGCCTTTAGACCCATCCAACCGGATTCTAAGCCCTCGAAGGATGGTCCAATTCATGACCTTGGCCTCCTGTTTGTCTATGGATGGCCGACCGAGGTGAACCAGTGGTAGATGTTTAGCTCGATGTAAAATGTCTTGAATGTGGCATTATCGAACTATCGGCCATTATCGGTGATGATGGTGTGGGGCAGCCCAAAATGACATTTGATGGACTTTCAGAAGAAAGACTCAATTTGCTCTTAGTGATCTTAGCTAGTGTCTCGACTTTAACCCACTTGGTGAAGTAGTTGATGGTGACAAGTAAAAATTTCCACTAACCTAAAGCCAGAGGGAATGGCCCAAGGATGTCCATTCCTCACTAGGCGAAGGGCTATGGGGCCGAGAGCAAACTCAGCATGGTGGTCAGTTGTCGTTGGATGTGAGCGTCATTGGCAGCCGTCGCACTTCTGGACTAGCTCAGTGGCATCCTCCCTCATGGTGAGCCAATAATATCCTTGGCGGAGAGCCTTCTGCGCCAGCGATCTGCCCCCTAGGTGGTCCCCGCATATGCCTCCACGTATCTCTCTGAGGATGTAGTCGGCGTCTGCAGGACCGACACTTGAGGAGGGGGTAGGAGAATGACCTTTTATATAGCCATTGATCCAGCAAAGTAAATTTGGAGGCTCTCCATTTGAGCAGTCGGGCCTCCTCATGGTTAGCGGGGAGGGTGCCATCGGTGAGGTAGCGGATGTAGGCATCCATCCATGTGGCTCCTGTGCGACTGAAAGGACTTCTCCTTTATCTTCAATGGTGGGCCTTTCCAAGTGTTCGATGTAGGTGCTCCCTAGGATGTTGTTGCCGAGGTGGCCAGATGGAAAAGGGCATCGACCTTGGCATTTTCACTCTGGAGATGTAACTAATGCTGAAATATGATAGTGAGGAGGTCAGGAGTCGAACCTTCTTCAAGTATCGTGCCATGATGGGATCCCGCACCTCACTCTTCGTTGATTTGTCGAAGATGAGCTGGGAGTCGGTGAAGGTTCTGAGATGCTTCACCCCGAGCTGCTGGGCGAGTCTCACCCCGGCCAGCACAGCTTCATACTTGGCTTAGTTGTTTGTAGCTTTGAAGAGGAACCGGAGGGCGTATTCTACCTTCTCGCCCTCTGGACCAGCAAGGATGAGACCGGCTCCTCCCTTGGGAGTTTGAGGTGCCATTCACGTGAAGGATCCAGACTTCCCCCACGTCCTCAAGCTTTGCATCTGGTTGCATCAGTGGAGGTTCTTCTATCTGCTCCTCGGTCCAAGTGCGCTCGACTAAGAAGTCAACTAAGACTTCGAACTTCAAAGCCAGCCTTGCTTGGAATGAGAGGTCGAATTCTTCCAACTTGATCGCCCATTTGGCCAATCGGCTTGAGGTATCAGGATGGGCCAGAATAGCTTTGAGGGGTTGGTCCATGAGCACCACAATGGGGTGAGCTTGAAATATGGTTTAAGTCGCTAAGCGAAGATGATTAGAGCAAAGATGATTTTCTCCGTTCTGGAGTACCTGACCTTGGCATCATGGAGTACTTTTCTCGCATAGTAGATAGGCTTCTGAGTTCCATCGGCGTTGAGGCGTACCATGACAGAGCTGATGGCCTCCGAGGAGGCAGCAAGGTAGAGGAAAAGGCTCTCCCCATCCTTCAGTTTTGATATCAGTGGTGGGGTGGATAGAAACTTCTTCAGCCCTTCGAAGGCTCTTTGCAGCCTTCCGTCAACTTGAATCCATTCACCTTGCACAGGGCTGTGAAGAAAGGCAGACATCTCTCGACCGACTTGGAGAGAAAATGGCTCAGGGCCGCCACTCTCTCGGTGAGCCATTGCACTTCTTTCTTGTTAGCCGGTGGCCTCATGTCAAGAACGGCATTGATCTTCTTCGGGTTTGCTTCGATCCCGCGCTGCATCACCATGAAGCCTAGAAACTTCTTGCTGTGACCCTGAAAGCACACTTTCACGGGTTCAGCTTCACTTGGTAGTGGCAAAGATTATTGAAGGTCTTCTTCAGGTCGGAGACGTGGTTAGAGGCATGGACGCTCTTTGTCAGCATGTCATCCACGTATACTTCCATATTTTGCTTGAGTTGGTCTTTGAAAACCTTATTCATCAGTCTCTGGTAAGTTGCTCCTGCATTTTTGAGGTCGAAAGGCATTATCTTGTAGCAGTAGATGCCCTTCTCGGTCACGAAAGAGGTATGCTCTTCGTCCTCTGGGTCCATCTTTATTTGGTTGTACCTGAAGAAAGCATCCATAAGCTGAGAAGC
>UESW01004086.1:85980-341800 GCA_900491605.1 Calamus simplicifolius
AAAGTAATCAGAAAAATATAACAATGTGACATAAATGTCTTAGTATTTAATCAAAACTTTTTTAACTTGATTAGTATCAATGGCCCATCAAAACAATAATAATAATAATCAAAATTTTATATTTCAAAATATTACCTAGGAAGGTCTTCCTCATGCCTAAGGTTATGCTTTGAGTAGATTGGCTTGTCCCTTCGGTTGGCTTTCTAAAATTCCACTAAAGTTGTTATATTGTGTGAGTTGTTGGATACTTCTTATTTTTTGTGACTAAAAAGTATCATTCATATTGCTCTTCTATTTCAATCCTACATTTTTCCTTGTAAAAAAGAACATGTATGTTGAAGATAGAAATGTTTATGGAAGTTAACTTGCCTTTAATTATCAATAGCTATTTTTGTAAATGATACCTTAAAGGTCCCATGGCTTGATTTTGTACAGATCAACATCTCTTTTATCACATCTAGGTTAATCTTTTCGAAGCCACTTCTTTTTTAAATAGTAACTTAAAAGTTCTCTGGAATGGAATTTAGAACCTGTAGGAACATATGAGAGAGTATCCCAAAACGTTATATCCAACAAAAATCGTTAGCCTAATTGATAATTTTATTTAAATGATTTTTTTTTGGAGGGTTGGGTTTAAATAGCAATTTTTTTAACAATTAGTTGGAATTGTCAGGCTAACTGACGATTTTATTTGAATGGTTTTCTTTCTTTTTTTTCAGGGGTTGGGGTTTCAAAAGAGCTTTTTTAAAAAAAAAAAAGTAAATTAGCTAAAATCGCCATTTAGATTGATGATTTTCCCCTTTTTCTTGATATTTTTGTTTTGAATTCAATTCATTTTTCTTTTTAAAATTTTTAATTAATAAAATCATCAATTATATTTTTGTTATTTTGCACCAAAGTTGATCTTTCACACTAAATAGTAACAGATTGTTTAAGTTGTAATATGTGTTTGTGATTATTTAAATAGCAAAGCCTTTCCATTAATTGTTCAAATTTCATGTTAATAGCAAAGCCTTTCCATTAATTGTTCAAATTTCGTGTTACAGGAAGAGGATTGCAAGCCGATAGTAAACAAGGCAAGTGACCTTGAGTCTCCTCTTTACCATCTTGATTCAATTGCAATCCAGCTCAACATGGCATACCATCAGCATCTTCAATCGTACAACGATGCTTTACTACTTCAAAGGACAAAACAATACAACGTCCCAGCCGCCAACTTCAAATGATCGATCACATTACATGGCATGCCACGAGCATCTTCAATCCTACAACGATGCCTTACCACTTCAGAGGACAAAACAGTACAACCCAGCCACCAACTTCAGATGATCATATTTATAATTGAAGAGTTCTTGACAAGTTGTTGCTACACAGCATCAAAAGGACATGAATATCCAGATGCATCCGATAATCTTCAAGTTTTCAAGTTTCCAATAAACAAGAAGTTGCAGTGGAGTATGCTTCAACATCCACCTCAAGCAGCCAAATTGATCTCTGAAAATGAAAAATATATCGAAAGAATTATTAAAAGATGAAATGAGTCAATTCCTAGCTTTACTGGCACATATATAAAACCACAATAAAGCCCTTGATGGATACCAAAACTTACCTATCAAGATGGATTCCATTTGGGATCGAACTCTAGCCTCATCTTGTAGCTATTCATGACGGTGCCAGCACATAAAAATGGGGGGCTCGTCTTTCCAATTTCCATAGGATATCCCAAAATTTTAAAAAATATTAACCTAAAAAAAATGAGATGAAGGTTGGAATTAGAGTTAGAAAATAAAACTATGTCATTATAATTCAATAAATAAGCTACCGCTTCCAAACTATTGACATAATTGAAAATTCTTTTTAATAGATTTCATAACAAAAAAAAAGCAAGAAGCTATATCCGATAACAAAAAAATAAAACAACAGAAGAGATTTTCAGATACGGTTGAAGACATCCATCCTTCACTACTTTCATCTAAGAGATTCATAAAAGAAACCCTTAAAAACCCAAAGCGCATCTCAGACTTTTCTTCTCTTTTCCAAATCCCTTGACTTTCAAACAACTGAATAATCCGGAATATAGGCTGCTCAAATTTCAAATTTCAAAATCTCCATATAGTTTTCCAAAATGTGCATGTTGGCTAGCTCCTCAAATTTCAAAAAGCAAGACACAAAATCAAAGAAGGTCGGACCATGCAATGAAACCAATAACACGCAGCAATCTAGTGTTTAATCAATAAAGGGAGTCTGCGACAATTAAAAATTAGAATTCACATCAGAACTTATTGTATATATAAATTGGAATGAGATTTTTACATTCCTCTTGCCGTTCTTCTTCAGCGATAATTTCGAGTCTTTGAGACAACCTTGCATCCGAGAGTAAATTTATATGGGCATATTCGGTGAGTGATATATGGCTCTCACGCAATACATGAGATGGGTTTACGGAAGTGGTTTCGGGTAGCCCCTCGAATTTGAGCCTCTAGTTTTGAGATACATGCGATGGGTTTGCGAAGTGTTTCAGGTAGCCCCTCGAATTTGAGCATCTGGTTTTGAGATACATACGAGGTGGTTTACGAAGTGGTTTTAGTAGCCCCTCCAATTTAGGTGGTTTACAAAGTGGTTTCAGTAGCCCCTCCAATTTAAGCATCTGGTTTTGAGATAGATGCGGATTTGAGCCTCTGGTTTTGAGATAGATGCGATGGGTTTGCGAAATGGTTTCGGATAGCCCCTCAAATTTAAGCCTCTGGTTTTGAGATACATGCTATCGAATTGGTTTCGAGGTTTTCAAGTTTTTTTTTTTTAATTTTTTTTTAAATATATTGATTGAGTCTATCGTTTTAAAAAAATAAATAGATGCACATCATTTGGTGACATGCGTTTCTGGTAGCTTCAGTTGGACGCCTCTAGTTTTGTTTTTTCAAAGATTTTTTTTAAGATATTGATATCACGTGTTGTGTGCGATGCCTCGTTTTGGATGCACCTCGTTCGGATGCCTCTAGTTTTATTTTCTTTTTAAAGATTTTTTTTTTTAATATTGGTTGAGCCTATTGTTTTAGAAAAAAAAGGGTATATATCATGGGCATATTCGGCGATATATATCCGGCTGTCACGCGATGTATGCAATGAATATTGGTTGAGTATATCGTTTTATAAAATATGAATTTATAAAATTACAACTCATCTGAGAATATTTGGCGATATCCGGCTGTCACGCAATATATGCGGTGGGTTCTTGGTCACCCTGTTTGAACGTTTTAAGATTTTTTTATTTAAAGATATTTGTTTCATATATGCTTTCATGTTAGAAACCAAAATGTTTAAAAATATTTATTTTTGATTGCCAGATCACCAGAGCGCATTGGACTTCTTCACATTTATTAGATATATTATTTGGATTTAAATTTAAAATATACAACCGAAGGTGTTCGGTATCTCTTCCCATTCCAACATTGTAATTATAATTATCTACTTCTAGTTATCAAGCAACTACACATGGTTTATCAATTATTATTTGATTTAAATTTTAAAATTATTATTTTTATTTGAATTTTTAAAAATAAATACAATGTATGTATTAACTAAACAATATTTTTAAATAAAGTTAAAAACTTATATTAAAAAGAGAATTTAAAATAAAAATATTTAAAAATATATATAATTTCAAGAAATAATTTTTTAAATGTTATTTCAAAGAAATAAAACTCTATTCCTAGCTTCTTCGAGAGAGATTAAAATTTTATCTTAATCTTCTCACTGGATTCATCTAGATTATACCTTCTGAAGTAGAATTTCACTTCTTTTAAAATTTTTAATACAAAAGTTCTAAATCAACTAATTTTTTTAAAAAAAATAAAAATACTTTTTATCCATTCCAATTATATATCTTCTTTGTATTTCTTTGATAATGATCTGATCATATCTTTCTAAATTTAAATTTAAAATTATTTAAATTGAATGATATTTAATTAAATTTTTTCTATGCCATGATATATTTAAAATAAATATATGATCAAAAAACACCATCGGTGCAATGCATGGGACATATCTAGCATTTAAATGGAAGGGAGCAAAATCTTTAAACATCTAAATGGAAGGGTGCAAAATCTTTAAACAAATCCAAACTATGGGCGTACCCAAGCGGCGTACCCCCTCGTGGTAAAAAAAAAATTGTTTCACAAGCGTCTCTATAATATTTATCATCCATCATTAACAATATTTTAGATAATCTCGACTCAAAAATATCAAGCAAACTTTATGTGCCCGGCCATGGGAGACCACTGAATGATCTCATTTTGATCCTTCCGGTCTCCGTGCCCATTCTGGCGCTTGATCAGGTCTATATCCATAATCATAGAAGATCTCTTCACCGGCTTCAATGCGTTCTTTGGCAAAAATTGATAGTCACCAACCACCGTCATTATCTGAAACAGAGGTCATCGTTGCCACAGTCATGACCAAGATGCAGCAGAGTTTTCTTTTCAAAAAGAAATAATTAAATGAAAAGAAATAATTAAATCATCATCAAAGTTGGCGTACCTTGGCATAACAATTTGGATTCGACGAATGATTCGCAAATTTCAACTTGTCGCCGTAGCGATGCGCATCCACTACGTACTGATCGATGCCTTTGGGATCGAACTCTGAGCCTCATCTTGTAACTATTCATGATAGTGCCAGCACCTAAAAATGGAGGCTCACCTTTCCATAGGCTAGCTCCAAAATTTTCAAAAATATTAACCTGAAAGATATGAGATGAAGGTTGGAATTAGAGTTAGAAAATGAAACTATGTCATTATAATCCAATAGATAAGCTACTGCTTCCAAACAATTGTCATAACTGAAAAATCTTTTCTTTGATTTCATTATGCAAAAAAAAAAAAAAAAATTGAAAGAAAAACAAGAGATTTCAGGTATTATTGAAGACATCCCTCCTTCATCTAAGAGATTCCCAAAGTAGCACATGATGGAGAAAAAATAAAACATAAAAGAAACCCTTAAAATAGTTACACAACCAAGGTATGCATTGAAAATGAAAAGGAACAAAGTTTTTATTGTGGAATAGAATTAGAACAAGAAATAAATATAGATCAACATATTAGTAAACCCTAATATCATATACTGAAGAATCTCTGCAACTAGAATTATCTCATCATCTGCAAAATTGATGGAGAAACAGAGATATCTAAATGTACCGATCAAAACAAAGAACAAAAGGAGAGGATAAAGGCGTTTTACTTGACTGCAAGGGCAGCGGAAAAAAAAAAAAAAATCCTATAGCGCATCTCAGACTTTTCCTCTTTTCGAAATCTCTTCACTTTCAAACAACTAAATGTTCCGGAATATAGGTTACTCAAATTTCCAATTTCAAAATCTCTATATAGTTTTCCAATATATGGATCTAGATTCCTCAAATTTCAAAAAAGTAAGAAACAAAATCAAAACCAAAACCAAGATCGGACCATTCAATGCAACCAATATCACACCACAACTCTTCCGGAATCTATCAATGAAGATTTCGAATCAGATTTCACATCAGAACTTAATAGAATCAAAACAAGGCACGACAGAACACGAAATAATGAGATTTTTACCTTCTTCTTGCCCTTCTTGTCCAGCGGTGATTTTCACTCTTTGTGAAAACCTTGCATTCGGACATGGTCTGAGAGCAAATTTATATAGGCATAATATTCGGACAATATCCTAAAGATTCTTTTAGGATATTGGTTGAGCCCATCGTTTCACAAATGGATAGAATCATGGGCATATTTGGCATTATGAGCATTTTTTTTTAGACGTTGGTTGAGCCTATTGTTTCACAAAATAGATAGATATCATGGGCATCTTCGGCGGATATACGCGATATATGCAGTGGGTTTTATCTTTCTAAATATATTTTTTTAAGATATTAATATCACGCGTTGTGTGCGATGCCTCGTTTTGGATGCACACCTCGTTTGGACGCCTCTAGTTTTATTATTTGTTTTTTTAAGATTTTTTTAAAACAAATATTCGGCGATATCCGGCTGTCACCCTGTTGTTTTTTTTTACCTTCATCTTGCCCTTCTTGTCCAGCGGTGATTTTGACTCTTTGTGAAACCCTTGCATTCGGATATGGTCTGAGAGCAAATTTACACGATGTATACGGTGGGTTTTTGAAGTTGTTTGTCGTAGCCTCATTTGAACACCTCTGGTTTTATCTTTTTAAAGATTTTTTTTAGGATATTGGTTGAGATAGATATCATGGGCATATTCGGCTGTCACGCATTGTGTGCGGTGGATTTTCGAAGTTGTTTCCGGTAGTCCCATTTGGACGCCTCTAGTTTTATTATTTTTTTCAAAGATTTTTATTTTTTATTAGATAGCCATTAATTATTAGATATTCGATAATTCGATTGTCACGCGTTGTGTGCAATGGGTTTTTAAACAATAGATAGACATTATGGCCATATTCGGCTGCATTGTGTGTTAGAGTTTTAAAAGTTGTTTGGCTGTCACGTGATTTATGCGGTGGGTTTTTTTGGAAGTTGTTTCTATCGTTTCAAAAAATGGATAGACATCGTGGGGGGCTTTGACGCGTTGTGTGCATTGTCACGCCTTATGTGTAGTAGGTTTTCTAACTTATTTCTGATAGCCATGTTTGAACGCCTCTAGTTTTTTTTTTTTAAAGATTTTTTTTTAAAGATATTGATTAAGCCTATTGTTACAAGATCATTTAGTGGCATGCGTTTCTAATAACAGAGAATCTCTTGATTGAGGTTGATGTATTTGATTCCAGATGGATTGATATACGCCTATTGCATGATGATATGTTAGAAACCAAAATGTTTAAAAATCACTTATTTTGGTTGTCAGATCATAGGTTTTATATACATGCCATAGGACTTCTTCTCTTTTATTATGATATACTATTTTGGATTAATCTAAGATATACAACAATATGATAAAAATTCAAAGATTGGAATTATAATTATCTTCTTCTATTTATCAAGAGACTACCCATGGTTTATGGTTTATCAAGTTGACATAGCTCATGAATTATTATTTAATTTAAATATTAAACTTATTATTTTTTATTTTGAATTTTTATAATATTAAATTGCTATGATCATAAAAGTAAGAATAACATAAGTACAATGTGTCTATTAAATAAACAAGATTTTTTTAAAAATAAGTTAAAATTTATATTAAAAATAGAATTTAAAACAAAAAATTTATATAAAAAATATAATTTTCAAGCAATAAAACTTTTTAAATGTTATCTAAATGAAATAAAACTCTATTCTTAGCTTCTTCAAGAGAAATTAAAATTTTATCTTAATCTTCTTATTAGATATGACAGTTAAGGTTCTCTTTCATCTAGATTATACCTTTTTAAGTAGAATTTCACTTCTTTTAAAATTTTTTAATCTAAAGTTTGAAATCAACTATTTTTAAAAAAATAAAAAGTACTTTTTATCCGATCCATTTATCTTATTTTTATTTCTTTGATAATGATCTCATATCTTTCTTAATTTAAATTTAAAATTATTTAAATTGAATGATATTTAATTAAAATTTTTCTATGCCATGATATAATTAAAATAAATATATTATCAAAAAAAAAGAACTTACCAAATGCCATCGGTGCAATGCATGGGACATATCGAGCATCCAAATGGTAGGGGACAAAATCTTTAAACAAATCAAAACTATCTTTCATTTGTCCCTTGTTGCTGCGGAAATCCGCTCTCCAACTCAGGTGCAGATCGACTCCGGATCTGGATACTGATCTTTTGCCCGGGTGAAACCTGCAAGACAGTCCTCACGCAAAGAGTGTCTAGGATGGCTCTCTACAGTAGACCCTCAGACGCCTAAGTAAGTGAAGATTCACAGCAAGCAAATGTGAGGAGAAGGCTCTCGTAGAAGAGTCCCTCAAAAAAATGGCCTCTCGAGAGCTTTGAGCTTTGATTGAGCTTTAAGCTTTAATGCGATTCTTAGTCAGAGTGTCAGTGTCAATGTACCTGAGGAGCTTTAGGACAAGGGTATATATAGGCAATCACCTGATGCCTTGGACGTGTCATAGGGGGTCCAAAATCGTTCAGATTCGAATCTGATTCGAATCGAGTTTGTTATGAGGTCGGTAGTATCAATATCTTGTTAGTTAGAGAATCAACGTCTAAAGAAGCTGACTGATGCTTTGAGATTCGGTGACTTTATAGGTTCTAGGCCATTTTGATATCACTAGCATAATTTTCCACTCAACGACCTATGCGGCTGGAATCTTGTCAAACTATCATAAATTTGAATTCTTCCACACTTGGTTCCACAAAGGTTCAGGGGCCCTTCGGCCTAGCTAAAGTACAAAAATAGTTTGACTCCACCGAGGCATTTGAATGCCTCAGTCTGGCCAAGGTATAAGAGCGGTTCGGTCTGGCCGAAGTAAACACTTTGGTCAAGGCATAAAATATTTTGGTATCGTTGAGTATATGAGGATAGAATGCTTCAGCTCTATCAAGGCATATGAATATCTTGATCCGACCGAGATAAGAGGATAGCTCGGCTTTGTTGGGGCAAAAGAAATGGCTCAGAGTGATTTAATCTAAGGGTGACTTGGTTCGAGGATGGCTCGGCCTTGCCGAGGTATATCAGCTCTGTTGTTTTCTAGATATGACAGTTATCTGATCAAAAATCAAAAGTGGTCTTGACCCTTTTTGTCATGTGCGTGAGCATCAGTGCGATGATAATTTTATCCCACATCACATGCCCCCCACTCCCTAGTCCGAAGCGTAGGCTTGGGCATAGGGAGTAGAATTTTGGACGGCTTTATCTGATTGAAGAAATTCGAACAAGCGGAGGCATGCTTTGATGCTCTCATAAATGCTAGGCCATTGTTTCATCATTTCTTCTCATCACACGTGGAGGAAAACCCCTCACCTTCTGCTATTGGTGAACAGAATGGCGCATGGCAAGCCCAAGATTTGGTAGTGCATGGGGATCTTCATCTTGTTGAAATGGTTTAAATAGAAGCAAGAGGCGAGTGGTGGGTTACCTTCTGTTGCGCTTTCTCTCTATCTTCTTCCTTTGAAAATCCTCATCTTAGAATCATACATGGCTGATGTTTCTTCTGATATTGGAGACAAGGGATGCCCCATTGATTCAACCTCGACTATGATAGCTGTAGATCTAGAAAGGATTAACTGGGAATACTAATTTACCAGTGACATTCAGATGCGATTTCTCAGTCCTGGACAGAGGGTGCTTGATCCGTTGGAGTCGGGGGTATTCTTTTATGAAGAAAGCTTCAAGGTTGGGCTTCCACTACAATAGAAAATAAATATAGCGACGCAAAAATGTCACTAATGCATCGCTAAACTGGGTTTTGCGACGCATTAGCGATGCAACTGTAGCGTCGCTGTAAGTCTCATCACAGAATGAATTTAGTCACAATTGTGTCGCTAAATAGCGACTCTCAGCGACGCATTTATTGCGTCGCAATATTGCGATGCAAGGTCGTTGCGTCGCAAAATTTAATAATAATATTTTAGAAATATTAGCGATGCAATTTCAGTCGCTAATGAGTTGCTAATTAAATTTTTATAAAAAATATTAAAAATTAAAAATTAAAATACTTAAATTTAATATTGCAATGCAACCAAGTGCGTCGCAATATTGTGATGCAACCAAGTGCATCGCAATATTGCGATGCTAAGACGTTTCATCGCAATATTTAATAATAATATTTTAGAAATATTAGCAACATAATTTCAGTCGCTAATACGTCACTAATTAAATATTTTTTAAAAAATAAAAAAAGATTAAAAATTAAAATGGTTAAATTTAATATTACGATGCATTCAATTGCGTCGCAATATTGCGACGCAATTGAATGCATCAATATTTAATAATAATACTTTAGATATATTAGCGATGCAATTTCAGTTGCTAATGCATCGCTAATTAAATTTTTTTAAAAAATATAAAATATTATAAATTAAAACGGTTAAATTTATAAAAATTATGATCGAAACACTGATATTGATCGAAACACTAATATTAATCGAAACATTCATCATTAAATTTTCAAAAATAATTAATATATTAAAATTTTAAAGTTTCCATATACAACACATAAAAAGTAAAGAAAAAAATACATCAAGAATCTCCACTATCACGATCACGTGGTGGCTGGAAACCTTGCGACATGCGGCTAACCAAATCCCGCATGTGACGCATCTGCTCTCTTATGTCAGAAGCTCGTGCTGACTTCCATGCACTGGTCAAACTCGTGCTGAAGGACTTCCGTGCGCGAACTCCTGCTGAATCTCCTGCCGAACCTCCTCCGTAATAGATCTCCGAATGTCCTCTAAACGCTCGGCAGGAATATCGCAGAATAGCGCGAGCTGGAGGCCTGATGGGGAAAATATGTAGAAGCTCTAGTGCCCAGACCATAGACCCTGCGGTCTCGCGGCTGGGCACCAACAGCCTCCAAAAACACACGTCGACTCTCCTCTGCTGAGAGTTCGACGGCGGTCCCCCATCAGTGGAGTCGACCTGCGATGCCTGGGACGAAGCTCCTCGACTCGTGCCTTTGAATTATAAAATCAACAATAAATGAATAATAAATTTCTCTAAATAAAATTTTAGAAATTAAACAGATACTACATAAAGCTAATTTCTTACCGCAAACCTCCCGTGATCGTGTATCGACCCAGGAACCGTCCCTCCTGGTGTGTGTCGCCCTGAATAGACGAAACTCACCAGGATCTCCCCTCCTGCTCAGACTATAACAATAAAAAAAATTGATATTAATAAAATATTTGTAAATAACTAAATTAGTAATTAAAATATTTATGTTTTCTTACCATACGCGTCTGTGCTCCTGAATCGAAATGGAGCCCGAAGTATGGCGGGAGAGACCCGTGCCAGGACCGCCCTTCTCGGATCGGCGGTTCGTGCTGGCTGATGCGGACCTCCTGCGCCAGCCATCGGACTGCCAGGCCTGCTGCCACTCGTGCCAAATACCCTTCGGCACATGCGCAGGACGCTGACCCGATGACCTCCAACGATGAAGCATGTCGGAGTATCGGCGTGCGTAAGAGCCTCCCATGCTGCCCTAATGGCATCATGGTGGCAGGATCCCACGTAAACTTTTTCTGCATTAAAATAAACAGTTAGTTTAAGAATATTATTAAGATTAAGAAATTGTATTTAATAAGTTTACCTGAAACTCTGAAAAATAAAACTCCCTCGTGGCTGCAGATACGTGGCGCCAATCGTAGCCACTGGGATCTGCACGCCTCTGAAATACGGAGCTGATGTGGCTGGATACATGATGCTGCTCAATAAATCTGTTAAAAAAATGCATGTTTATAAGTAATTGACTTAAAAACATAAACATATATTTAATTATTATATACTTACAGCCCATGAGCATCAAGTCGAAGTACGGTGCGGCCGACGGTGGAAGAACTCTCGGAGGTATGTGCCGATCGGCTGGATGGTAATACTAATGCAGGATCGATGGCTGAAGAGACTGGAGGCTGTGCGATGTGTGGAGATCCGAACTCTCCATCTCCAAAGCTCATGTGATCTGATGCGGCAGGGCTACGTCTCTGCTCACTCTATCTGTCGTCGGTAGATCTACCTCTGCCCGTCATACTGAAAATACTAAAGATTCATGAATTAAATTACGATTAATGATTGACTATGTAAAATTTAACACTTATAAAAATAAATTGAATTTAAAAAACCTCTATGTTTAATCGGTGTCATTTGTTTCGTGAAATGTTGGTTCAACATCCGATGCCGTATCGGACTGCGATTCAGTTTCATTATCATCGGAAGGAAACCGAACATTTGCATCCGCAATTTCTTGGACATCACCATTTGGATCTCTAAGTGATGTTTCAGGAGCCTTGTGTCGTCCTCAATTGCATGCATTTCCATCTCATCCTCTTGAAATGCAGGGCACTCGGCTGATTGACTTGATGAACTCTCCTCTAATACGATTGTTGAACGTGGGACGATTTTAGAAACAGCCCACCAATCTCGCTTGTCGTTGCGCAAACTTGGATATCCGCAGTAAAACACTTGCTGAGCTTGGGATGCAAGGATGAATGGTCATATTTCTGCAATCTTCGTCGATGGTTCACTTCAACCAAATTGTAGTCGTTATGAACCCTTTTGCCCACAGGAACTGTCGGATCGAACCAATCGCAACGAAACAATACGGTTCGTTTAATAGGCCAACCGGATATTCAACTTCAACCACCTCTACTAACTTTCCATAATAATCCTGCATATTTGCTCCAACACTTTCTCCTTTACACACACGCCCCAGTTCTGCGTGCCTCTTGAAGCTGCTAATCGTTCAATCTGAAATTTGTACCCATTAACAAAATAGCCAGTAGAGGTTGTTACGGTCTTCAATGGCCATTGCGATAGACATTTAATGAAAATATTATCGGTTGTGGACCATGGACCGTTTACCTATAAATTAATAAGCTATTCACAACCAATTCAAAAAATAAAAGCCATACTACTCACAAATTCATAAAACCAGTAAGCGAACTCCGTTTCTAACTTCTGCCCAATTGCAACTTGACTGATGTCGGGATTCATCTGTCGTTGTCTATCACAATACATCCTTATGGGATGATAAGGATTAAAACTCTGTTAGCAATTAAATATTATGTATATTGCAATTTAAATTAGAAGTTCCAATTAAGCATTGAAGTATATACTTACTCAATATATGGATCGACTTCTCTACAGTTCATTAGGATGTAATAATGTGCTGCATTATACTCCATATCGCTAAGATTTCTTGACTTCTGCCCCCAAATGAACGGCCGATACCTTTAAAAATTGATATTCTACCGTCATTAGGTTCTCCTTCGTCCACACATACGTCATCGTTACGACCAAGATTTTGGCTCCTCGTGTGGACGTGACCCTCAAAGTAATGCGAGGCAAAAGCTGAAACTTCTTCGACCAAGTGTGCATTGCATATAGAACCTTCAACCCTTGCCTTATTACGCACATTATTTTTTAACTTCTTAAGGTACCTATATGTAAAGTTGAAAAAAAATTAACCAATTTCTCGCAATGAAATAATATTTGAAATGTCAACATGTCTTAATGATGTATATATTTACCTCTCGAAAGGATACATCCAGCGATACTGCACGGGACCAGCTATGCTCGCTTCGTATGGCAAGTGAACCGGTAAATGCTCCATTGAGTCAAAAAAACTGGAGGAAATATTTCTCCAGCTTGCATAAAATAATTGGAATTTCCTCCTCAAGCCTTGCCATGGATGCAGAAGTAATGACTGCGCAGATAACTCCTTGAAGAACAAGCTGAGCTCCGTCAATGCCTTCCAGACATGTTGCGGAAGCAACTCACGAAAAGCTATAGGCAATAACCGTTGCATGAAAACATGGCAGTCGTGACTCTTCATGCCGAACAACTTGAGCTTATGCATGTCCACACACCTACCGATATTTGAGGCATAACCATCTGGAAATTTTAACCCTCTAAGCCAGTTACATAAAACTTCTCGTGAATTTCTGTCAAGAGTGTAACAGGCTTTAGGATAGGTCCCGTCGGCACTCCTCCTCAAATCACCTCTTCTGCAATACTGATTAAGTTCTTCTCTTGACTTTGCAGTGTCTTTGGTTTTTCCGGGATGTTTAGCACCGTGTTAAATATGTTATCAAAGAAATTTTTCTTATATGCATAACATCCAAGTTGTGCGGATGAGATTTGTGCTCCAATAAGGCAAATCCCAAAATATACTCCTCTTCTTCCAGTTATGTTCTTTACATATACGGCCATTTATTCTATCTGCATCTGGTTCCCAAGCATACCTCAACCCCAAATGCTCTATAGTATCAAATATATCCGTGCCGGACCTAACCGGTTCGATGAATTTTTTGACTGCTTTGTTCTTCCGGAAGGCGATCAAGTTACGCCTGTAAGGATGATTTGGGGCAAGAACTTCCTATGATTATCAAACCATGACTGCTTACCACTCTTCTGCAATGTAAATGCATCGAATCATACATGCAATGAGGGCATGCCAGACGTCCAGCAGTGCTCCAACCAGACAACATTGCATATGTTGGGAAGTCACTTATTGTCCACATCAAAGCAGCTCTCATGATGAAATTCTGTTTCATAGAAATGTCGTAGGCTATAACTCCTGTTTCCCACAACATTTTTAATTCGGCCACCAACGGTTGCAGGAAGACATCAATCTTTTCCTTTGGATTTGATGGTCCTGGAACCAAAACTGTCAAAAACATTGCAGAATCTTTCATGCACTTCCATGGAGGAAGGTTATATACAGTCAGTATCACAGGCCAACATGAATACTGTTGGCCCGCTTGACCAAATGGTTGGAAGCCATCGGTACAAAGACCTAATCTCACATTCCTTATATCTTCAGCGAAATCAGGATGATTTTCATTGAAATGCTTCCAAGCTTTTGAATCTGATGGATGCCGCATTTCATCCTCTTTAGATTCATGTTCGGCATGCCATCTCATATCAGCAGCTGTAGCCTCAGATCTGTATAATCTCTGCAGGCGTGGAGTAAGAGGAAAGTAATGCATCCTCTTGTAAGGCACACTTTTCCTCCTACTTGTACTAGCTCCCCCTTCGCCATTTTTGTACCTCGATTGCCCACAAATCTTACACCATCTCAGCTCTGAGTCTTCACCCCAATATATCATACAATTGTTCAAGCAACAATCGATCTTATTAACTAGGAGCCCAAGCCCACGCAACAACTTCTTCGTTGAGTAAAAACTGTCTGCTACAACATTATCATTTGGCAAAATTTCCTTGATTAACCAGCTACAGAATTGAATGCCTTTTCTGATAATCGATGTTCTGCCTTAATATTCAACAACCGAGCAGCCGTAGACAACTGGGAATGACCCTCACAACCAGGATACAATTCTTGATTTGCAGCACGCAACATATCATAAAATTGTTGTGCATCTGGATTTGGTTCTTCCATAAATGTATTCTGATTGAATTCATTACCCGATGCATTCATCACCATTTCTTCATATGTGTTTAAATTCACAAATGGTTCATCTACGGGAATTGACACTTGTTGGCTTGTAACAGCTGCTGAATTTCCTCTGGTTCACCATGACAGTACCAAACATCGTAATCAGGAACAAACCCCTTTTTACACAAATGCACCTTAACAGTTTCAACATCTCTGTAGGCTTTATTCTAACACTGTGAAAGTTGCATGGGCACCTAATCCTAGGCCCATCCATCCATTCAGGTTGGCTACATGCAAATGCGATAAATTCTTCCAATCCATTCAAAAATCTGGATTAAGCAAGCCATCTTTTATCCTTGCATACATCCACGAGCGAGCCCCGCTCATTTTTGACCGACTTATACAATTTTTGGTAAATCATTAAAGGAAACCACATTATAAAACTATATTAGCATTACTAAATATATAATTAAATTATTTCTTTTACACAACTAAGGTTAATAACAACCATTTAAATCATTTATAACTAAACCAATTTTCTTTTACACAACTAAGGTCCCTATTCTACAAGGCCGGGCCACGGCTACGATCCTTGGCGTGCTAGCAAGGACCGAGGCACAGGTTCATGCCAGGCTAATGCTAGGGCTTGAGTTCGGATCGGGCCGCAAGGTGGTCCGTTCAATCATGAGACTTCACAAGTATTCAAGTGTCCTAAATTAATTCCACCTTCACTCCATGTCTAAAAGGTAAGGCCCTATCCCATTCAAGAATATTTTTTATGATATGTTATTCTGCTATTAATTATCATCGATCGGTTACGTTGAAATTTCAGCAGCATTTTCCCATATGTTCTCCTAAATGTGTGGCATATATGCCACACTAGGAGAACGTATGAGCAAATACAAACCGCAATCTCAACCAACGATGATTAATAGCAGACTAACATATCGTAAAAAATATTCTCAAACTGTCCACCAGGACAATTTGAGAATTTGCAAGACTATTACAAATTCTCAAATGGGTCTAAAGGTTATAGTGCTATGAGAAATAATATAAAATCCAAAACAATCGAACTTATGCTTGTTATTCAGAAATTCTCGTCAATTCCGTAATAAACTCATTACATAATTCTATGTGAAGACTAAAATATAAATCATTGAAACTACTAATTCGGTGCTGAAAATTAAATAGAACTACAACAAGATGTTCATTCTAGCATTACATAATTTAATGCATCATTCAATTTAAAGTAGGATGTAAATAATCAAGACATAATATGATATTATAAAATTATATTATAATATGATATTATAAAATCATTATAAATCATATTATAATATCAATAAAATTAGAACTCACATATGTCAAATGTTCACCAATAAACTATCATGCATAGTTTAATACACTGAGAAATTGAACCATAACTATATAAAAATCACTAATCAATTATGACTGAATTAATTTAAAACATAATAAGCACTAAATAATCGTAAAGCAATTTCTTTAATTAATTTACTATCGATAAGAATCACTAATTAGCAAATACTACATTGATGTTATATTGCAACCATTATTTATTAGAATACCATAATTTATTATTATTATTTATATTATAATATTATGAACTAATATAAGTTAATATATTATAATATGATATTATTAATAAAGTGTCCTAAATTAATTATCATAAACATATATTTTTTATGATCACAGTGAATATTATAAGTTAAAGGGATAATAAATTTTATTTTTCTAATTTAATAACAAAAAATTCAAATATTGAATGATATCATAATTTCATATTAATTTATAATGAGTTTATTATAAATAATTTTTTATTGGTAAAAATGAATATAATATTAAATTTAATATTGTAACAAGAACTTATAATAACATTCTGACAATAAGACATGCATGAAGAAAACTATTTCAAATTTATTTTAAAATTTCATCAAACCCAAAATAGTTCAATATATTGATGTTATAGAATCATTATATTGTATATTATAATATCACATAATATAATATTTTATATAATATTAAAATAATACTATACTGTATTCTAATATTATTGTAATATATTATTTATTTAATATTACTATAGGGGTTTTCTAAATTTAATTGATATAATAATATTTTTAAATAAACTATTAAAATTAAAATATTAAAATAGCTTACTAATACTATTTTTAATATTAATAATTAAATAGTTTAATCAATAAAATTGGATATGAAATATATTTTGTAATATTAAAGAATAATATTTTGTAATAAATATTTTTTATTATAATAGTTTATCAATAAATAATAAATTATGAAGATTAAAATATTAAAATAGCTTACTAATAATATTTTGTAATAAATTTATTTTTTATATTAATTTAATAAAAAAATCCATCCCTTTTTTTTATTTATTTTTTTGGTGGCCTGGCTATAGGCCACCATGGCCAGGCCACAGACGGCCATGGCCGGGGCCGTGGCCGGAGAAGATGGGAGGAGGGGGGATTCTCCCCCCCCGTTAAAATTTTTTTCCCATGGCCAGGCCACGACCGGCCACAGCCGCAGTCGTGGCCGGAGAAGATGGGAGGGGGGGGATTCTCCCCCCCCTCCCCCACTGTTAAATATGTCGCTAATTAGCGACGCTAATTATGCATCGCTGATTGTGTCGCTAAGTTGCCGCCATTAGGCATTTTGATGGAAAATTAGCAACGCATCTGATTTGCATCACAATATTGCGACGCATATGCTATGCATCGCAATATTAGTTTAAAAATTTAATATTACAATATTGCGACGCAGGCATTATGCGTCGCAATATTGCGACACAAATGCAATGCATCGTAATATTTGCATTATTAAATTAATAAACTAATATCAATATTGCGATGCATAATGGATGCGTCGCAATATTATTTATTAATTTAAAACTAATATTGCGACGCATCCATTATGCGTCGCAATATTGCGATGCAATCATAATGCGTCACAATATTAGTTTGTTAATTTAAAACTAATATTGCGATGCATCCATTATGCATCGCAATATTACGACGCAATCATAATGCGTCGTAATATTAGTTTGTTAATTTAAAACTAATATTGCGATGCAGTCATTATGCATCGCAATATTGCGACGCATTCATAATGCATCGTAAAATTGGTTTGTTAATTTGAAAATAATATCGCGACATCGCAATATTAGTTTTAAATTAACAAACTAATATTGTGACGCATCCACTATGCATCGCAATATTGATATTAGTTTATTAATTTAATATTTTAAACATTGATATTAGTTTATTAATTTAAAACTAATATTGTGATCCATCCGATCGGTGATGATCCGACGATTGCGATCGATCTAAGCCATGATCCCAATCTGCGATGATCGATCCGACAGTTGCGATCCATCCGATCGACGATGATATCCGACGGTTGTGATCGATTGAACCCATGATCCCGATCGCGATGATCGATCCGACGATTGCGATCCAATGAATCGGCGACGATCCGATGGTTGCGATCGATCCAGGGCATGATCCCAATCAGCGATGATCGATCCGACCGTTGCGATCCAACCGATCGGTGATGATCCGACGGTTGCGATCGATCCAAGCAATGATCCCGATCGGCGATGATCGATCCGATCGCTGCTATCGATCTGATCGGTAACGATCCGACGATTGCGATCGATCCAAGCCATGATTTCGATCGGGGATGATCGATCTGACCATTTCGATCCATCCAATCGGCTACGATATCCGATGGTTGTGAGTGATCCAAGCCATGATCCCGATCGGGGATGATCGATCCGACCATTACATATAGAACCGATCGGCGACGATCCGATGGTTGCGATCGATCCAAGCCATGATCCCGATCGGAGATGATCGATTCGACCGTTGCGATCCATAGGATCGGCGATGATCCGATGGTTGCGATCGATCAAAGCCATGATCCCGATCAGCGATGATCGATTCGACGGTTGCGATCCATCGATCGGTGATGATCGGACAGTTGCGATCGATCCAAGCCATGATCCCGATCGGCGATGATCGATCTGACGATTGCGATCCATCCAATCAGCGACAATATCCGATGGTTGCGATCGATTGAACCCATGATCCCGATCGGCGATGATCGATCCGACGGTTGCGATCCAACTAATCGGCGATGATCCGATGGTTGCGATCGATCCAGGCCATGATCCCAATCAGCGATGATCGATCCGACCGTTGTGATCCAACCGATCGGCGACGATCCAATGGTTGCGTTTCGATACAAGCCATGATCCCGATCGGCAATGATCGATCCGACCGCTGCTATCGATCCGATCGGTGATGATCGAACGGTTGCGATCGATCCAAGCCATGATCCCGATCGGTGATGATCAATCCGACCATTGCGATCCATCCGATTGGGGATGATATCCGATAGTTGCGATCGATCTAAGCCATGATTCCGATCGGGGATGATCCATCCGATCGTTGCAATCCTTCCGATCGGCAACGATCTGACGGTTGCGATCGATCTAAGCCATGATCCTGATCTACGATGATTGATCCGATGGTTGCGATCTATCCGATCGGCGATGATATTCGATGGTTGTGATCAATTGAACCCATGATCCCGATCGGCGATGATCGATCTGACGATTGCGATCCAACTAATCGGCGACGATCCGACGGTTGCGATTGATCTAGGCCATGATCCCAATAGGCGATGATCGATTCGACGATTGCAATCCATCCGATCGGCAACGATATTCAATGGTTGTGAGTGATCCAAGCCATGATCCTGATCGTTGATGATCGATCCGACCATTGCGATCCAATCGATCGGTGACGATCCGATGGTTACGATCGATCCAAGCCATGATTCCGATCGAGGATGATCGATCTGACCATTTCAATCCATCCGATCGGCTATGATATCCGACGGTTGTGAGTGATCCAAGCTATGATCTCGATCGGCGATGATCGATCCAACCGCTACGATCCATCCGATTGGCGACGATCCGATGGTTGCGATCGATCCAAGCCATGATCCCGATCGGCGATGATCGATCCGACCGTTGCCATACATCCGATCGGAGATGATCGATGGTTGCGATCGATCAAAGCCATGATCCCGATCGGCGATGATCGATTCGACCATTGCGATCCATCCGATCGACGACGCTCCGATGGTTGCGATCGATCAAAACCATGATCCCGATTGGCGATGATCGATCCGACCATTGCGATCCATCCGATCGGTGACAATATTGGACGGTTGCGATTGATCCAAGCCATGATCCCAATCGGTGATAATCGATCCAATGGTTGTGATCCATCCGATCGGTGATATCTGACGGTTGCGATCTATTGAACCCATGATCCTGATCGGTGATGATCGATCCGATGATTGCGATCCAACTGATCAGCGATGATCCGATGGTTGCGATCGATCCAAGCCATGATCCCAATCAACGATGATCGATTCGACGATTGTGATCCATCCGATCGGCGACGATATCCAATCGGTTGTGATCGATCCAAGCCATGATCCCGATCGGCGATGATCGATCCGACCATTGTGATCCATCCGATCGGCGATGATCTAACGGTTGCGATTGATCCAAGCCATGATCCCGATCGGCGATGATCGATCCAACGGTTGCAATCCATCCGATCTGCGATGATTCAATGGTTGCGATCGATCCAAGCCATGATCCCGATCGGCGATGATCGACGACGGACACTGCCGTGGCCGGCAAGAAAGGGGGGAACCACTTTATATTTTATTTTTTTTTTTCACGGGATGGGTTGTGGAAAAAAAACCCCTTTTTTTTAATTTTACCGGTGGCCTAGCGGTGGCCAGGCCACGACCTTGGTTGCCGACCACGGCCATGAAAAAAAATTATTTTTTTTGTTATATGTGTCGCTAAATTAACAATTTATTTTTTAATTTTTTGAGTTTTTGCGTCGTTATATTAAAAATTAAAATTTTTTATTTTTTAGGTATATGCGTCACTATTGCGTCGCTAAATAGTGCTATTGCGCTAAATAGCGACGCAACCGTTGCGTCGCTATATTAATAAATTATTTGAATTTTTTGGGTTTTTGCATCGCTAATGCGTCACTATATTGCGACACAAAATGTGCGTCGCAATATAGCGACTCAATGTTGCGTCGCTATATTAAAAATTAAATTTTTTAATTTTTTGGTATTTGCATCGCTATTGCATCGCTAAATAGCGACGCAATCACTGTCGCTATATTAACGAATGTTTTTAAATTTTCTGGGTTTTAGCGACGCAATAATGTGTCGCTATATTGCGACGCAAATAGTTGCGTCACAATATAGCGACGCATTATTGCGTCGCTATATTGAAAATTAATTTTTTTTTATTTTTTGTTAAATGCATTGCTATTGCATCACTAAATAGCGATGCAATCACTGTGTCGCTATATTAAGGATTTTTTTAAATTAAAATGGTTTTTGCGTCGCTAATGCGATACAAATTTGCATCGCAATATAGCGACGCATAATTGTGTCGCTATATTAAAATTTATTTTTTTTATTTTTTTATTATTTGCTTCACTATTGCGTCGCTAAATAGCGACGCAATCACTGCATTGCTATATTAATGATTTTTTTTTATTTTCTGGTTTTTGCATCGCTAATGTGTCGCTATATTGCGATGATGTTTTTTTTTCTCGCTGAGTTGTTGTAATTTGGTCGCAATTTAGTGACACAAAAATGCGTCGCTAAATTGGTGTCACTATTTTGATTTTTTCTGTAGTGTTCATTTTCCCCTTAACCTGCTGGTGAGCGATATAATGAAATATTATGGTGTTTGTCCAATGATGATTATGCCAAATAGCTAGCGTTATATCATCGGGTTTATTTTCTTGTCCTCATACACGGGGAACACAGAGATAGTTCCTCTGTTCCGGGCTTGCCATAGCCTCACATCCTTCAAAGAGTCTTCTTGGCACTATATCGAGCCTCGAAAGAATTTTAAGAGGTTTTTGAAGGTTTTGACTTCCATTAAAGGATGAAAGTTGTGATTTTTTTTGTTGAATGGAATGATGCATTCAACTTTCCTCATCAATGGGGGTCTCTTCCCTCGGATCCAAACCAACGTTTGACACTGTCAAGAGTGGAGAAGGGGGACTTCGATTTCTATACAGTAGCAAAGTGGTCCCCAATGATGCCCTTTTGACTGAAGAGGCTCTCTATAATGCCAGGCTAAGTCGAGTTGACCCTTTAAGCAAGTGTGACATCTCCTCTTTCAAGTTTGAATGTCTTTACAGAGATGTAATTGATTGTTCTATTATTAGAAGGGATTAGATCTGAGTTTGGAGCTTAGATGAGAGGTGTGCTCGCAATCGACTATGGCGATTCGAGTGGAAGGAGAGGCGCCAAGCGCCGTCGCGCTTTCCTCGTCGACCCCTATGGGAGGGAAGAGGGACAGGTCCGAGTGAAGGCGATCCTCTTCTCCCTCAAGGTTACAGTTGGCTCTATCGGGCCATTCACAAGAAATGATTGAGTCCCAACCCTCGAGCGTGTCGAAGGGGGTCATTATAGGGGAGCCAACCCCAACCCCCATCCTAGTGCTGGGATTTGAGAGACCAGCATCTGGTGATGAGGCCGAAGAGGTTGCGGCTCAGGCAGAGCAGGAGCATGGCCAATCACCCAAGCCATCAGAATACCTTTACCCTATGGTCGATGATGTATCCTACCATGAAGGGGAGGGTTCCATGAGCCAACAGAAGCTAAGGGAATTATTCTTCGAGGATCGAACAACAGCGCTTGCAGCGAGTATTGTTCCACCTCCAGTGGAAACTCCTCATCGTAGGGTTAAAGAGGAAGGTGAGGAAGGAAGAGATTTACCGGGTGGAGCAGAGGCTTCCCCGATGAGGATGGAAGAGCCTGGGCCTCCTCATAGGGGTGAGGAGGAAGGAAGGAAGAGAAGAGACCCTCTGGGTGAAGCAGAGGCTCCTCTGAGGATGGAAGAGCCAGGGCCTTCGGTGATATTGGCAAGCAACAAAGAAGAGATAAGTCAGCTCAGTTATCTCCTCGATCCTTTGGCTCACGGCAATCTTTTTAGTGTTCTTTGCGAGGGGGGAAACACCGTCTACCTTGAAGGGGGAGAGAGCAGCTGCCGAGAGATCTCCATTTTGATTGAGGGATTCAAATTGCCCTCTGACTTGGAAGGCTGTGCATTGGTCCCTGATTCATACATTCTAAGGGATATGAACACTTCCTATGTTTGGATGAGTTCTCTTCCCTTTTATGTCTCCTCAAATGGTTTGCGTGGTTTACCAAACCTAATCGTTTGGCTCGATTATAGGCGATTCTTCTCCAGTGAGAACTTTTTAGGCATCTGTCCACAGTCCAGGAATACAACAGGCAGATCTTGCATGAGGCTAAGGCACTTCGTGCCAAAACAAGCTTAGCCAATCAATACTCAGAGGAGTTGGCTAAAGCGCGAGCCGAGCTTGATGAGGTCAAGCGGTCGGGTGAGGATGCCCAATCTGAGGTATTATGGCTTCGAGCAGAGGTAGCCAAGCTTGAGGAGGCTCGAAAGATGGCCGATGAAGCTCGATTGGAACTGTCGAAGTTCCAAGGAGAGGCTCAGAGGAAGGTTGACCTCCTTAATAACAGGGTCGCTGAAGAAAGATCCCATCTTGAAGCTCAGCTCGAGTCCTATCAAAAGCAAGTTTTCGACCTTACGGCCGAGCTGTGTCAGGCATGATCCGATGGCTCTAGGGACAGGATGGACCTTGAACATGCCTGGAGGGACATGGGCAGATGTAGGAAAGAGAGGGAGAAGGCTCGGAAAATAGCTAAGAAGGCAGAAGCCGAGGCTACTTGCCGTGCCAAAGAGGTATGTCCTCTTACTATTTCTACACCATGATCAATCTCTTTCTCGTAGTTAAGGATGACCTAATCATTTTCTTTATTTGTCATTTTTTCTTTTCTAGCTGGATAAAGCCAAGGCCGAGGTGGTTGATCAAATAATGTCTCTAAATAAGGACTTAGCCTCAAGCCGGGAGAAGTGCTCTGAGTTGGAGCATTGAACATTTGAGGTAGATAATGAGATCACTTTGGCAATTGAAAAATATAAGAGCTCAAAAGAATTTGCTCATGGGCCGATTCAATTTTCGAAGGTAAAGTTGGGGCGAGCAAGGTCCAGGCGAGGGTAATTCAGGAGTACCCGGACATCAACCTCTCATTTCTGGAGGATGAGGGGTATTATTTTCCATCACCAATAGCTGAAGCAATGGCAGCAACCTCTCCATCCGATGATGGCAACGATGATGAGGATGTCCTCGGCATTGATTTTGAAGTGGCCACATAAGGGGATCTGGCAGAGGCTCCTACGGAGATCACCAGAGGATCGGGGACCTTGAGGCTTGATGTCGAGGAAGCCGGGGTTTCACAAACATTTGCCGAGGAGGATCCGTCTTTAGGGCCTAGTAATAGGATTTAGAGATTCGTCCTTTCATATTTTTGCTTTATTATTGTAACATGGATGACATTATGATATAAATGAACCATCTTGTTTTTCTTTCTGTGTTTCACCATTTTGGTGTTTGCGTTTTAAATGGATTTTTAACTCGTCCATGCCTTGCTGAATTTCAGCTTACTACAGAGCTAAATGAATAGTCCCACTCTTTGTTATCACTCAGCCTCATTGAGATCACCTCGACCGGATTTGCAGAAGAATATGAATAGCCCGACTTATGGGCCCTTGGCTTCCATGAGCTTTCCTTCATCCTCAGTCCCTTTGAAGAATGCCATGTTGGATCCCTTAGTTCATTCGTCCGAGGGTCCATCATTTGGCTCCTAATGAGGAAGAAGGTGAGTAGCTCTTGGCTTCCATGAGCTTCCTTTGTTTTATAACATTGACCAGCAACTTTGTGATATCAACGGAGTTGTCTGATTTCTCTGATTTCTTGGATTAGAAGCAGAAGTAATGTTATCGATCGAAACTATTCATCCGAGCTTTTTAAATTATTTTCTTTTATCTCTGTGCTATAATGCACTTGTAATGCCTCTCAAGAGGTTGTAATTTCTTCTAAGCAATCAAGAAGTATTTCTTTTCACACTTCTGTCTTTTGCTACTTTGTTTCTTTCATATTAAGTATTGATTTCTTTGTCATGTTGACATATTTGCTTGTCCTAGTATAAGGACCATTTGTATATTCTGAACCAAATGGGGGGTAGGACGAAAGTCCAGGCTTTCAAAACACAAAAATACTCTGCGGGGTATCCTTTCTGCTATACATAAAAAGAGTGAACATTTTATGTCCTTAGGTCTGGCCTTTCGGATGGCAGCACCTGTTCATGACGTTAGTAACATCTTAGGCACTTCATTTTGGCCAAGCGCTTTGGTGATTTAACTTTGCTTAGTCCTTGGTGGAGAGAGTATTTATCTCGACTTAGGTCAGAAGGAGGCCTGGACAGCCCCACTAACTTTTAATATACGCTCGATCATGCTGAGAGATGAAACGGGCCTTACCTTACTTTGATGAGGTAGGAAATGACTTGTTTGAATTTGCCAAAACACAAGGAAAATCAATCAGCTCTGTCGTCACTTTGAAAGAATCACTCGGTCATGCCGAGACTTGAGAGAATCACTTAGTCCTGTTGAGACCTGAAAAGATTATATTTTACTTGGCGTTGCTAAGGTACAGAGAGATCACTCGGCCCTGCCAAGGCTTGAAAAGATTATATTTTACTTCGCTCTGCCAAGGTACGAAGAGATCACTCGGCCCTACCAAAGCTTGAAAGAATCACTCGATCCTACCAAGGCTTGAAAATATTATATTTTACTTGGCACTGCCAAGGTATGGAGATATCCCTTGGCCCTGTCGAGGCTTGAAAAGATTATATTTTACTTGGCGCTGCCAAGGTATGGAGAGATCACTCGGCTCTGCTGAGGCTTAAAAAGATTATATTTTACTTGGCGCTGCCAAGGTACGAGATAACACTCAGCCCTACTAAGGCTTCAAAATATTATATTTTACTTAGCGTTGCCAAGATAAGGAGAGATCACTCGGCCCTACCGAGGCTTGAAAATATTATATTTTACTTGGTGCTACTAAGGTATGGAGAGATCACTTAGCCCTGCCGAGGCTTGAAAAGATTATATTTTACTTGGTGCTGCCAAGGTACGGAGAGATCACTCGGCCATGCCGAGGCTTGAAAGAATCACTCGGTCATGCTGAGGCTTAAAAAGATTATATTTTACTTGGCGCTGCCAAGGTACGGAGAGATCACTCGGCCCTATCGAGGCTTGAAAAGATTATCGAGCAAAATCTGCTTCTCGTTACAGTCTTTGGGAAAAGCAATTGAAACAAGAACATTGCAGATTTTTTGAAAGTAAAATTTTGTTGCCGTAAATAGAGTGAGTTTAGCGGAGGCATACTTTACTGGTGAAATATACGAAGGTCATCTGAGTTCCATATTCTGGGGATATATTTTTTATCAAGATCCTGGAGTTTGTAAGTGTCGGGCCTGATTACCTCCGTGACTTGATAGGGACCTTCCTAATTTGAAGATAGTTTTCCTTGTTCCAGCAGCTTTGAAACTGATGCCTTCCGAAATACTAAATTGCCAGGGAGAAAGGATTTCTCTTTAACTCTAGTGGAATGATAATGGGCAACTCTTTGTTGATAGGTTGCCATTCAGATCCGAGCTTTCTCCCTAATTTCTTCTATCCGGTCAAGATTGGTTTGGAGTTGCTCATCATTGGATACCTCCAAATAACTCTCCACCCAAGGGAGGGGAGTCCAATCTCTATGGGGATGACGGCTTCCATGCTAAAAGCCATTCTGAATGGAGTCTGGCCTATGGAACCCACTCAATGGTTTGATAAGCCCATAGCACGTGATGAAGCTCTTCTGCCCATCTACCTTGCGCTCTGCTGAGTCAGGCCTTAATTCCTTGCAGAAGGGTCCGATTGGTTACCTCGGCCTCTCCATTGGCTTGAGAATTTTTAACCAAAGTGAGATGATGAAGGATGCCATGATACTCGTAGAACTCATGAAATTTAGAATTGTCAAACTGTCTTTCGTTGTCAGTGATGATGGTATGCGGAAGGCCGAACCGATAAATGATAGATCTCCATACAAAGTCCCTAGCCCAAGCCTCAATTATCTGAGCGACTGCCTCGGCCTCGACCCACTTGGTAAAATAGTCGATTGCTACAAACAAGAACATACTCTGTCCCATGGTGAGGGAAAAAGAACCAAGAATGTTCATTCCCTACTTGGCAAAGGGCCAGCAGATGATACAAGTGTTAGGTGAGCGAAGGGGAGCCTTTGAACATTTGAATGTCATTGGCATGAATCACAAGCTTGAACAAGGTCATCAGCATCTCTTTGCATGGTGTGCCAATAATATCTCTGGCGTAGCACTTTGTGGTATAGAGCTTGGCCGCCAAGATGATTACCACAGATGCCTTTGAACCTCTCGAAGAGCATAATCAGCCTTTGATGGGCGAAGGCATTTAAGTAACGGCATAGAGAAGGATCGCTTATATAATCGATCATCAAGTAGGATATAATTAGATGGTTGCATCTTAAGTTTCTTTGCTTCCTTTCTATGCAGCAGCCCTTTCTTTGAAATACTTGAACATAGGGTCTAACCAGGATGGTTCAGCATCAATCTACATTATTTGATCAGCGTCGAAAATGCTGGATTTTTTCAGAACCTCCAAGTAAAATTTTCGCTCGAGAACCAGGCGGGAAAAAAAGGTCAGCACGTGCATTCTCAGCCCTTGGATCTAAATAACTTTAAATTCAACAAAGCAAAAGGACAAATTATGCACCTTTTAAAGATATCGAATCATGTTTGGCTCTCGAGCTTCAAATTTTCCCTGCACTTGGCCAGCTACCAACTGAGAGTCGATGTAAGCATTCAGCTTTTTAACTTTGAGCTCACGGCGATGCGAAGTCCAGCGAGCAGAGCTTCATACTCTGCTTCGTTGTTAGAGGCTGGGAATGAGAAACAGATTCCATACTCAAAGGTTGTCCCCTCCAGGCTAGTAAGGACTAAACCAGCACCATAACCGCTTGCACTGGAGGATCCATCGGCATGGAGCAACCACAGAGCACTGGGCCTTAGTTGATCGGGAGTGTCCAAAGTGGAACCATCTTTAGGTATGGTGCATTCAAGAAGAAAATCTGCCAAGACCTGCGCTTTAATGACTGGATGAGGCTAATATTGGACATCATGCTCACTCAACTCAACAACCCATTTGGTCATTCTTTTCGATGCCTCTGGACAATGGATAATTGACTTAATAGGCTGGTCGGTTAAAAATATCACAGTGTGTGCCTGAAAATATGGTCACAACTTTTGGACTAATGTTATCAGGGCCAACACCATCTTCTCAATTTGAGTATATCTTTTTAGTGTCCCGAATCAATTTACTAACATAATAGACCGGCTTTTGAGTTTTGTTTTCCTCTTTGATCAGCACAGATCCGACAGCGCCCTCTGAGATTGCTAGGTATAAATACAACATTTCTTTCAACCTCGGGCTACTGAGGAGAGGTGGCAAGCTGAGGTATTTTTTAAGATCTTCGAAAGATTTCTAGCAATCCAAGGTCCATTAGAAGTTCTTGGCGATCGGAGCACTTTGAAAAAGGGCAAACATCTCTCGGCCAATCGAGCGACAAAACGATCGAGGGCTGCTATCCTTCCATTAAGATGTTGTACCTCTTTGACCGACCCTGGAGGTGCCATTTGCTACAGGGCCTAGATTTTCTATGGATTTGCTTTGATGCCTCGTTGGGAGACCATGAATCTAAGAACTTTCCAGAATTGACTCCGAAAACACATTTGGTTGGGTTAAGCTTCATCTGATACTTCTGGAGTGTTGCAAAACTTTCGTGAAGTCTTTAATATGCTAGGATGCCTCTCTGCTCTTAACCAACATGTTATCAATGTACACTTCCATGTTTCGACCAATTTGTTGCTTGAAAACTTTATTGACTAGCCTTTGATAGGTTGCGCCCATATTTTTTAAACCAAAGGGCATAACTCGGTAGCAATAAATACCTTGATCGGTGATGAAAGCAGTCTTTTCTTCATCCTCGGGCGCCATTCGAATTTGGTTGTAGCCTGAATAAGCGTCTATGAAAGTCAACATCTGTTGGATCGAGGTTGAATCCACAAGTTGATCAATCCAGGGGAGAGGGAAGCTATCGTTTGGGCAGGCCTTATTGAGGTTAGTAAAGTCAATGCAGATCCTCCATTTGCTCTTTTATTTCTTCACCATAACAACATTCACCAACCAGTCGAAATAGTCTACTTCTTGGATGAAGTTGGCTTTAATGAGCTTATCTACTTCTTCCTCGATAGCCTTTTGGTGCTCGGAGACAAAGCTTCTCTTCTTCTGCTTAATTGGCTGAAATGCCTCGTCCGCATTGAGATGATGGACCAGGACATTCAGGTTGATTCTAGGTATATCCGAAGTGGACCAAGCGAAGATATCATCATTTCTTTGAAAGAACTCGATCAAATCATACCGAGGCTTTCCCTTCAGCTGTGATTTGACCCTTATGATTCAATCAGGTCAAGCTTTATCGAGTGACACCTCCTCCAACTCCTCGGCTGGCTTTTCTTGTTGTTCGGTGAAGTCCTCCTGAGCATCTAGCCCATCAACTTTGAGCTTCCTGGACTAAAGATCGGCAACAAAATAGTGCTGAGCCACAACCTGACTTCCTCAGACAACCCCACTCCCCATTCGATGGGAAATATCATGGCGACATGGGTAATGGAGATATTAGCTTTGAGAGATATTTGCCCTGGCCTGCCAAGGATAGCATTGTAAGGGGACTGAAGCTTGGTCACGAGAAGGTCCATGAGTGTAATGGCAATGCTGGGCCACGTGATGGGGGGTGAAGTGGAATGATGGAATCTAGGAAGAGATAGCAATAATTAAATAAAAAATAAAGTGAAGCTAGGCTACATTTTCATGTAAAAGAGCAGAAATTTTCATAAATGGATTTGCATGTTAAACTAGACTTGGATGAGAATCCTTCAAAATAGTAAAGAGAAAGGATCTTTGTGGCTAAGAAACCACACAGGCTAGGGCTTAGTTACTCTAATATTTTAGATCAAAAATGTTGAAAGATGGATATCCGGCCATTAATATATCAGAGATTAGAAGGTTTACACTCAAGGATGAAGTTCTTGAATGACAAGAAGATTTCTCTTGTTGTAGGACTTCTTGTATCTATTTTGCATCACGAAAGATCTTCTTCTTTGAAACCTAAAATTCCTAGGGATCCTACATAAATCAAATTAGAGTTAAGAACAAAAAAATTTGGTGGAGTATGAAATGAAGGAAGAGGAAAGGTAGGTTGAAGTTAAGATGAAGCTTGGCGGATTTGAGGTAGCTTGGTCGGCCTTTTTTGTGTAGTCTTCTTGCACCTTGGAAGATGGGATGGGATGGTAGAATGGCTAATTGATCTTGGCATGGAAATGACTTTCTTGAAGTAGCTAAGGGCCTCTCACCCACTCCCTCTCAAAGGACATTTGCCAACACAAATGGAAGAAAATAAACAGTATCTAAGGGCCTCTCACCCACTCCCTCTCGGAGGACATTTGCCAACACAAATGGAAGAAAATAAACTCAACTTTTATTCACCATCAATTGTCTTTACAAGAGAGCTTGGAGTAGTATTTATAAGCCTCCAAGGGACTTTTGAAAATTTAAATTACATGAAGCTTTTCATGGGAAGTTGCAACCTAAGCTAGCTATAAGGGTGGGAGGTTGAAACAACTTATAACTAAGCTTAAAAAGAAGAGAAAAAAGTGGGTAGCTCCTTTGAATTTGAATTCTCCTTGGTGATGTGGCATGTGGTGATGTGGCTTGATGAGGTGTACACCAAGAGGTTGACATGGCATCCAACAATGCTTGCTGAAGTGGCATCCATCTTGGATTGATTTGTTGGAGTGGTTGAAAGCATCCAATCTTCAAGCTCACTTGCTTACCTTGAACCCAATTCCATACCTCTCTTGGATCCAACTACTAAACTCACTAAACACAAACCAATTTGACCCTACTTGGACTCAAGAACCCAAATTAAAATAAATCAACTTTAATTACATGACTCAAATTCAAAGAAATAAAATTATTACTCCATTTACAGGACACATGAAAGACTTAAAGACATACTGAATTAGATCGAAGCCTCTTTCAAACTTTGGTGTCTGCACCACCAAGTGCCTGCTCGGACTGTCAAGGTGACAACTCCCTCGGGGACTATGGCATCACCCGTAAAACCCACTAGAGTAGATTCTATGGCCGAGAGGTTTTCCACCCATAATTTCAACCTTACAAAGGCATCAAAATACAAAACATTAATAGAGTTTTCATTATCAATCAAAATGCGGTATACATCATAGTCGTTCATATTAAGGGATACAACTAGGGTATCATCATGGGGATACTATACTTTCCAAAGATCTTCATCAGAAAAAGAAAGCTCATCAACCCGAGTCTTCTTTGGTGGATTCTCCTCCTCATCCAACCAGGTTGATAAAGAACCGACTGCCGTTATCATATTAACATTGCCAACGACCGAAGGATTCAACGAGGGAGTTGGCAAGGCTCGGCTGATGATCTCCTCCATTGTTTGGCTCAGAAGCCCTCCTAAATCGTTGTAGCCTACCCCGTCGGATGAGTTGCTCGATCTCGTTCTGTAGCTGCCAGCATTCCTCGTTGTCATGCCCATGATCTTGATGGAAGTGCCAGTACTTGGTCATATCCCTCTGAGCCGCATTTCCCTGAAAAGGAGAAGGCCGAGGAATTTGGCACTCAATCTCTATCAAGATTTGCGCTCTTGGCGGTGAGGGGAGTGTATTGATCGACCTTTGTGTCAGGCTCTGGGTTCAATCTCGAGACGACATGGAGGAGCTCTTTGGCAACGAGGTGGGCTTGCATGGCGGAAGGATCGATGCTTTTCTAAGCCTTTCACCTTCTTTTTCTTCGATTGCTCAGTTCGAGCTGATCTTTGTGACTCCTCAACCCTAGCATACTTATTGATAGGTTGCCATTCAGATCCGAGCTTTCTCCCTAATTTCTTCTATCCGGTCAAGATTGGTTTGGAGTTGCTCATCATTGGATACCTCCAAATAACTCTCCACCCAAGGGGAGGGGAGTCCAATCTCTATGGGGATGACGGCTTCCATGCTAAAAGCCATTCTGAATGGAGTCTGGCCTATGGAACCCACTCAATGGTTTGATAAGCCCATAGCACGTGATGAAGCTCTTCTGCCCATCTACCTTGCGCTCTGCTGAGTCAGGCCTTAATTCCTTGCAGAAGGGTCCGATTGGTTACCTCGGCCTCTCCATTGGCTTGAGAATTTTTAACCAAAGTGAGATGATGAAGGATGCCATGATACTCGTAGAACTCATGAAATTTAGAATTGTCAAACTGTCTTTCGTTGTTAGTGATGATGGTATGCGGAAGGCCGAACCGACAAATGATAGATCTTCATACAAAGTCCCTAGCCCAAGCCTCAATTATCTGAGCGACTGCCTCGGCCTCGACCCACTTGGTAAAATAGTCGATTGCTACAAATAAGAACATACTCTGTCCCATGGCGAGGGAAAAAGAACCAAGAATGTTCATTCCCTACTTGGCAAAGGGCCAGGCAGATGATACAAGTGTTAGGTGAGCGAAGGGGAGCCTTTGAACATTTGAATGTCATTGGCATGAATCACAAGCTTGAACAAGGTCATCAGCATCTCTTTGCATGGTGCGCCAATAATATCTCTGGTGTAGCACTTTATGGTATAGAGCTTGGCCGCCAAGATGATTACCACAGATGCCTTTGAACCTCTCGAAGAGTATAATCAGCCTTTGATGGGCGAAGGCATTTAAGTAACGGCATAGAGAAGGATCGCTTATATAATCGATCATCAAGTAGGATATAATTAGATGGTTGCATCTTAAGTTTCTTTGCTTCCTTTCTATGCAGCAGCCCTTTCTTTGAAATACTTGAACATAGGGTCTAACCAGGATGGTTCAGCATCAATCTACATTATTTGATCAGCGTCGAAAATGCTGGATTTTTTCAGAACCTCCAAGTAAAATTTTCGCTCGAGAACCAGGCGGGAAAAAAAGGTCAGCACGTGCATTCTCAGCCCTTGGATCTAAATAACTTTAAATTCAACAAAGCAAAAGGAGAAATTGTGCACCTTTTAAAGATGTCGAATCATGTTTGGCTCTCGAGCTTCAAATTTTCCTGCACTTGGCCAGCTACCAACTGAGAGTCGATGTAAGCATTCAGCTTTTTAACTTTGAGCTCACGGGCGATGCGAAGTCCAGCGAGCAGAGCTTCATACTCTGCTTCGTTGTTAGAGGCTGGGAATGAGAAACAGATTCCATACTCAAAGGTTGTCCCCTCCAGGCTAGTAAGGACTAAACCAGCACCATAATCGCTTGCACTGGAGGATCCATCGGCATGGAGCAACCACAGAGCACTGGGCCTTAGTTGATCGGGAGTGTCCAAAGTGGAACCATCTTTAGGTATGGTGCATTCAAGAAGAAAATCTGCCAGACCTGCGCTTTAATGACTGGATGAGGCTAATATTGGACATCATGCTCACTCAACTCAACAACCCATTTGGTCATTCTTTTTGATGCCTCTGGACAATGGATAATTGACTTAATAGGCTGGTCGGTTAAAAATATCACAGTGTGTGCCTGAAAATATGGTCACAACTTTTGGACTAATGTTATCAGGGCCAACACCATCTTCTCGATTTGAGTATATCTCGTTTTAGTGTCCCGAAGCAATTTACTAACATAATAGACTGACTTTTGAGTTTTGTTTTCCTCTTTGACCAGCACAGATCCGACAGCGCCCTCTGAGATTGCTAGGTATAAATACAACATTTCTTTCAACCTCGGGCTACTGAGGAGAGGTGGCAAGCTGAGGTATTTTTTAAGATCTTCGAAAGATTTCTAGCAGTCCAAGGTCCATTAGAAGTTCTTGGCCGATCGGAGCACTTTGAAAAAGGGCAAACATCTCTCGGCCAACCGAGCGACAAAACGATCGAGGGCTGCTATCCTTCCATTAAGATGTTGTACCTCTTTGACCGACCCTGGAGGTGCCATTTGCTACAGGGCCTAGATTTTCTATGGATTTGCTTTGATGCCTCGTTGGGAGACCATGAAGTCTAAGAACTTTCCAGAATTGACTCCGAAAACACATTTGGTTGGGTTAAGCTTCATCTGATACTTCTGGAGTGTTGCAAAACTTTCCGTGAAGTCTTTAATATGCTAGGATGCCTCTCTGCTCTTAACCAACATGTTATCAATGTACACTTCCATGTTTCGACCAATTTGTTGCTTGAAAACTTTATTGACTAGCCTTTGATAGGTTGCGCCCATATTTTTTAAACCAAAGGGCATAACTCGGTAGCAATAAATACCTTGATCGGTGATGAAAGCAGTCTTTTCTTCATCCTCGGGCGCCATTCGAATTTGGTTGTAGCCTGAATAAGCATCTATGAAAGTCAACATCTGTTGGATCGAGGTTGAATCCACAAGTTGATCAATCCAGGGGAGAGGGAAGCTATCGTTTGGGCAGGCCTTATTGAGGTTAGTAAAGTCAATGCAGATCCTCCATTTGCTCTTTTATTTCTTCACCATAACAACATTCACCAACCAGTCGAAATAGTCTACTTCTTGGATGAAGTTGGCTTTAATGAGCTTATCTACTTCTTCCTCGATAGCCTTTTGGTGCTCGAAGACAAAGCTTCTCTTCTTCTGCTTAATTGGCTGAAATGCCTCGTCCGCATTGAGATGATGGACCAGGACATTCGGATTGATTCTAGGTATGTCCAAAGCAGACCAAGCGAAGATATCATCATTTCTTTGAAAGAACTCGATCAAATCATACCGAGGCTTTCCCTTCAGCTGTGATTCGACCCTTATCATTAAATCAGGTCAAGCTTCATCGAGTGACACCTCCTCCAACTCCTCGGCTGGCTTTTCTTGTTGTTCGGTGAAGTCCTCCTGAGCATCTAGCCCATCAACTTTGAGCTTCCTGGACTAAAGATCGGCAACAAAATAGTGCCGAGCCACAACCTGACTTCCTCGGACAACCCCCACTCCCCATTCGATGGGAAATATCATGGCGACATGGGTAATGGAGATATTAGCTTTGAGAGATATTTGCCCTGGCCTGCCAAGGATAGCATTGTAAGGGGACTGAAGCTTGGTCACGAGAAGGTCCATGAGTGTAATGGCAATGCTGGGCCACGTGATGGGGGGGTGAAGTGGAATGATGGAATCTAGGAAGAGATAGCAATAATTAAATAAAAAATAAAGTGAAGCTAGGCTACATTTTCATGTAAAAGAGCAGAAATTTTCATAAAGGGATTTGCATGTTAAACTAGACTTGGATGAGAATCCTTCAAAATAGTAAAGAGAAAGGATCTTTGTGGCTAAGAAACCACACAGGCTAGGGCTTAGTTACTCTAATATTTTAGATCGAAAAATGTTGAAAGAGGGGTATCCGGCCATTAATATATCAGAGATTAGAAGGTATACACTCAAGGATGAAGTTCTTGAATGACAAGAAGATTCTCTTGTTGTAGGACTTCTTGTATCTATTTTGCATCACGAAAGATCTTCTTCTTTGAAACCTAAAATTCCTAGGGATCCTACATAAATCAAATTAGAGTTAAGAACAAAAAAATTTGGTGGAGTATGAAATGAAGGAAGAGGAAAGGCAGGTTGAAGTTAAGATGAAGCTTGGCGGATTTGAGGTAGCTTGGTCGGCCTTCTTTGTGTAGTCTTCTTGCACCTTGGAAGATGGGATGGGATGGTAGAATGGCTAATTGATCTTGGCATGGAAATGACTTTCTTGAAGTAGCTAAGGGCCTCTCACCCACTCCCTCTCAAAGAACATTTGCCAACACAAATGGAAGAAAATAAACAGTATCTAAGGGCCTCTCACCCACTCCCTCTCGGAGGACATTTGTCAACACAAATGGAAGAAAATAAACTCAACTTTTATTCACCATCAATTGTCTTTACAAGAGAGCTTGGAGTAGTATTTATAAGCCTCCAAGGGACTTTTGAAAATTTAAATTACATGAAGCTTTTCATGGGAAGTTGCAACCTAAGCTAGCTATAAGGGTGGGAGGTTGAAACAACTTATAACTAAGCTTAAAAAGAAGAGAAAAAAGTGGGTAGCTCCTTTGAATTTGAATTCTCCTTGGTGATGTGGCATGTGGTGATGTGGCTTGATGAGGTGTACACCAAGAGGTTGACATGGCATCCAACAATGCTTGCTGAAGTGGCATCCATCTTGGATTGATTTGTTGGAGTGGTTGAAAGCATCCAATCTTCAAGCTCACTTGCTTACCTTGAACCCAATTCCATACCTCTCTTGGATCCAACTACTAAACTCACTAAATACAAACCAATTTGACCCTACTTGGACTCAAGAACCCAAATTAAAATAAATCAACTTTAATTACATGACTCAAATTCAAAGAAATAAAATTATTACTCCATTTACAGGACACATGAAAGACTTAAAGACATACTGAATTAGATCGAAGCCTCTTTCAAACTTTGGTGTCTGCACCACCAAGTGCCTGCTCGGACTGTCAAGGTGACAACTCCCTCGGGGACTATGGCATCACCCGTAAAACCCACTAGAGTAGATTCTATGGCCGAGAGGTTTTCCACCCATAATTTCAACCTTACAAAGGCATCAAAATACAAAACATTAATAGAGTTTTCATTATCAATCAAAATGCGGTATACATCATAGTCGTTCATATTAAGGGATACAACTAGGGTATCATCATGGGGATACTATACTTTCCAAAGATCTTCATCAGAAAAAGAAAGCTCATCAACCCGAGTCTTCTTTGGTGGATTCTCCTCCTCATCCAACCAGGTTGATAAAGAACCGACTGCCATTATCATATTAACATTGCCAACGACCGAAGGATTCGACGGAGGGAGTTGGCAAGGCTCGGGCTGATGATCTCCTCCATTGTTTGGCTCAGAAGCCCTCCTAAATCGTTGTAGCCTACCCCGTCGGATGAGTTGCTCGATCTCGTTCTGTAGCTGCCAGCATTCCTCATTGTCATGCCCATGATCTTGATGGAAGTGCCAGTACTTGGTCATATCCCTCTGAGCCGCATTTCCCTGAAAAGGAGAAGGCCGAGGAATTTGGCACTCAATCTCTATCAAGATTTGCACTCTTGGCGGGTGAGGGGAGTGTATTGATCGACCTTTGTGTCAGGCTATGGGTTCAATCTCGAGACGACAGTGGAGGAGCTCTTTGGCAACGAGGTGGGCTTGCATGGCGGAAGGATCGATGCTTTTCTAAGCCTTTCACCTTCTTTTTCTTCAATTGCTCAGTTCGAGCTGATCTTTGTGACTCCTCAACCCTAGCATACTTATCCACCAAGGCCATCATATCAGAGAGGCTTTTTGGGTAATTGACTTTCAGAGCTAAGTAGAAGTCACCTTCGTTCGATACTCCTCTCGCTAAAGTGGACATGGCTACCTCATGATTGAGATGGTCGACCTCCAACAGGGCCGTGTTAAAGCGGCCAAGGTAATTCTTCAAGGATTCCCCCTCCCGTTGCTTGACTTTGATGAGGAAATCAGATCTCCATTGTTGGCGATGGCTACTAACAAATTGGCTGATGAATAAGCAGCTCAGCTCATCAAAAGAATCAATGGAACCTGGCTTTAGGCTGATAAACCAGGTTCTAGCAGATTCTCTAAGGGTAGAAGGGAAGGCTCGGCACATGATCACATCTGACGCTTTGTGAAACATAATGATGGATCTGAAGCTGCTTAAGTGGTAATCAAGATCAGCGGATCCATTATATGATTCGATGGTAGGGAGCTTGACATGAGAAGGGATCACTTCCCGCATGATCTTCTCAGAAAAAGGAATGCCCTGCTCCGCCTTTGACTGGGATGGAGGGGCTTGTCTAATGGCATCCAGCTCCTGATGCCACTTCTGACGTATGTCCTGCATCTGCCGCTTGATCCCTCCATCTAGAGTGGCAGGAGGGACCGGTCGAGAGGAGGATGGTAGTGGCATCGAATCTTGGGAAGACATCAGAGAGAAAGAATGGGCTTGCCGAGATCTAGGCGGGCTCTTTCCTCTAGCCCATTGTGGCGCTGGTCTGGCTCCTGTGGGTTGTGAAGATAACCTACGACCTCAGGTGGATTGGAAGAAGAAATTATCGGTGGGACAGGGGCGGTGACCTTATTATGGAGTTGTAGAGGAGGGACAGTTGGGTGGGAAGCTCCATGGAGCCCCTGGACCAGCTGAGTCAGAGCTTGGACATGCTGAACAAGCGTGGCAAACTAGTCTTGAGTCACTACGATCGCCGATGGTGAAGGAGTCTCGGCCGACGGTGGTAGCAGAGGTGCTACACTATTTATTGGATTAGGCCTCTGAGAGGCAGTCTGACCCTGAGCATTAGAAGTGGCTCTCTTCTGATTGGCCATTGGAGGGTTCTTCTCTAATCTTGAACCTTGTCTCCTTGATCATAATTTTACGGAACTTAAGGCCCTTCTTCTAGCGCCAATCTGTTGTTGCAGAAATTCGCTCTCCAACTCGGGTGCAGTTTGACTCCAGATCTGAATACTAATCTCTTACTCAAGTGAAACTTGCAAGACAGTCCTCATGCAGAGAGTGTCTAGGGTGACCCTTTGCGGAAGACCCTTCAATGCCCAAGTCAGTGAAGATTCACAGCAAGCAGATGTGAGGAGAAGGCTCTCGCAGAAGAGTCCCTCAAGAAAATGGCCTCTCGAGAGTTCTAAGCTTTGCTTGAGCTTTAATGGGATTCTTAGTCAGAGTGTCACTATCAGTGTACCTAAGGAGCTTTAAGACAAGGGTATTTATAGGTGATCATCTAATTCCTTGGATGTGTCATAAGGGTCCAAAACCGTTCAGATTCGAATCGAGTTTGTTATGAGACCGGTAGTATCGGTATCTAGTTAGTTAGAGAATCGACGGCTAAAGGAGTTGGTTGATGCTTTGAGATTCGGTGCCTTTATAGGTTCTAGGCCATTTCCGATATCACTAGCATAATTTTCCCCTCGAGGTTGTTGGGGGCCTATGCAGCTGAAATCTTGTCAAACTACCATAAATTTAAATTCTTCCGCGCTTGGTTCCACAGAGGTTCGGGAGCCCTTCAGCCTAACTGAAGTAGAAAATAGCTCGGCTCTACCGAGGCATTTGAATGCCTCAGTCTGGCCAAGGTATAAGAGTGGTTTGGTCTGGCCGAAGCAAAAACTTTGGCCAAGGCATAAAATATTTTGGTGTTGTTGAGTATATGTTGATAGAATGCCTCAGCTCTACCGAGGCATATGAATATCTCGGTCCGACCGAGATAAGAGGATAGCTCGGTTTTGCTGGGGCAAAAGAAATGGCTCGGAGTGATTTAATCTGAGGGTCACTTGATTTGAGGATGGCTCGGCCTTGCCGAGGTATATCAGCTTTGTTGTTTTTCAGATATGATAGTTGTTTGATCGAAAATCAAAAGTGATCTTGACCCTTTTTGTCATGTGCACGAGCGTCGGCACGATGATAATTCACCCCTCATCACTCCCTTATTCTGATTCTATCGATAGATAAAGTTATGATGTGCCATCTAATTTGAAATCTTGGTGGCTGCAGTTTGTTGATTAAAAATTAGATTTGGACATGTGGTAGTATGATCGTTTGTGTTGTATGGTTCGATTTCTTTGATTTTGGTACCTTATTTTTTGAATTTTGAGTAGCGGCCCTAGTAGTCCAGAACTTTTGGTTGGTTGGTATGTCTGGTAGACCAATGAACTCCAACAGATCAAGTGTGGATTTGGTAGCATTAGACATAACATATTCTAATTTGATTGCACTCAGAAAACAAAGAAAAGAATAAAAAAATGATCGAAATTTTGCCTGCCTATGAAGATGTAAAGCAATCAAAACCAGCACAGAAATATGTCTGATCTGAGTTAAAATGCTAGAAGATGGATTTGATCTGGATCTAAATTATACCATTATAAGGCAAATTTTAGTTTGATTCAAATTTATATTTGGCTAGACCGATTACTGGGCATTCTCTTGGGTGAATACTCATGTCTCTAAATTTCAATCTGATCAATAATATATAGTGGAAATTAAGAATAAATATATGGTATTTCAAGTAAAAATTCTTCTTGACATCCAAACTATATACAGCCTATGATCTAATGTTAAAGATTAATGGTATGTTCACCCAACATTTTGAAGTATGCAATCATTATAGTTTTCTTACCTTTGCTAGAGAAAAAAATATACTTCTTGTTTTTGAGAAAAGAAAAGAAAAATAATTCCTTCCCTATTCTCTTCATTTTATATTTAATTAATAAAATTTATGTATCATAAGAACTATATCACTTTTCTTATTGTGAATACTGATATTTTACCACTAGCCTTAATCCATTTCTTTTAACTTGTAGACTTTACCTTGCAATTGAAAGAAGCAAAGTAATCATAAAAATATAACAATGTGACATAAATGTCTATAGTATTTAATCAAAACTTTTTTAACTTAATTAGTATCAATGGCCCATCAAAACAATAGTAATAATAATAATTTTATATTTCAAAATATTTACCTAGGGAGGTCTTCCGCATGCCTAAGGTTATGCTTAGTGTAAATTGGCTTGTTCCTTCGAGTGGCTTTCCAAAATTCTATTAAAGTTGTTCTATTGTGTGAGTACCAGTTAGATGCTTCTTATTTTTGTGACTCAAAAAGTATCATTTATATTGCTCTTCTGTTCCAATCCTACATTTTTCCATGTAAAAGAACATGTCCATTGAAGATAGAAATGTTTATCAATAGCTATTTTTGTAAATGATACCTTAAAGATCCCATGGCTTGATTTTGTACAGATCAACAATATCTTTTATCACATCTAGGTTAATCTTTTTCGAAGGCACTTCTTTTTTAAGATAGTAATTTAAAAGTTCTCTGGAATGGAATTTAGAACCTGGAGGAACATATGACTATATGAGAGAGTATCCCAAAACATTATATCCAATGAAAATCGTTAGCCTAATTGATAATTTTATTTAAATGATTTTTTTGGAGGGTTGGGTTTAAATAGCTATTTTTTTAACAATTAGTTGGAATTGTCAGGCTAACTGACGATTTTATTTAAATGGTTTTTTTTTTTTTTTAGGGGTTGGGGTTTCAAAAGACCTTTAAAAAAAAAAGTAAATTAGCTAAAATGGCCATTTAGATTGATGATTTTCCCCTTTTTCTTGATATTTTTGTTTTGAATTCAATTTAATTTAATTTTTAAATTTTTTAAAAAATAAAATCATCAATTATATTAACAGTTATATTATATTTTTTTAAAAAAAGCCAAAATCGTTAACCAGATTTGCATGGATGTAGGCATTAGCCAACTTCATCATTCTTACACTAGAAGTGCATTTAATCTTACTCTCAATTTTTTTTTTTTTTTTTGAGTGGATCATCTATGTGGCTGTGAGGGTTCAATCTTCTAATTTTTCTTAATTTTCATAAATGAAATATTTATTTTTTCTTTTGGATATCATGTCCTTGGAATTGCAAGCGCAATATGTTATTTTCAATCCTGCAACGATGCTTTACTACTTCAGAGGACAAAACAATACAACGTCCCAGCCACCAACTTCAAATGATCGATCATATTACATGGCATGCCACGAGCATCTTCAATCCTACAACAATGCCTTACCACTTCGGAGGACAAAACAGTACAACCCAGCCACCAACTTCAGATGATCATATTTTATAATATAATAGCAATGAAAATCAAGCAGTTGAGCAAGTGATAGATTGAAGAGTTCTTGACAAGTTTGTTGCTACTCAGCATCAAAAGGACATGAATATCCAGATGCAGCCGATAATCTCTTCAAGTTTTCAAGTTTCCAATAAACAAGAAGTTGCAGTGGAGTATGCTTCAACATCCACCTCAAGCAGCCAAATTGATCTCTGAAAATGAAAAATATATTGAAAGAATTATTAAAAGTATATATAATTAGTGATCTTAGGTAATATGATAAAGTGAATACAAAGTGAAATAATAAATTACTTTCTTTGCCCAGCCTTTTCTCAATGGTATAATACAAAAAACAAACAAACAAACAAGCAAAAAAGATGTTAACTGAATACAAAGGAAAACGGAAGGTCAACAGCATCCACATTGAAATCCTCTCTTAGAAATGATTTTACCTAATGCTATTTCACAAAATAGATATAGTATGAATATCGAATTGATATCTATGGAATTGATTCAAAAAATTTGCATCAGAGTTTATAACCAATTTCTTCTCTCCAGCTGAGTTTTAGATGCATGGTTTCTTTTTATTTATCTTTTTTCTCTACATGTCAAGGAAATTTGCATCAGAGTTTATAACCAATTTCTTCTTGTTATATTATATAAAGGTTGCAAGTGCGAACACCATCCAACACTAGTTTGTTTTGCTCCATTATCAATGAAAGCATAAGGTTTCTGCTAACACAAATTCATGTCACACAAATAGTTCCAGGGATAATTGAAAGGAGCACATCACAGGCCTATTCAAATATTTGAAATGTTGGGACCTGCCATAATTCTTAACACAATTGACTAAAGAGCTATCTATTACCATTTGTGGGACCAAATAAAAGAAAAAAAAAATTAGCAGTTTCTGCAGCTGCTGCTTGCATGCCCAAGAAGCAATTCTTCAAACACAAAGTTCTGCTACTACAACAATCATAGCCTGTTGCAGCCTCGTTATTATTGTAAGGACTGCAAGCGCTTCTGGACCGTGGGGGGCGCCCTCCTTAACGTCCCGGTGGGTGGCCGATCCAGGAGGAACAAGAGCAAGAAGTCCCGCCGCCCCAGGGCTGTGGTCCAGTATGCTGCGCCCGAGATGATGAACAACTGGCTCGCAGCACCTGTTGCACTGCCGGCTTGCCAGGTTCTGGTCTCGCTCTCACATCCTTTCTGTCGTCCTTCCCTTTTGGCGGTGGGATGGGAGGGATCGTCCCATCCGGGCTGGAACTGCCAGACTTCGACCCCAATGGCATCATGGAGGGTTGCCCGGCCAGCTCTGTCGTTTCCCTGCCATCCCTCAATCCCCTATTCGGTGGGTTTAACTACCAGGAGCAGCAGCAGCTTCCGCAGCTGCCGGGCTTTGGGCCTGTATGGCTGCTGGGCATGAACCCTTATCCTGGCATGAGCCTCACTGGTGACGGCTGGCTGGCACCGCAGCCTATGAATTCTCCTCTGATTGCAATGGTGTCCACCGCTGTTACTGTGGCGGACACCACACCACCGGCATGGGAGGGAAGCAACGCTGCGGAATGGGTCTTCTCCAAGGAAGAAGGTGGTGGCAAGGACTGGAAGCTGTACCTGTCAGCCCGTGGCCCTGACCCGATGGCAGAAGAGGTGATATCCGAGATGGCAATATCTGTCAATCGTTAAAACCAATTTATCAACTACTATAGACATAAATCAAAACATATTAAATTTACACAAACATATACAAGAAAATTACATATGCTAGCAACTAATTTGTATAAAATACTTCTAGAAACTCAAACAGATGAAAAGATATCATACGTCTGAGTAAAGTTGTCTAGATTAAGTTAAATTGTTTCTGTAGTATTATTCTAAGTCTGAGTGTGGACAATTGCTTGCATGGGGGCTCTTATGAAAAAATTGTCTCTGAAACATTACAGCAAATGCTCAAATCTACAATTTTCTTGTTTAGTATCTACACCCATTATATATCCCATGCAGTGGGGGCAGCAAAAATTTAGTCCTAAAGTCCTAAGAAATATATTCACGTTACAACTAAATATGCAAGCTTATGAATAGATGTATAGAAGAAGGATAGCCCTAACAATGACCAACGGATATAGAATACCAGAGAACAAAGGCCAGAGGTGATGAATACAAGCACATGCAAGTTTCAGTTGCGCAGTAACAAACATATGCAAGTTCCTTATGCACTAATTTGCCGCTGCATAAAAGCCATGTTGCCATTAGCAATCTATTATATATGCATATAATTAGAAGTCTTCAAGTTCAAAAAGCCAGAAGAACTCATCAAGGGAGTGAGAGTCAATTAATCTAAGCAAAGGTGGAGCCAGTCAAAGCCATCTGAAGCAGATACAGGTGTTTGCTCCACAAAGTCATGTTTCCAAGCTAGGCCTCCGTTTGCTCTATCCATTTCTTCTCACTCATCTTTTTCCTAAATCAAACCTATTCATGCTCCTTATTTAAATACATCCATGTCTGATTCATCTCTAGATCATGCATGGTAGAATATAAACATACATATCCATATATTGCACAAATATGAAAAGATTATGGTGCAGACACCATCCCTCATCAGATTAGTTATGCTAGTAAGCTTGAAAAAGACTACCAGCCTGGTAAATGGACATGCATACTAAAATCTGCAAAAAGCAAGCATCGGCTAATAAACTATAGCACTTGCCACAAATAGAAACTAATCCATATACAAATGATAGGGGGGACGAGTAAGTGTTCAAAAATAACTCACTTTGTTGAACCCAGCAATTAAGGATATAGGAACCCACCCCTGCTCGTCCGTGTTCTGCTGTAGCAAGTAAATATCCTTGCACAAATTTTTAGAACCGGACGAAAAAGAAAAAAGAAAAAAATACTAGCTTAACAAACCTTCCACTAAAAAAAAGAAATACTAGCTTAACAAACCTTCCATTAGTCACTGGAAAGATTACACTTATGGACTAGAGAATCACCTGAAGTAGTAATTTATCTGTTTCAGTGACATCGCACGCTGAGGATCCATTGCCAAGAAAAACATTATAGGGGGCACTGCTAGATGAGCAACAAATGGCAAACCCCTGAGAGCCTCAAGAGGTGGTGGGGGTTTCGCGACATAATACACTGAAGGAATATCTAACAAAAACACCAAGGCCGTAGTTAAAATCAACACCATACAATAGGATAAGCCACCAACTAACCATGGAGAATGCATCAAACTCACCAGGGTAGCCGATAGGATTCCCATAAGGTCAGACCGATGGAGGTGGGCCGATGAACGGTGGTGCCAAGGTCCTCCACATCGGCACCCTCTGCGGCCTCCCCGATGCCCTCGACCCTGCCCACCACGATGCCGTCGCTGCCCACCTCTGCCGCGAGTTCTGCTACATTCCCGTCCTTCGCCCCCCCCGACCCCCACACCCGCTTCTACCATGGCTTCTGTAAGCATACCTCTACCCCCTCCTCCACTACCTCCTCCCCCTCAGTCCCTTGTCCCTCGGTGGCCTATATTTTGATGGAAACCCTAGGTGACGCGACCTCCACCCAAGCCACAATCTCCTATGCTTGACTGCCCTTCCCCCCTCCTCTTCTCTCTCCCACAAACCTAAAACCTAAGATATAGAATCAAGAATGAGAAAAGAAGAAGAAACCCTACCAAATTCGAATTTGGTCGGCTGGTTGGCGAAGTAAGATCATGAAGGTCTGCAAGGAAGCTTGAGCGTCAAAGGAAAACCATGAAGGGGGATCCTGGGTGAAATCGTGGAATAAAATATGAGTTTGGGTATCGAGGGTTTTTTTTAGGAAAAGGAGGAAAGTGAATTAGGAAAGAAAAAATAGACAAATTTTAAGTTTTATATTAAGCTACATCTTAATTAAAAATGTAGTCTTTTTATATTATAAGATAATATAAGACTACTTTTTTAATTATAGATGTCTTTTAATTTGAGAAAAATTATGAAAACATAGTCTAAAATATTAGACTATATTTTTTACTAAAAGCGTAGTCTTTTTTTCTAAAACCTACTATAGTCTATTTAACTTTTTGTAGTAGTGAGTCTTCTTCTTGAACTAAAATAGCAAATAGCAAATGTCAAAGTGTTTGGACCCCGAAGGAGGTTGCTGTAGCTGAGGGACAATTTTGTGCAATCACTGTCCCTCCATGAAGAAAAGCATCTCGGAATCCATCTCCATAAGAATCCATCTCCGAAACCTAAACTAATGAAAGAAGTGGTTCGAAGACTAAAGAAAATGGCGCCTAGGGTTGAGAAGACCCTCAACACCTCAACACTAGACATGAAAGGTGGAAGAGGTCGTATCTGAGATGGCAATATCTATTGATCATTAAAACCAATTTATCGACTACTATAGACATAAACCAAAACATATTAAATTTAAACAAACATATAAAAGAAAATTACATATGCTTGTATGAAATATTTTTGGAAACTCAAACAGATGAAAAGATATCACACGTTTGAGTAAAGTTGTCTAGATTAAGTAAAATTGTTTCTGTAGTATTATTCTAAACCTGATTGTGAACAATTGCTTGCATGGGGGCTCTTATGAAAAAAATGTCTCTAAAACATTACATCAGACGCCCAAATCTACAATTTACTTGTTCAGTATCTATACCCATTATATCCCATGCAGTGGGGGCAGCAAAAATTTAGTCCCAAAGTCCTGAGAAAAATATTCACGTTACAACTAAATATCCAAGTTCACTGTATTACTTTCTTTTAGTTGGGAAAAAGGCTTAGTTGAGTTGAGTTGATTGTATTACTTTCTTTGCCATAGCATCCATTATGACTTCTGTTTCATTTTCCTTTCTTTCCTTTTTTTTTTTTCTTTGGGATCAGCAGCATCTACCAATAATTCATTAAAAGCACAAATTGGGGTCAAAGAAGAACTTGAACTCAGATATCTTGTATGAACACCGAAAGGCATTACCAATGCAAACCAGCTGGCAGCATCAGCATCCATTACTACCATTTATCCATATTCTAATTCAGATCATGGCAGTCAACAAAAGGAGGGCACACACGACATCAAATTCAACTCAATTGAATGGTTACCAACTAAAAGAAGACAAACTTCAAGCATGAAACGATGGTAAACGAGTCAATTCCCAACTTTACAGGCACAATAAAACTACAATAAAGCACTTGTTGGATACCAAAACTTACCCACCCAGATGGATGCCATTTGGGATCGAACTCTGAGCCTCATCTTGTAACTATTCATGACAGTGCCAGCACCTAAAAATGGGGGCTCGCCTTTCCATAAGCTAGCTCCAAAATTTTCAAAAATATTAACCTGAAAGATATGAGATGAAGGTTGGAATTAGAGTTAGAAAATGAAACTATGTCATTATAATCCAATAGATAAGCTACTGCTTCCAAACAATGTCATAACTGAAAAATCTTTTCGTTAGATTTCATTGCCCAAAAAAAAAAAGCAAGAAGCTACATTAGATGACAGAAAAATGAAAGAAAAACAAGAGATTTCAGGTATGGTTGAAGACATCCATCCTTCACTACCTTCATCTAAGAGATTCACAAAGTAGCACATGATGGGGAAAAAATAAAACATAAAAGAAACCCTTAAAATAGTTACACAACGAAGGTATGCATTGAAAATGAAAAGGAACGAAGTTTTTATGGTGGAATAGAATTAGGACAAGAAATAAATATAGATCAACATATTAGTAAACCCTAATATCATATACCAAAGAATCTCTGCAACCAGAATTATCTCATCATCTGCAAAATTGATGGAGAAACAGAGATATCTGCACCTCGCCAAATGGATATTTAAAGTTCAATAAAACTATACCGATCAAAACAAAGAACAAAAGGAGAGGATAAAGGAGTTTTACTTGACTGCAAGGGCAGCGGGAAAAAAAAATCCTATAGCGCATATCAGACTTTTCATCTCTTTTCGAAATCCCTTCACTTTCAAACAACTAAATGTTCCGGAATATAGGCTACTCAAATTTACAATTTCAAAATCTCTATATAGTTTTCCAAAATATGGATCTAGACTCCTCAAATTTAAAAAAATTAAGATACAAAATCAAAATGAAAACCAAGATCAGACCATGCAATGCAACCAATATCACACCACAACCCATCCGGAATCTATCAGCAAAATAGAGACCATGAAGATTTCGAATCAGATTTCACATCAGAACTTACTAGAATCAAAACAAGGCACGACAGAACACGAAATAATGAGATTTTTACCTTCTTCTTGCCCTTCTTGTCCAGCGGTGATTTCCACTCTTTGTGAAAACCTTGCATTCGGACATGGTCTGAGAGCAAATTTATATAGGCATAATATTCGGACGATATCCGGCTATCACACGGTGCAGCGGTTGGTGATTTGAAGGCCTTTTAAAGATTCTTTTTAGGATATTGGTTGAGCCCATCGTTTCACAAAATGGATAGACATCATGGGCATATTCGGCTATCACGCGTATTGTGTGCGGTGAGTTTGGACGTGCCTCTAGTTTTATTTTTTTTTAATATTTGTTTTAAGATATTGATTAAGCCAATTGTGTTAGAAAATGGATAGACATCATCGGCATATCCGGCGATATCCGGCTATCACACATTACGGTGGGTATATTCAAAGTTGTTTTCGGTAGCTTCATTTGGACGCCTCTGGTTTTTTTTTTTTTTCTTTCAAAGATTTCTTTTAAGATAAACATTACGAGCATATTTGTTTTAGATGTTCGTTGAGCCTATTGTTTCACAAAATAGATAGATATCATGGGCATATTTGGTGGATATACACGATATATGTACTGGGTTTTATTTTTCTAAAGATTTTTTTTCAAAGAATAGATAGACATCATGGGCATATTCTGCTGCGTTGTGATGGGTTTTCAAAGTTATTCTGGTAGCTTCATTTGGATGCCTCTAGTTTTGTTTTTTAAATGATTTTTTTTAAAGATATTGATATCATGCGTTGTGTGCGATGCCTCGTTTTCGATGCACCTCGTTTGGACGCCTCTAGTTTTATTTTCTTTTTAAAGAATTTTTTTAAAAAATATTGGTTGAGCCTATTGTTTTAGAAAAAATGGGTAGATATCATGGGCATATTCGGCGATATCCCGCTGTCATGCGATGTATGCCGTGGGTTCTGGTCACCCCGTTTTTTAAGTCATTTGGTGTTTTTTTAAGTCATTTGGTGGCATGCGTCTCTAAGAATATAGCACCTCTTAATTGAGGTTGAGGTATTTGATTGTCATATGGATTGATATATGCTGGCAAACGCCATTTGCCTGCACAACCGTCCAAATCAAATGTCCACCCATTCTGACGGAACCTGCTCCACCAACCAATTGCATCCATCCACATTAGATGGAACACAACTTGCAACTCTAACAAGTCACAACTAGGTAAGCCCCACTATGCTACCCTATAAAAAATGCTCTGACAGGTGGTTACACCTTAACTCTGGCAGACTCCAAGCATCAATAAAATGGATAGGAGAGACCCCCGATCAGGTAAGCCAAACTAAGCTCAAGCAAGGCACTCAAGCCCTTACATGCTAACACAGAGAGAGCACTTCTCTAAGCGTCTCTCTCTTTCGAGCTTTCTCAAGCTCACGGTGATTGCTCAGAGCACTAACTTAAGCATCGGAGGGTCCTCCCGAAAGCCTTCAAGACTTTTTACAGGCTCTCGAACAAGAGAAGTTTACCGAAAGATCCTATGCTTGCTGGAGAAGACGATCGAATACTCGCGGACGTTCGAGAAGGATTATTTTGCTACAATAGTCAGCATGGTTAAACACATGCCTCATAGATACTGGTACTAAGATGAACAAAATGTTTATACAGTGGATGATGGATGGTTGCTCATTGCTCTTCAAATTTAAGACATTTGATGGCTTTTGTGCTGGGGTAGCAATGCTTAGCACTGGGATAGCAAGTTACTTGGGCCCTAATCATGTTTATATAGGGTTGTTTAAACTAATAGGTGGAGTCATTAATTTACCCAAGGAATATAGGAACAGGGAACTCCATCCAAGATTACCTCTTTATATTAATAAGGTTAATTTAATTTTTCAATTGAAAGTCAGTTGTATAATTGATTTGTCCAGATTGATTTTTTCATACCCTCCACCATTATTTTTAAATTAATATAATATAAATATAAGTGTTAGTTTTTAAAGATTTTTGTTAATATTTTAGATTTAAATCTCTCTTTCCATCTCTCATTTGTCACCCTGACTATGAATTTTATGCTTGAATTTTTATTTTTATCACAATTTTAATTAGTATTATCATATTTTTTAATAAAAAATTAAGGTTAATTTCAAGCATTAATATAGATATTATATTTATTATAATGTAAATAACTTAATTTTAAATATTTAAATTTTAATGTTGCTGAATTAGTTGTATTTTAGAGAAAAAATATTTTTATTTATCATTATGGGTCATTTTTTAATTTTAATTGTATTTTAATTATTAATGGGACTCGACTTGTAGTGTTAATTTATGGGTCAAAATTGTTGGGCTCATGAAATGACAACCCTGAATTTAATGAAGGAATGCGGACATGTCCAGTTTGGTATATTGGAAGATTATCAAGGCATTTTGGTATTTTCCCATGCGACTCGCTAGCCGTAACCCTAATTTTACGGGTAGTTCTATTTGGCCCGCTATTTTTGCTCAGTAGCCCCTCCCCCACCACTTAAAAAAAAGGACATATTTTCCCCTAAAAAATTTGGACCAAAATATCCCTATTTGCTCAGTAGCCCTCCCATGTCAAAATGGCCCCTCCTCCCCCCTCTCCTACCCCTCCCCCCTCTTCCCTCACTTCGGATCAAAACAGCCTCGTATCCGACCATTTAAAGCTTGGTTGAAGAGATTTCAACCCATAATTGAGGAATAGACAAGCAACTAGCAATTTTGGAAGGCTCTATAATCGCAAAGGTTGGTTTATAAACCCATAATCAAATTTTTTCCCCGTTCGTGAGTTGTTCGGCCCTATGTGGCCGAACTGGTCAAATCTGTTCGGCCAGATAGGGTCGAACTGAGTCAACATGTTCGGCCCTTGTGGGCAAAATAGATTCCTTTTGTTTAACCACACAGGGCCGAATATCTATGTTTTTTTTTGGGTTAATTATGGATAGGGTTTAAAATGATTATTTGATCATGTACGGCGATTCTTCGACCGAATGCAACATGATTGGCTCTGATTGTGTGATGGATTGCACAAATAAATTTACAACTTACAAGGTAAGAAAATTTTGATTGCAATTATTTTAGTATTATTTGACTGAGCAATGTTTAAAATTGTCTACTCACATAAAACTATTTATTTTATAGATATTCAAAAGTAGAGAAGAAATATGTAATTGGTGTCGGAAAGTTACGAGGAGGAATGGATTTATCATTATTATTAAAAAATCTGATACGGGTAGCAATGTTAAGAAACCAAGAATTGTTTTTTCTTGCGAGAGGAGTGGTACTTGCAAAAGTAAACACATAAAGGAAAAGGGATTAAAGACCAAGGCCAGTGACACTAAGAAGTGTGGATGCCCTTTTGCCTTAAGAGGAAAGAAATTGGACACTGCAGATGATTGGATGTTAATGGTCATGTGCGGTGTGCACAATCATCCAGCTGCAAAGCATCTCGAGGGGCACTCATATGCAGGACGATTATCTATGCAGGAGACTACAATGCTAGTGGAGATGTCGAAGAGTTTGGTTCGGCCTAAGGACATATTATCTACTTTGAAGCAAAGGGATGCCCTCAATGTTACGACAATGAAGACAATCTACAATGCACGACAGACGTGCAAGGCTGTAGAGATAGCTGGGAGATCTCAGATGCAACATCTTCTTGGTAAATTATCTAAGATCTCCCAGCTAGTACTTCTATTGAAGAACCTGCCAAAAGGATGACTGGTTCACTTGGCCGCGCTTCATTGAAGGTTGATACATCTATCCGCCGTGATCCTTCGGCCTTTGAGTTGGTTCTTTCAGGACAAAGATAGTTTGATGCAGGACCGATTCGCATGTAAGTAATTTTTTTAAATGATTAATAATTGCAGTTGATTATTCTCCCAAAGTAATAGCCTAAGAGGAATTCAAAAAATTCACAGTAAATCCGCACGCGAAACAGTTCCTAAAAAATAAGAAAGAAGGACCGTCGAGGCTAAAAAGCCCTGGTAGGGCTTGCTCTCCTACAATAAATTACTGTAGATTAGAGGGGTGTACCTAGCAATAGGGGAAGATCAAAGTGTTAAAGGGGTTGCTCTGCCTGGCGGATGCGCCCTAGATGACCAAGCCTTGAGCCCACGGATCTGCGGCCAAGTATCCGCTGACCTGGATGACGATCACCTTGAATCCTGGATTCGTGGCTCCTGAGGGATCTACAAAATCACCATACAAGGGTTAAAGAATAATAGAGAAAATATAGAATAGAGGCAAAGAGACAAGGAAGGAGTAGAGAAAAGGAGAGGCCGGCCAAGGGCTCTTGGGCTCCACTATTGGAAGACAAAGGTGGCGGCCAGGGTTTCTCCTGGAGACTTGGGATGTTGGCACGCGCAGGAGGAGGAAAACAAGAGCACCAGAGAACCAATTAACATAAATCACAATAACTCAAAACTTGGATTGATTGATTAATAATAAAAGATACATCATTCATACAAGATGGTCTCTTTTATAGAGCAAGAGACTTGGGGCCCAAGAAAATACAAATATGGAAAGAGAGAAAAGAAAAAAAAGGCATCCTAATTAAATTTGGCATAAAATCTGCAGCGTCTAGATAAGGATTGATCTTCTAGATGCAATCAGCGGCAGCTTAATTCGGCATAAAATCTATGGCGTCCATATGAGGCAGGTGATCTTTTAGATATGATTGAGATGCAATCAGCGACAGCTTAATTTGGCATGAAATCTACAGCATCCAGATGAAGAAGGTGATCTTCTAGATGCAATCAGTGGCAGCTGGATTCAACATGAAATCTGTGGCGTCCATATGAGGAAAATGATCATCTAGATCAGGAAGGTTGCTTGCTCTGCTAGGTGGCATGTGGGCTGCTTGAAGTAGGTATGGTACCAACTTGAATTTAGCAGCTGCTATGTCTAACTGTGATGGCCTTGTCTTCTGCTCCAATACTGATGTCTCCTCTTGTAAGCTGATGAACTTACTATAAGACTCACATTAAAATAAACTGAACTAGATAGGACTCAATTTAGAATAAAATGAACTGGACGGAACTCAAAATAAAGTAAACTTTATTTTCCAACTCAAGACTTGAATCATAACTAATCAGATATTCACAGAGGGTTAAGAATCCTCTGCTTGATCCTGGTGCCCGCACCAATTCTCCCGGGGTGGAAAGAACTCGACCCCGTCGAGTATGGGTCATTCTGGCTCTGGTATCTCTCTAGTAGGTCTGGGTCGAGGTGTTGCAAGTCCTCTCGAGTAATCCATGAATCGTCAGATTCGGGGTGACCCTGCCATCGACCAGGTAGCGTTGATAACCGCTATTTCGGATCGTAATGGCTTGATCGTCTAGGATACACTCGATCCACTCTCCTCGCTCAGGTAAAATTGGTGGTGGATACTCTTGGGTAGGTTTGCTCATGAAAGGAGGGTTAGGTCCAAAGTACTCACTAGGAATTGCTATCGGTTCCCTATATTATACTAGGTCTGTAATATTGAAGGTAGAGCTAATGCCCCAATCCGAGGGCAGATCTAGCACATAGGCACTGGGTCCTACCTTCTCTATTATTTTAAAGGGACCAGCTCTGTGAGCATGAAGTTTCTTAACGGTCCCTGGTGGGAACCGTTCAGGCCTAAGCCTAACCATGACATAATCCCCTACACCGAACTCTTTGGCTCTTCTTTGGGAGTTAGCCAGTCTTTTATAAGTTTCATTACTTAGATTTATTTTCTAGATAATGTCCTTATGTAAGTCTTTGATATGTTGTGCAAATGTTTGTGCGGACTCTGAGACTCGTGGGACGATTAGGCTTGTACCCATGGACTATCTCAAATGGACTCTTGCCCGTGGACCTGTTCATTGAGCTATTTGTAGGCGAACTCTACATGAGGCAGTAATAAATCCCATGTCCCTAGGTATTCGCCTACAAGGCACCTAAGAAGGTTTTCTAGACTATGGTTCACCACTTCAGTTTGCCCATCCGTTTGGGGGTGAAAGGCTGTGGAAAAATTAAGTTTGGTCCCTAATAGATGCCATAGCGTTTTCCAAAAGTAGCTGGTGAATCTAATATCTCTATCAGAAATAATGGTCATAGGTAGGCCATGGAGCTTAACCACGCTGTCTAAGAAAAGTCGGGCTATCCTAGACGTGTCAAAGGTTTACGAACAAGGGATGAAATGAGCCATCTTAGAGAACCTATCGACCACTACAAAGATGGAGTCGTGCTTCTTTTGGGTTTTAGGTAATCCTAGAATGAAGTCCATACTAAGGTCTTGCCAAGGACGATCAGGCACTGGCAAAGGAGTATCTAGACTAGTGTTCTGCTTTTGCTGTTTTGCAACGGCACAAGTTCGACATCAGGCTATTATCAGGGCAACGAGCCTTTTTAATCCTGGCCAGTAAAATTGGTCCTCTATTGTTAGAATAGTCTTATCTCTTTCAAAATGACCAGCTAATCCCCCAGCATGCATTTTCCAGACTAGGAATTCTCTAAGTGACGTCTTAGGGATACAAAGTCTATTGCCCCTAAAAAGGTAACCATCCTGGATGGTATAATCTCCACTGGTACTGGATGGCCCTAGCTGAATGATCTTATAAATTTCACCAAAGTCATGACAGGTCTCATATTCATCTTTTATCCGGTCAAATCCTATAACTTCGGTGCTAACAATACTCAACAACAAAGACTTACAGCTTTTAGGGCGTCTGCTACCTTATTTTCTATACCGGCACGGTGTTTTAGGACAAAAGTGTATGCCTAAATGTATTCAACCAATTTGCCATGCTTAGAATTTAGCTTCTTTTGGGAGTTCAAAAATCGGAGTGCCTCATGATCAGAAAATAAGATAAACTCCTACGGTAGTAGGTAATGTCTCCAATACTTAAGGGCTTGTACTACCATATAGAATTCCTTATCATAGGTGGAATATCTAAGTTTAGCTTCATTTAGTTTTTCACTAAAGAAAGCTATGGGGTGATTTTCTTGGCTTAACACTCCACCTATGCCTACTCCCGACGCATCGCACGCAACCTCAAACACCTTAGAAAAGTCTGGAAGTCTAAGTATGGGTGCATGAGTCATCCTATCCTTAAGCTCTAGGAAGGCCTTATTAGCTGACTTAGTCCACTCAAAATTACCCTTCCTAATACAATCAGTGATGGGTGCGACGATGGTGCTAAATCCCCTAATGAATCTCCTGTAAAAGGTTGCTAGGCCATGGAAGCTGTGGACATCGTGGACGTTCATGGGTACTGGCCACTCTACGACCGACCTAACCTTTTAAGGATCCGCTGAAACACCTTCCGGGGTTACCACAAAACCTAGAAAGATAACTCTATGCATCATGAAATCATACTTCTTAAGGTTTGCATATAGGCTATTCTCTCTAAGGGTCTGACAGATTAATCTGAGATGGTTAAGATGGTCCTCTTTGGTCTTGCTATAAATTAATATATCATTAAAATAGAGCACTAAGAATTTTTCCATGTACTCTTTCAGGACCTGGGTCATGATTCTCTTGAATGTGCTAGGTGCATTTGATAGCCCAAAAGGCATCACGACCCACTCAAACAAACCATCTCTAGTCTTAAATGCAGTCTTCCACTCATCCCCTGGTCTAATTCTAACCTGATGGTAGCCACTCTTAAGGTCTATTTTGGAAAAGATAGTGGCACCCGCCATCATGTCCATCATGTCATCTAGTCTAGGGATAGGGAACCTATACTTGATGGTGATTTTGTTGATGGCCCTACTGTCCATGCACATTCTCCAGGTACCATCCTTCTTAGGGGTTAATAGTGCAGGAACTACACAAAGACTTAAGCTCTCTCTAATAAAACCTTTCCTAAGTAATTCTCCCACTTGTTTTTGTAGTTCTTGATGCTCAGTGGGGTTCATCTTATAATAGGGAAGGTTTGGAAGGGTGGATCCTAGGATCAGGTCAATGGCATGTTGGATGTTTCTCAGGGGTGGTAACTGATCAGACAATTCTTCAGGGAAGATATCCTTAAACTCCTCTAGGATCTCAATTACTTCTGGGGGTTGTTCCTTTTTGACTAATTCATAGATCTCTTTAGTGATCAAAATTCAAACAGGATTACCCTCAGTGATGTTCTTTTCTAATTCCTTAGCTTTAATCAGATTAACTCTTGGCTTGCTATCCTTAAGGTTGCTAGATCCTTTCTTGATTGGGTCCCTAGGTGGAGTTGGATGTATCACATACTTGTTCCCATTGTGTTTAAAAGAGCATATGTTGGATCGACCAAACAAGGTGGTGTCATGATCGTAAAGCCAAGGTTGACCTAATATAATACTACTAATACCCATAGGAATTACATCGCACCAGACCTTTTCCTATAATTTTGCAATTTGATTAGTATTTGGCATCTAGACTTGATTAGGATAGAGGTGGAATCTACCCACGATACCTTATAGGGACTAGGATGGGGAACTATGGTCAATCCTAGTGACTTAACTATATTGGTAGAGATAGCATTGACACAACTCCCACTATCCACTATGATCTTGAGCACCTTATCCCCTATCTTAACAAAAGTCTATAGGATGTTAGTCCTACGCCAATCTTTCTGGTCCTTAGTTTGAGTCTGGGTCAAGATACATCTAACCACTCCTAGTAGGTCTTCAGACTCAAATGTTTCCTCCTCTCCATCGTACTCATCTATCAGATGGGTGTCATCTTCATAGACCTCTCCCTCAGGCTCAACTAGGGACTCGGATTCAGTCTCAGGTAACTCATCTATATGAAGGGATCTGACTGGGCACTAGCTGATCATATGTTCCAGTTTGTTGCATCTAAAGCATTTGATCTAGGGGTTAAAATTTTTTGGACCTCTACAGATTTGCCCTTATCCTCTCTCTGGGGTATAAGGGTACTATTCTAGGATCGACTCAACTTAGTTTGGCTTGTACTGGGTCGGCTAGTGTTGGGTTAACTCGGGAAAGTCTGGCGGGGGTCTGAGTACTGGGTAGGTCTGGGAAGACTAGGATAGGCCTGGCTAGATCCTGGATATGGGCTAGGGCTCTTGGTAGCCTCTGATCTACGATAGGGTGGCTCTCTCTGAAAACATTCATAATCCCTAGCAACTTGGTAAGCTTCTTCTAAATCGTGTACCCTTCTTAGGTAGAGTTCTCTTTGAATATCTGCTCTCAGGCCATACCTAAATTTTGATAGGGTGACTTTCTCAAACTGAACGATATTACACCTCATGGTATACTCTTTGAATGTAGCAATGTATTCATTCATAGTTTTACTACACTGAATTAATCCCTACCACTGGTCCAATAGGCTCTGTTCATACGATGCGGGGACAGAATTGGACCTAAGTCTAGCCTTCATGGCTTGCCAAGTGACTTTGGGGTCTCTTTCCTCTAATAATTGACTTCACTCTAAAGTGGCCCAGTATAACCTTGCATGTCGTACTAACTTGAGCTTGGCAAACTTAAACTTATGCTCTTCAGACATGTATACCAGTCAAAGTACTGGTCCATTCCTTCCTCCCAATCTAGGTAGTCCTTAGGGTCCATAGAGCCATCGAAAGTAGGTACTTCAAGTCTGACACTTCTAAGGGCTCTTTCTTCTTGGTCCACTACCTCATGATTGGGTCTCCTAGGGAGGACATATAGGACTGGATCAGGTCGAAGTGGTCTCCTAGGGTTTGGCCTTATATAGAGGTTAGGCTGTTGGGCTCTCCTAGGATGAGGTGAGGTCTCATGATCAGACTCAGTGTGGGGCTCACGAGCTTCTTCTAGGATGCCCAACCTAGTTTCGACTTGATCGAACCTGGACCCTAATCTAGCCTTAGATTGCTTGATCTCTTGGTTCATTTGGGCTAGTTGTTCAGTGATGATCCTTAAGTGATCATCAATGCTTTGATTAGCCATGGGTTCAGCCTGTAATGAAGGTAGTGATGGGCGAAAAGATGCTCCTGATCTAGTGCACATGCAAGCACAATCAAGCATACAAGACTCAAACTGACTCGGACTACGGTATGCTAGACCTAGTCATCCAGAGTAAAAGATTTGGCTTAATGCAAGCTAATCTAACAGTAACTCTTCAATTGGCCAATTGGGACAGGTGGAAGGGGGGAGGCTCATCCCGCAAATTGCAGGTGCCTAATTAGAATAACCCCAACAGTCCGCTTAAGTCGTTTTACATTTGACCTCCCTTCTAGACACCAATTTCAGAGCACACGCTAGATTGATTTGTACTAGTCTCCTCCAGTACACTAAACCGACTGTTGGTGTCACTAGCCCTCTAGGGCAAATGTCAATTAAGTTGCTACTCAGTTTAGATTAGAGGCTTGGGATCGGAATGCACGGGTGGTTGTTTTGGGCCAAGGAAGGGGTCTCAATCCCTCCCTTATCTGACATCAATGAAAGCCCTTAAGAGTAATTTAATTGAGATGAATGACATGTAAAACACAAACCTAATCCAGAAATCTGTAAATACCAATAAATCTCAGAATTTTTTTTCACAGATCGAATTAAATTCTCAAAAAATAAGAAAAAACTTTAAATTATAATGAATCTAAGAAATAAATTTTGTAATTTTCTGATGTGTATGCATGCAGAAACAATTTAATTAACAAATGATATACTGATAATAACGTGAATTAAAATTAAGCCCTAACTATGCTCTGATACCAAACTGATGCAAGATCGATTCGTATGCAAGTAATTTTTTTCTTTTTTTAATGATTAATAATTGCAGTTGATTATTCTCCCAAAGTAATAGCCTAAGAGGGATTCAAAAAATTCACAGTAAATCCGCACGCGAAACAGTTCCTAAAAAATAAGAAAGAAGGACCGTCGAGGCTAAGAAGCACCGGTATGGTTTGTTCTCCTACAATAAAGTTACTAGTAGATTAGAGGGGTACCTGGCAAAAGGGGAAAGATCAAAGTGTTGAAGGGGTTGCTCTGCCTGGCGGATGCACCCTAGATGACCAAGCCTTGAGCCCACGGATCTGCGGCCAAGTATCCGCTGACCTGGATGACGATCACCTTGAATCCTGATTCGTGGCTACTCAGGGATCTGCAAGATCACCATACAAGGGTTAAAGAATAATAGAGAAAATTTATAATAGAGGCAAAGAGACAAGGAAGGAGTAAAGAAAAGGGAAGGCCGGCCAAGGGCTCTTGGGCGTCCACTATTGGAAGACAAAGGTCGCGGTCAGGATTTCTCTTGGAACTTGGGATGTTAGCACGCAGGAGGAGGGAAAGGAGCACCAGAGAACCAATTAACAAAAATTATAATAACTCAAAACTTGGATTGATTGATTAATAATAAAAGATACATCATTCAGACAAGAGGGTCTCTTTTATAGAGCAAGAGACTTGAGGCCCAAGAAAATACAAATATGGAAAGAGAGAAAAGAAAAAAAAGGCATCCTAATCAAATTTGGCATAAAATCTGCAGCGTCTAGATGAGGATTGATCTTCTAGATGCAATCAGTGGCAGCTGGATTCGATATGAAATTTGTGGCGTCCAGATGAGGCAGGTGATCTTCTAGATATGATTGAGATGCAATCAGTGGCAGCTTAATTTGGCATGAAATCTGTAGCGTCCAGATGAGAAAGGTGATCTTCTAGATGCAATCAGTGGCAGCTGGATTCGGCATGAAATCTGTGGTGTCTAGATGAAGAAAATGATCATCCAGATTGGGAAGGTTGCTTGCTCTGCTAGGTGGCATATGGGCTGCTTGAAGTAGGTGTGGCACCAACTTGAATTTAGCAGCTGCTTTGTCTGACTATGATGGCCTTATCTTCTGCTCTAATACTGATGTCTCCTCTTGTAAGCTGATGAACTTACTACAAGACTCACATTAAAATAAACTGAACTAGATAGGACTCAATTTAGAATAAAATGAATTGGACGGGACTCAAAATAAAGTAAACTTTATTTCCCAACTCAAGACTTGAATCATAACTAATCAGATATTCATAGAGGGTTAAGAATCCTCTGCTTGATCCTGGTGCCTGCACCATAGTTATTCACCTGGTATGGCACTCCACCAATGATGCAAGTGCAAAAGAGGCAGCCAAGGAAGAAGGTAAGAAGCATTTCTTTCACCCGTAGGACCGTGCCGGCAACTTTCGGGCCCATGCCGGCACGTGAAGGACCCATGCCGTCCTGTGCCAGTATTTGCCAGCACATGCCGTCAACTTTCAGGCCCATGCCGGTAACTTTCGGACCCATGCCGAACCCTATTCGGGACGTGCTAGACCCGTGCCAGCATGTGTCGGCACGTGTCGGGCCCATGCCGGCTAAGGGCCGGACCCGTGCCGGCTAAGGGCCGGACCCGTGCCGTTTGTTATTACAAAGAAATTGTTTGCAATCTAATAAGATTCATTCGTAAATGGTTTGCAGGTTTTTCATCATCGAACCCGGTCATATAATCCAACAATCTATATTGATCAAATTCCAGATGGGTTGAGGCCATTCATCCAACATATCCTTGTTAAAGCTGATGGCAACTGTGAATTTAGAGCAATAGCTGACTTGCTGGGATTTGGAGAGGAGGATTGGCTCCGTGTTATGAAGGATTTATTACATGAGTTGCAATGTCATTCAGAGCACTATCACGCTTTATTTGCTGTCAAAGGGAGGTTTGAGGAGATTGAACATGCATTATCATATTTTGATAATTGTCCACCTTCTGATTCGTGGATGACTCTGCCGGATATGGGGCACGTTATAGCATCCCGCTATAACGTTGTCCTATATCACCTCTCCTTGCAACAATGTCTTACATTCCTACCTCTACGATCGGTGCCTCTTCCTATCCCGCAAAGATATTGTAGTGGTGTTCGTAAATGGCAATCATTTTGTGGAGGTATTAATTAAATATCTCTTAATCATCCTTAAATTTCTAATAATTCATTTTGTTTACTAATTTATATATTTTGTAGGTGTTTCTATTACCGGGTCATCCCGTTCCCCCAATAGCAAGCAATTGGTGAAGACATCATTTACCCTGTGCTTCCGGATGGGCTGCTTCATATGAATCTAGGATTCACCAGTTCAGACAAACGATCTCGTCATATGTTATTATTAGCGAGACTATTGAGTTGTTGAGTTAATTTTGTTATCAACAATCAAATTTGTATAATGTTTGACATATTTATATTAATTCCAAAAATTTTCATTCAAATTGAGCCAAAAGGAAGTAAAATTTCATTCAAATTTCAATGTTTTTTACAAAAAGATGCACTATGTGCTAAAAGATACAAAATACATAAGGTACATCAGGGATCCCCACCTCGCCGTCATTGATGCCTGTACTGCTGTGGCGATGCATGACTAGGGCCAGGGATATCAGGCTCAACCATAGAGATATGCTGACCCTGCAACACATGTGCAATCTGCGATATGACATCGTACATGTAGGTCCCCTGTGACGTAGCCTCCTTCCGATCCATATCAAGAAAGCTGGTGCAAAGGCCAATCGCATCTGCAATACGTTGGCCTTGCACGTCAGCATCAACATCATCGGGACGTGATTGGAAATAGATATTGGATCAGCTTTCTGGAGGGTAAACAACCATATGCGTGATCCAAGAATACCACTCCAAATATCTCGGTACGCAATTTGAGGGTGTGTCACCAGATGGCTCCTGCTCGCTCGGTTTAGTCGGTGATCCTCCCACCTCTCCTATAACTGCTCATAGAAGACGTACCAGATGCGGTACGATGCTGCTATCGATCCTCTACTAGCTCGCTCAAGGGCTAGTGGCGCATGGGGGATCGTTTGTATCCTACCAAACTGTCGTAAAGCCCTTTCTAGATGATAGGGTTCTACGACATCCATGCACTTAAGGTATCCACTAAAGAATGCAATATCTAGGAATGGACGATCATCCCAGATAAGACGATGGGGATCCCAAACTACCTGCAACAGATAAATCGTAATCAGTTTAATAATATATGGCAAATAATAGAAAAATACAAGTGCATGGTCCTATGGTACATACCTTATCTGCCCTCAAAACATCCAATGACTCGCGTAGAATCACTAAATGGTCCATCGTAATATGGTATGGACTATCGGGAGTCCATCGGTGTACGCAGGGCCTAGCATTAGTATAGTCCAGGGCTGGGTGAGGAGTGAGAAAGGGAAAATGCTCATAAATCCATGCCTAGAGAAACATCATATATCCACTGATCTATCTAACGGATGCCCTAGACGCAATCCCCAACTGCCGATATAAATGAGCCAAGGCACCAACACCCCAGGCATATGTGCTCACTCTATCCAAATCCCGAAGTAGAGCAAGATAAGCTATAGGCACCCTCATACCGCTCTTATCGACAAAGAGTGTACACCCTAACAAAAAAAGCAAATACACTCGCGCTGCATACTCTATCCTATGGTGGCTATTTCTATCTGATACAGCATGGAAATGACTCTTCAGCCACTCTAATCTCACAGACTGACCGCGGACAGATAGAACCTCCTGACACGCATCAACCTATGATACACCTAATAGCTCCATTGGTAGGCCCTTAGCATCCCGATCACTCATCCTATCACAAGACAAGGACACTGGGCACCAATGACACTAATCCCTAATATGGTGGCAGCATCATCCAATGTGATCATCATCTCGCCAAAGGGAAGATGGAAGGTGTTCGTCTCGGGCTGCCATCTCTCTACGAAGCTCGAGACAAGAATCTTATCGACGAACTGATAAGAGCAATGCACTAGCTCAACAAGATTCAATTACTGAACTATTTCCCTGAATCTCCTATTCGATTGTCCTGATGCCCACCACTGCCATTCACCTGCTTTGACAGCATGGTTCATGCACTTCAGTGGTGTCCATTCCTATGAAATATAAATAGATAACATGAATAACACATATAACAGCATTGAAATAATACATGAAATAAAATACAGTATAACAATGAACAAATACCTGTTGTCTCTAGATGGAGGCTGCAATGTGTCTCCTGAAACTCCTAAGGACAGACTCATCCTTAGGACCACCTGGACAAGGCCCATCTACTCCACCATCATCAACATCTATAGCTGGGATGTCCTCGTCTGTTGTCTCATCTAGGGGCGATGGTGCAACAGGAACCTCAGGCTCAGTATGCCTGCCACGACGTCTTCTGGCAGACGCTGTGGGTCGAACTCGTGAGGGACCAGCATCCATATCTGGAACATTGCATTATTCATCATTAAAACACAAGATAAAATTATGTCAAAATATTTCATCGATAACCTAAACTATTTTAATAATATATTTATATTAGTAACATATATTTATTAGTAAATATATTAATAACATAAACTCATTTGATAAAAAAATTTTAAAAGATAAACATTAATAATATATTTTAAAAATTTTAATAACTCTTTATTAATAACATAACTCTCTTTAATTTTAATTTCTTATTTTTAAAATATGTTAATAATATATATTTATTAATATATTAATAATATAAACTCATTTAAAATAAAAATTTTAAAAGATATATATTATCATATTTTTTAATATCTCTTTAATTATATATCTATATATAAAGTCTATATTATTATACTATATAATGTTTTTAATTTTAATTGTATTTTAATTATTAATGGGACTCAACTTGTAGTGTTAATTTAATTGTATTTTTTGCTGAATGTTTTAGACTAATGAAGTTCGCTTAATTAACCTCTTACACCATAATTCTATGACGAGTGTTAATTATTTCATTAACTTTTTTGTTTTATTCATAATTTACTCACTAAGTTTCCAAGAAAAAACCATTGAAGAGATTATATTAGTTTAAGGGTCATATAAAAAATTTGAAAATTTGAAATCATATAATTTTTTTAAATTTAACTTTTATTTAGAAGGAGACCTTGAGTTCTTGAAAAACGTTTTTAACTAATGGCTCTTTGCTTTGGTGGATTAAATTGGAGGATTTACCATTTCTGTTTCATTGTTAATTTCAAAATTCATTAATGGATTCATTTTGTTCTCAAATTGTATTATGTGCTGAATTTTGCTATTAAAAATTAGGTTCATCTTTTAGTGTGGGATATGAACATAGTATTTCTTTTACTGGCGAATTTTGATTCTAACTTGTACGTCAAATGGGCATTAAGATGACATTCACTGAAAAAAAAAGCTGGATTCCTTTTCTTTGGGACACTGATAGTATGCATGAATGCTGAAAACCTCTAATAAAATAATAAAAAGATGATTATTATTACTATTTTTGACGAAATGGTTGGGGGTAATGAGCTCCACATCATGGCATAGTCCTCTAAATATTTAAATCTCGTTGAAAGCAGGATTCATGCTCGAGAAATTTTTAGTTAATCATTATTTACTGTGGCTTCATATTATTAAACTTAAACTTAACTTTTTTTTTTAACAGCTTGTATTTGGGAATATTTAGTGTGGATGTTATTGGGCTCATCAATTACTCTTTTTGACGGCTTTGTAGAATGTTCGGTCATGGCTTTGGGCAATCAAGATCCCTCTATTATTTTCTTATTTCGGGACCTATTAATGCTCTTAAGGAAATTCTGGTACCAAGTCGATTTATATGGTATCAATGCTTTGATGCTAATATCAGTCTTTGCTTTTTTGCAATAAAACCATCAAACCATCCTGGTACAAAGTTCTACAACAAAATAAATGACGCCATTAAAGATTCATTGTTCAGGAAAAAAAAAAACAAATAAACAACGAAAGAAAGGGAATGCATACTATGATGTGAAGGATCTCACTCCTGTCCTCATCTTTAGTGCATATGGAAAGAATGTGCATATGGAGTTGAATTGTCCACCCTGTATCACAGATTGCGATGCTCCAGATTTGCATATAATAACATTGGCATTATCAAGAAAAATCGTTCTTCTATCGTCTTATCATCCTTATTCTTTAGGAGAGAAATAAAGCCAATAATGTCAATTATGGTCTAGAGTTTATAAATCGTCAAATTTTAAAGTTTATCCTTTAACAAACAGGATTTGAATGATTTGAATCTCATTGGTCTCGTAACAAACCTGATTCGAATCAAAGTCAAATCATTTTGATTTCTTCACTTTCTAAGACATGTTCGAGGAATCAGGGCCAATATTCGGACATGCTCACTCACTAAAATTTTTATTGAAGCTCAAACAGAGCATCGAGGGCTCTCTTTCTTTGGTATGCCATTCTTGAGGGACTCTTCTGCAAGAGCCTTCTCCTTTTATCTGCTTGCCATGAATTTTTACTGACTTGCATTCGAGCAGAGGGAGGATACTCAGATCTATGACTACGCATGGATTTTTACGACAACAGAATGTGATAATAATTATTTTTTTTTGGGGTAACATGAGGGGATGTTTAAAATCTCAAAAAGAATATAAACAAAAAACAATTTGTAACATAATCAAAGAGTAGGATGTAATAAGACATGAGGTTTGTTTGTTATGATATAAAATTTATAATCATGTTATGAGTTTTTGAGTATAATTTATCATATGGTTTGATTGGGTTGTTCAAATGGTTGACGTTCAAACGGTTGACCAAGTTTTTAAGAAAATGGGAAAGCTTGTGTCTGCTGCTATGGATCAATGTCTAAGGATCCATGCTTCCTTGAAAAATCTCAGGAAGGAAGGCGAAATGCAGATAGATAGGAGAATAAGAAACTTGTCTTTTTCCATCTGTTCTAAGATTAAACTCTCTGAGGTAACATTCTATGCTTACTAGATGGAAAGAATGGTGAGATGAATATCAAAGTCAAAGAAAACATTTTGTACGTGCAATGGCCTTCACCCGGTGTGCGGTTTATGCACGAGGTCGATGCACAAAGACTTTTCCTTAAGGTCAAAGTTCAACTCCAGCTATTACGTTACCTAAAACCAAAGACTATTGCTAGACTTCTTCAAGCCTTCGGCCCGCCAAGGCTCACGCATTTACCAAAATTCCAAGCACGATATGATGAGTCATGGTGGGCACGGTGACTTTTTCTACTTGCACATAAATGCCCACGACATGTTATTTTTCTCCAAAGATGGCCACCAAAAGCTGGGCTTTGTTCGCTGCTCTTCTATTGTTTTTCTTCTTTCTTTCCCTCTCCTATATATGGTGCTCGACTGCATATTGCAGCTGATACCCTCAGAGGAGGCCAATCTCTCTCAAGAAACCAAACCATGGGATCCCAAGGTGGCATTTTTGAACTTGGTTTCTTCTCCCCAAGTAACTCTGGCAAGTATTATATGGGCATTTGGTACAAAAAAGTCTCAATGCAAACTATGGTTTGGGAGTCTCACAATGAGGAGAGCTATTAAATTTGGTATAAATTTAATCCAGCAAACTTAATGCCCCACAATGAGGGAGTCTCGGTCAGGGTGATGGCGGTGGAAGCGTCACATTGTTTGTGGGGTCAGGCCTCTGGGAGGTGGCTTGATCCTGAGCATCAGAAGTGGCTCTCCTTCGATTCACCATTGAGGGTTGTTCTTTTGGTTTTTAACCTTATCTCCTTGATTACAAGTTTATGGGACTTGAGGACCTTTCTCTAGCACCAATTTGTTGCTGCAGAAATTCATTCTCTAACTCAGATGTGACCCACCTCCGGATCTGGATGCCAATCTCTCATTCGGGTGGAATCTGCAAGATAGTCTTCGCATAGAGAGTATCAGGGGTGGCCCTCTGCGGAAGACCCTCTAACGCCCAAGTTAGTGGAGATTTACAACAAATAGATATGGAAAAAAGGCTCTCGTAGAAGAGTCCCTCAAGAATGGCTACTCAGGGAGCCAAGGAGTTTTGGTTGAGCTCCAATGGAGTTTTTTCCAGTGAAAAGTGAGCGTACCTCAAATGATTTCGAGAATGGTATTTATAGACTGTCTGAGCGTTGGCAATTTGTTCACATGATTCTTCGAATGTATCTTGAAAGATGGGGAATTGGAATGATGGGGACCTGATTCGAATCAAGTTTATTACGAGATCGACGAGATTCAAATCTTGTTCATTAAGAGGATCGATGGCTGAAGAGGCTGATTCAGAGCCTTGAGATTTGGTTATTCTATTATCTAGCTATTTATAGGCAATAGGCTGCAAGGGAGAACCCTGAGGGTCCGAGGTTGAGATGCCGAGAACAACTGAGGTTCAAGGCCGAGAGGAACTCTGGAGTCTGAGGTTGAGAGGAACTCTGAGGTCCGAGGCTGAGAGGAACTCTGGAGTCCGAGGCCAAGGGAAACTCTTGAGTCCGAGGCCGAGGGAAACTTTGAGGTCCAAGGCTGAGGGGAACTCTGGAGTTCGAGGCCGAGGGAAACTCTGAGGTCCGAGGCCGAGAGGAACTCTGAGGTCCGAGACCGAGGGAAACTCTGAGGTCCGAGACCGAGGGAAACTCTGGAGTCCGAGGCTAAGAGGAGCTCTTGCAGTTACTCATTCTATTAGCCCTAAAGTGACTTGATCGGTCACATCAGATCGATGATATTTTATTTTTTTCTAAGTAAGGTATTTGGCAGGAAGAAATCGAAAGTGATCCTAACCTTTTTAACACTTGCACAAATATTGATGCAATAATGATTTTGCCCCTCATCAGATTGATATGTGCCTATTGCATGATGATTAACAAAGGCAAGGCAAGTTAGAGACCAAAATGTTTAAAAAGCACTTATTTTGATTGTCAGATCACTAGAGGGCATTGGACTTATTCTCATTTATTAGATATACTATTTGGATTTAAATTAAAAATATACAACCGAAGGTGTTCGTTATCTCTTCCCATTCCAACATGATAAAAATTCAAATATTGAAATTATAATTATCTACTTCTATTTATCAAGCAACTACCCGTGGTTTATCAAGTTGATATAGCTCATGAATTATTATTTTATTTAAATTTTAAAATTATTATTTTTTACTTTAAATTTTAAAAAATAAATACAATGTATGTATTAAATAAACAATATTTTTAAATAATAAGTTAAAAACTTATATTAGAAAGAGAATTTAAAATAATATATATATATTTTAAAAAATATAATTATTAAGAAATAATTTTTTAAATGTTATCTAAATGAAATAAAACAAATTAAAATCAGGGGCAACAAAATGGAGGCTACCAAAACTCTATCTCGGTGACTCCGTTGGATTATCTACATGGCAGTATGATATGGCCGAAGATAAATAGAGATATGCCCTAAATTTAAGGCTAGGTTCAGTCGCTTTGTTTTCTCAAAGGCTTCAAATTACCATCGAAGAAGCGAAGGAAGAAGGAGAAAAGAAAGATTTCAAAGCATGAACTTTTTTTTTTATTTCAAATCCTTTTTTTAAAAAAAATATATTTTAAAAGTTTTTCTTTTCTTTAGGCTTTGTTTGGATCTTTGAAGGGGAAGGAAGGAGAGAGTAAACAGAAGGAAAGGGGTGGAAGGGAAAGGAAGGGTTGTTCTTCCTTTCTTGTTTGGAAAGATTGGAAGGAAAAAGAAAGGCAATATCAATAATCTTGTTTGGATGGAGGGAAAGAAAAGAAGGAAAAGAGTTATGTGACAATTATATCCCTTTAGAATAAGAATGAACCGGGAGAATAGAAGAATGAAGAATAAAAAATAAAGAGATATTTTGGTCTTTCAAGAAAGTATGACTTAAACTTTTTTTTCTTCCCCAGCTTACCCCCAATTTGGGGGTTAACAAATTTACCTTCATTAGGAGGGAAAGGAGGGGAAGCTATTACTCTCATTCCCTTCCCCCTCTTTCTTTTGCTCTCCTTCCAAACAAGGTAACTTATGACCTTTTTCCTTTTTTTCCTTTCCCTCCCCTCCATTCCCTTCCATCCAAACAGACTCTTAAGTGACAAACTCAAACTTAACCCAAATCGGGAGGAAAAAAAATATTTAAATTAATCAAAACCAAGGGCATCGAAACAGAGGCTACCAAAATCCTATCTCGATGACTCCATTGGATTTATCTACATGGCAGCGTGATATTATCGAAAGTCAATATAAATATGCCCTGAACCTGAGGCTAGGCTAGGTTCAATCGCTTGGTTTTCTTCAAGGCTCCAAAGCATTGTCGAAGAAGAAGAGGAAGAGAAGGAAGGTAAAAATCTCTTTCATTTAGCGCTCTTTGTAGTTGTGATGTGCCATCTACTTTGAAATCGTTGTGGCCACGGTTTCGTTTGTTGATTAGAAATTAGGTTTGAGACTATGATCGATTGCATTAGAGAGTTTGATTTTCTTTGATTTTTTACCTTGCCTTTTTTTAATTTGAGTAGCCTACATGCGGACTTTTTAGGAACAAAATATTCCAGGACTTTTTGTTGTTTGTTATGTCTATTTTGTTCTCGAGTTTTGGAAGCCGAGAGATTTGAAAAAGATAAGAAAATTTGATATGATGCAATGCGGTAAGATATATATATATATTTCTTGCACTTAGCATCAAATAAAATATATGTTCTCTTTTTGTTCTTTCTTTTGATTGGTGTAGCTTTTTTGAACTTCAACTCTTCATTCGGCAATGTGCAAATTTGCCTCTCGTTCAACTTTGATCAAAAAGTTTCTAGTTGCAGAGATTCTCCAGTTTATTCCTTTCTGATTAAAAAAGTTCCCTGTGCTTCAGGATTGAAATTGAAATAATATGAATGGGGAAGATGTAAGCTCTTTTGTCTTTATGGTTGAAAATTTAAGGGCTACAAGTTGAGGTCCAGAGTTCGATCCCAAATGGAATCCATCAGGAGAGGTAAGTTTTGGTATTCAATGAGTTCTTTGTTTTGGTTTTAGTGTGCCTACAAAGCTGGAAATTGACTCATCTACTATTTTTTCATGCTCAAAATTTGTAGCTTCTTTTGGTCGATAAACATTCAATTAAGTTGTATTTGATGCAATAGGTGCTCAACTTCTGTTACATTAATTAGATATCTGTCAAAGCTTACATGATTAGCTATACGATTCGAAGCAATTTGATTCTATATTAATATTTGATAAATGCAACTCCATCTAGCTGCATGTTTGGTCATGTTGAGCATTAGATCTAGTTGGATAATAGAGAAGTGAATAATCATATGATTTCCCTTCCCCCCCCCCCCCCCTATTTTCTAAAATAACATCTTCTCATGAGAGACCTCTGAGAGCAAAATTTAACAGTTGGGAGATTTATAAATTGGTAGTTTGTTTAAGTTGGTAAAATTTATAAATGTATTGTTGGTAAAACATAATAGTTGTGAGACTTATAAATGAAGTAGAACTTGTCCAAAACTTAAAAAGAAAAAAGGTTTAAATTTCTTTCCTTTTTTTCACTCTATGGTTAGTTTATCGACCATTATCTGGATTAGAATGAATAGTTGTGGGACTTATAAATGGATGGTTGTGATTAGTTAATAGGAAGTGATGGATGTTGAGGTTGTCAGCTGCTTTGAGTTGGCGATGCTTCTTGGTGTTGATACAAGAGACCTAAGTTATAGTCCCTCCCTTTACTACCCCCCCCCCACCCTTCCCACCTTTCCCAAAAAAATAAAAAAATGTGCCCAAAAAAGAAAAAGAAGAAGGAAACATAAGTCATGATGGATGCTATGACAAAGAAACTAATACAGCTAGCATGGAAATATCTTTTTTTGTAACTTGAATGAAGTTTTCTATTACTCCAAGGATCTTTGGGCCGGACTTAAATCATTGCTGCCTCCATTGCATGGGATATAATGGGTATAAGTACTAAACAAATAAATGGTAGATTTGAGCCTCTGCAATAATATTTTAGAGATATTTTATGTAAAACAAAGAAACACTACCAAGGCCGGTCCCAAGCCCGAATAAAGGAGAGTTGCGTTAGGTAGCTGATAGCCAGCATAAAACTTCGTCAGATTTTCTAAAACATGAATCTACTAAATTAAACTATGAAGGAAGCAGATTCATGTAGCCGACCCCATGTAGTTGAGAAAATGCTTAGATAAGTTGAGTTGAGATATTTTATGTGAAATTATCCATTTATCTTTTGGTTGATAGACCACTTTTGCTTCTTTCAAGAACCTTACGTGAAGATAGAAAATCATTTAAGCCTACTAAGAAAAAAAGGGGGGGGGGGGGGGGGTTTCCCCCCCCCCCCCGTTAAGAAATTTTTTTTTTGTGACAGTGGCCTGGCCACCGTGGCCAGGCCACTGCCGGCCACGGTAGCGGCCGTGGCTGGAGAAGACGGCCACGGCAGCGGCCGTGGCCGCCTTGTCCGGCCGCGGCCACGGCCGTGGCCGAACAAGAAAAAAAGGGGGGGGGGCGGGGGGGTTCCCCCCCCTGTTAAGAAATTTTTTTTTTTTGTGACAGTGGCCTAGCCACCGTGGCCAGGCCACTGCCGGCCACGGCAGCGGCCGTGGCCGGAGAAGACGGCCACGGCAGCGGCCGTGGCCGCCTTGTCCGTCCGCGGCCACGGCCGTGGCCGAACAAGAAAAAAAGGGGGCGGGGGGGTTCCCCCCCCCCCCCCCCCCTGTTAAGAAAAAAAAATTTTTTTTTTGTGACAGTGGCCTGGCCACCGTGGCCAGGCCACTACCGGCCATGGCAGCGGCCATGGCCGAACAAGAAAAAAGGGGGGGGGGGGGGGCGGGGGGGTCCCCCCCTGTTAAGAAATTTTTTTTTTTTTGTGACAGTGGCCTGGCCACCGTGGCCAGGCCACTGCCGGCCACGGCCGTGGCCGAAGAAGACGGCCACGGCAGCGGCCGTGGCCGGCCGTGGCCGCCTTGTCTGGCCGCGGCCACGGCCGTGGCCGGACAAGAAAAAAAGGGGGGGGGGGGGGGTTCCCCCCGTTAAGAAATATTTTTTTTTTTTGACAGTGGCCTGGCCACCAGGCCACTGCCGGCCACGGCAGCGGCCGTGGCCAGAGAAGACGGCCATGGTCTAGGCCGTGGCCGGAGGGAAATTATTAAAAAAAAAATTTTTTTAGAGAGTGTGGGGGCTTACCTTGGTCGAGAGAAGATGCCGGAGTCGGAGGAGAACGCCGGAGCACCAGAGGGGAGGCGCCGGAGCAGCGAGGTGGGAGCCGAAATTTTGAGCACGACAGCGGCTAGGTCAAGACGGGGAAGAAGAAGAAGAGAAGGCTGGCTTATATATAAGTTATTAGCGACATAATAATTTGCATCGCTATATGGTCGCAATATTTTTTTTAAATTTATTATGTATTAGCGACGCATTAATGCGTCGCTAATCCATCGTTAATCTGGTTTTATTATAATTTTATGAAAAATAGCGACTCAAATAATTGCGTCGCTAATGCATCGCTAACTTGGCGCCAATGTCGACGGGAAATTTATTTTTATTTTCTAGGAATTGCATCGCTAAGGCATCGCAATATTTTTTTAATATTTTTAATTGATTAAAATAATAACTTATTACAATAATTGCGACGCAAGCAGTGCATCGCAATAATTTTTAAATATTTATAAATGATAATATTTATAATTTATGATAATAATTACGATGCAAATTACGTCGCAATAATTTTTTAATATTTTTAATTAGATATATGTATTTAAAAACATTGCGATGCAAATATGCATCGCAATATTTTTTTTCTTTTATTAATTAATACTAATAAAAATCATATTTACTTAAAATAATTGCGATGCATATATTTCGTCGCAATATTTGTTTTTTTTTTTTCTAAAATGCGTCGCTACGGCGTCGCAATAAATTTTTAATATTTGATAATATTTATAATTAATGTTAATAATTGCGATGAAAAATTGCATCGCAATATATTTTATAAACTTTTTAATTACATATACTTTTTTAAAAAACATTGCGACACAACTTATGCGTCGCAATATTATATTTATTTCATTTATTAATACTGAAAAAATTTATATTTACTAAAAATAATTGCGATGCATACATTGCGTCACAATATTTGTTTATTTTTTCCTGAAATGCATCGCTAAGGCGTCGCAAAATTTTTTAAATATTTATTAATGATAATATTTATAATTTATGATAATAATTACGGTGCCTTATTGCGTCGCAATAATTTTTTAATATTTTTAATTAGATATATTTATTTAAAAACCATTGCGATGCAAATTTTGCATCGCAATATTATATATTTTTTTATTTATTAATACTGATAAAAATTATATTTACTAAAAATAATTGCGACGCATACATTGTGTCACAATATTTGTTTAATTTTTCTTCTAAAATGCGTCGCTATGGCGTCGCAATAAATTTTTAATATTTTTTTAAACTTTTTATAACTTTTTTTTGAGTAATTATAAGTGATCCGACGGTTGCGATCGATCCAAGCCATGATCGATCTCAGTCGGCGATGATCGACGGTTGCGATCGATCCAAGCCGTGATCTCGATCGGCCACGACCTATCTCAGACCGTTGCAATCCATCCGAGATCGGCGACGATCCGACGGTTGCGATCGATCCAAGCCATGATCCTGATTGGCCACGACCGATCTCGGACTATGGCGATCGGTCCGATCGGCAATGATCCGACGTTTGCAATCGATCCAAGCCCTGATCCCGATCGGCCACGACCGATCCCGAACAGTTGCGATCGGTCCAAGATCGCTGCGATCCGACGGTTGCGATCGATCCAAGCACTGATCCCGATCATCCACGACCGATCTAGGACTGTGGCAATCGACCGATCGGCATCGATCTGATGGTTGCCATCGCTCCAAGCCCTGATCCTGATCTGCCACGACCGATCTCGAACCACGGCAATCGGTTCGATCGGTGACAATCCGACGATTGCGATCAATCCAAGCCCTGATCCCGATCGGCCACGACCGATCCCGAACCATTGCGATCGGTCCGAGATCGCTGACGAACCGACGGTTACGATCGAACCAAGCCCTGATCCCGATCGGCCACGACTGATCTCGGACCATGGCGATCGGTCCGATCGGCACGGTTCCGACGGTTGCGATCGATCCAAGCCCCGATCCCGATCATCCATGACCGATCTCGGACCGTGGCGATCGGTCCGAGATCGCTGACGAACCGACGGTTGCGATCGAACCAAGCCCTAATCCCGATCGGCCATGACTGATCTCGGACCGTGGCGATCGGTCCGATCGGCATGGTTCCGACAGTTGCGATCGATCCAAGCCCTGATCCCGATCGTCCATGATCGATCTCGGACCATAGCGATCACACCGATCAGCGTCGATCCGACGGTTGCCATCGATCGAAGCCCTGATCGATCCCGGTCGGCGATCAACGATCTCGAACCGTTGCGATCAATCCGATAGGCGACAATCCGACGGTTGCGATCGATCCAAGCCATGATCCCGATTGGCCATGACCGATCTCGGACCATGGCGATCGGTTCGATCGGCGACGATTCGATGGTTTCGATCGATCCAAGCCCTCATCCTGATCGGCCATGACCGATTCCAGACCGATGCGATAGGTCCGAGATCGCTGACGATCTGATGGTTGCGATCGATCCAAGCCCTAATCCCGATCGGCCATGACCGATCTCGAACCATGGCGATCGGTCCGATCGGCGACGATCCGAGGGTTGCGATCGATCCAAGCCCTTATTCCGATCGGTCACGATCGATTTTGGACCGATCGCTATTTAACATAATTAATTTTTTTAAATACATTACGACGCAAAGGGTTGCATTGTAATTTTTTAATATGATAATTATATTATATAAAAATTAATTATAATTATAATAATTACGATGCAACAAGTGTGTCGCTATATTAAAACATAATTTTCCTAATTAATTTTTTGGTTTATTGCGTCGCTAATGCGTCACTATTTAACATAATTAATTTTTTAAAAATATTGCAATGCACTGTGTTACGTCGCAATTATTTTTTCTCATATTTATACTTTATAAAATTTAATTTTATTTAAAATAATTGCGATGCATTTATTGCATCGCTAAATTAAAAATAATTTTTCTAATTTTCTGATTTATTGCATCGCTAATGCGTCGCTATTTAATATATTTAATTTTTTTTAAAACATTGCGATGCACTGATTTACGTCGCAATATTTTTTTATAAATTTATATTTTATAAATTTTAATTTCATTTAAATTATTTGTGATGCAATTATTGCATCACTAAATTAAAAATAATTTTTCTAATTTTCTGGTTTATTGCATCGCTAATGCGTCGCTATTTAACATATTTAATTCTTTTAAAAATATTACGATGCACTGTGTTGCATCGCAATATTTTTTTGATTTTTATATTTTATAAAAAATTAATTTAAATATATTGCGATGCATTATTTGCATCGCTAAATAAAAAATTAATTATTTTTTTATTTTTTGGTTAATTGAGTCGCTAATGTGTCGCTAAGGCCGTTGCAATTTTTTGTTGTCACAGAGGCATCGCAAAGTGGTCACAATTTAGTGACGCATAATTATGTCGCTAATTTTGCATCGCTATTTCAGTATTTTCTTATAGTGTCTAAATTTAAATTTAAAATTATTTAAATTGAATGATATTTAATTAAAATTTTTCTATGCCATGATATATTTAAAATAAATATATGATCAAAAAAGAACTTACCAAACACCATCGGTGCAATGCATGGGACATATCGAGCAACCAAATGAAAGGGGGAAAAATCTTTAAACAAATCAAAACTATCTTTCATTTGTCCTTTATTCTGATTGTATCGATAGATAAAGTTATGATGTGCCATCTAATTTGAAATCTTGGTGGGCACAGTTTGTTGATTAAAAATTAGATTTGGACATGTGGTAGAATTAAAATGCTAGAAGATGGATTTGATCTAGGTCTAAATTATACGGTTATAAGGCAAATTTGAGTTTGATTCAAATCTATATTTGGCTAGATCAATTAATGGGCATTCTCTAATTCACTACAAGAAAATATCAAAATAGTGATGAAAATTAGTGATGGAAATTTTTGTCACTAAATTGTGACGGTTTAGTAACAAAAAAGTGACAAAAAATTAAAATTAATGATGGATTATTTTTTTCGTCACTAAACCGTCACTAATTTATTGACGGATTGCCCTTCCGTCACTAATCCATAACAAATTAGTGACGGAAGAGCAATCTGTCACTAACTTGATGATGGATTGCTTTTTCATCACTAATCCGTCATAAATTAGTGATGGAAAATAATCGTTACTAATTAGTGATGAATTATTTTCCATCACTAATCCATTAAAATTAGTGATGGATGGAAAATCCATCACTAATTTAGTGACGGATTACCCTTCCGTCACTAATCCATAACAAATTAGTGATGGAAGAGAAATCTGTCACTAAATTAGTAATGAATTAATGACGGATATTTCTTCCGTCACTAATCTATAACAAATTAGTGACGGAAGAGCAATCCATCACTAACTTGATGATGGATTACTTTTTCGTCACTAATCCATCAAAAATTAGTGATAGAAAACAATCGTCACTAATTAGTGATGAATTATTTTCATCACTAATCCATCAAAATTAGTGATGGATGGGAAATCCATCACTAATTTAATGATGGATTGCCCTTCCGTCACTAATCCATAACAAATTAGTGATGAAAGAGCATTCCGTCACTAATTTAGTGACGGATTTCTTCATCCATCACTAATTTAATGACATATTGCCCTTCTGTCGCTAATCCGTCACAAAATTAGTGACGGAAGAGCGATCCGTCACTATATTAGTAACGAATTAGTGACGGATTGCCCTTCTGTCATCAAATTTATACTTTTAATTTTTTTTTTGAATGAGAAGAAAGAAAGTAAAACAAAAAAATTTAATAATTTATAATAATAATTTTTATTATAAATCATTGCATGTCTATTTTTTTTAAAAGAATTAATATGAAAATAAAAAATAATAAAATATTTTTAAAATTTTTCTTCATAATCGTTTTAATTTTTTTTAAAAAAATTAGCAATCTAACATTTTTTTAATTTTATTTTTTCTTTTATTTCTTTCTATTTTTTTTCTTTCTGCTTGCCTCTCCATCAAACACGGTGAAAGCTTTATCACCATTTAGAGTTGTTACCTAATCTCGTACCCTCCAGGCCCCACAATTAATGAAGCAGCGGTGGAAGGCAGTCTCAATGTCTTTCTTTGTCTTGAGCGATCTTTCTGAACCACTACAGCATTTGCTCTTATTAACATATTATATAACGATAAACAAAATTATAGTATTACACAGATGCATAGAAATTGTAATTAGTGGATATACGAAGCATTGGAATTGGGATTTTGGAATTTGCTAAGCTACGCATGGATGGAGAGGGGATGTCGTTGGCCGTCAAACACGGGCACGTTGCTTGCCTGGAGGAAGGGAGTGTTAAGAGACGTCCCTTGGAACTCTCAACACCTATGAACGGCTTTAAGATCGTATTTTAATTTTGAAAAAAAAATATTTTTATTTTTAAAAATATGTTTTATTTTTATTTTCTGATTTTTAAAGAAATATTTAATAAAAATTATTTTTTATTTTTATTATAAATAATAACTTTTAAAAGAATAAATAAAAATAAAAAATCTTTGTTTGTTGTTAAATGTTAATATAAAAAGAAAAAATATATAAAATATAAAATAAATAAATTTGGAAACGTAGGAGAAACATTTATGTAAACCGTACGATTCATTTGAGTCTCACCCCATCCTTCAAAATGCGAGGTGGGGGGGGTTACACTGAGTAATTGAAAGTCCAAGAATGATGGATTTTGAGTGAAAAGCGAAACACCAAAATATATATATTTATAAATACAATAAAAAAATTTAAACAGTGAAAAAATAAAAATATATTTTACAAGCAAATGCGGTAGAAAGTGGTAAATGAACTGCACTCCAGTCTTAAATTGACCAAGTTCAAGTTGGTTAGGACTATGGAATTTTAGCAATGATCCTCTTTATCTTGATTACCTATATATATTTTTTTTCCTTTGCTTGAAGTTTACTATGGTGTCTAAGAAAACAAAGATGCTGATAGTGTCTATTACTTAAGTGTTATAGTTGGAAGAATGAAACTATAAGGTTTGAAATCTTTCAATTGAAATTGTTAACTCTGTATTCTCTTGTTAAGTGTGTAGTGCAATCATTTACTGTCATGGATCTTGGATGGCTTCTTGACTTTGTTTTTAATGAGACCTAGATATGGGCCCTTATTCTCCTTTCTTCTTTTTCTTTCCCAAGTGCAACAGTATAGCAGCTGGTGCAGCTTTCAAGAAGGCTAGGGTTCAAGGCCCCTCTTCAGCACAACCTACTTTCAAGGTTTATATATCTTCTTTTAGTGGATCCCCCCCACCTCCCCAACAGCAAAAAAAAAAACACACACACACACACAAACACAAACACAAACACTACTTCAATATGAGTTGTGGCTTACCTTTTATTGTTTGAGTGACATGCAAACATTCATATATATGTCTCAAGAGGCACTGTGTTTTGTTGATTCATATATAAATTGTCTTGTAGCCCATGCTCTCGTTGACCAGTTGATTCTATATTCTCATTTAACATCCGTGGACTTGGCTCACTTGTTTAGTGTATGGTAAGTTCCGAAAACTGTGTGCCTCTTGCCTATCTGCCATATGCTAATCTCATTATGATTGTAGGTTAATGAGGAAGCAAGTGATAAAGTTTCAGAGGCTATTTGTGCCATCCTCCTAATATTGGGTTTGTGAATCATTGGACTGCCCCAATCATCCCAATCACCTTAATTTTTGTTTTTTGATTTTGTTGGAGCTCCAGCTCCAGATATCAATTTACTGATCTCTTCAGTCTCTATTAATGAAGAGAAGAGAAGGGAAGTTGGAGTAATGGGTGTTTACTGCTTGATTTATTTTCATTTGTCTTCTTTCTTTATTTGCTCAAACTATTTGATCTGCTTGCTACCGGCTGTGTTAAATTCAGTGACTTAGGACTTTGGGAATATTTATCTTCTTTCTCTGTGATAATTTTGATGAGTACTTTTGTGTGCGAGTGTCGGTGCTGGGTCACAATCTTTTCTAGTAGATTGCATTGGTTGCTTCTCATTTGTCTCTCTTTCGATTACATCGGTTGGTGGATGTGATGATATCAATAGATCTATAGAAGCTGCTTCATTCTTGTTGTGAGAATCTTATCTATGGGAAGTATCATCAGCACCATTATGGTTGCTTTTGCTTCACTTCATGTTTGGTGGGTCCAATCTAGCAAAAACTTTCCCATATCCCATCTTGGTGTTATACGGTTTGCTGAACATGTGAGCGTTGGTTTCATAGTATACCATATTTTTCTGGTAACGGTGATTCTCATCTTAGACATCAAAGAGGGGATGTCAAACTGATGTTCTGAGAGTTGTCATAGAATTCGTGGAGTCTATAATCAATTATGAGTTTATCAAATGTATCATTTTGTTCCTAACTTTCTTTTGTATGTTAGAATGCCTTAAAAAGGTTCTGAACTTTAATGTATAAATAGAATTTCATCTGTATGAGTTCTTTCGATTTTTTAGCTTGTCCACCTTTTTCATTCAATTTATGATCTTTATTGTATATGTGGATGACTGCTTATTTCTACAGAGGTACCCTTAAATCACCATGGTCTAGAAGAAAAAGAAAACGTGCACTTACTAGGAAGAAATGGTGCGATTGCTTTACACCAGAGGTTTGTGAATCATTGGACTGCCCCAATCATCCCAATCCCCTCATCATTTGGTTGCAATTCTATGGAAATTTTATCCTATTCTTGTTTGTCACAATGAAATTTCTGAAAGACTGCATTTTTTTTGCTCATGTTATTGTATTTTGATTGGATTTGTCCACTACTATACATGCAAAGAATGAAGTGATGTTTATCTTAGACAAAAATGATAAGAAAATGACATGTCATGGAAGCTTTAGAGTTTTCTCCACACAAGATAGCTAAGGTAAAAAATGAAAGCAGAGGGAAAAAAACTGTAGGAATGAGTACATAGTTCCCCTCTGAGGGGTCTAAGAGGTCTTATTTGATCTTCCTCCACTTTGATCCATGCATGAACAATTTTTGCTGTTTTTGGGTTATGGATCCAAACTGCTCCGTTCTTGTGATTTAGAAGATGGTCCTACAAGGTCCATCAGGTCAAAGGAGAAAACTTGGAACCATGATCTAACTGGTGATAATTGATAGGTTGAGTCAAAGTCATGTGAGCTAATGTTTTAGATGGACCTATTGAATCATGAGGTCAGGTATCAACTTGTAGAACTAATATCCAAAAAATGTGGCAAGTCGAAAGTATATAATCTCATCATTGATATCTTTGTCCATGTTTAGGGAGTGTCAGTGGCAGTAGTCGATATCATTATTGTTTATTTGGTGCCTTTTCTTGGAATCTCTTGTTGTTTTACATTATAAATTGCACCAAGTATGTAACTCAACTTTGTGTTTATAAATTTGCAACTGAATATTCGAGCAAAGAAGCCTGTTCAATATTTACCTTCCCATCTATAGTCTGCTTGTTTATTATATCATGTCTGCTTGTTTACTCAACTGATTTTTTTTGGTTCATATCTTGTGTTCACCAATATATGTTTTTGAGCACTAATGCTGCTTTTTTTACCTATTGCCTAGTTCCTAAGGTTTTATGTCACATGCCATTTGATTTGATGTTTTATGCAAGAAGACCTTGCATATAAAAGAGACTTGTTTTGCTTAACTATTCCTGTTTATCTATTCTTAATTGTTATAGTAATTTGTCAGCTTATTAAACATTGATTGTAAAGGATTTTATACTTCTTATGTTCATGAATGCATATCATCAATTTGACTGTTGCTCTTTTGTATTTTCAGGCTTCATGGCCAGCAAGGACTCACTTGTCCGGATCACGAAACACCAGGGATGAAATGTTTCAATACTCTGCACCTAAAGTTTCAGAAGATTTTATAGCAGCTAAATTTCTATCCATCCAAGGCATTTGAAGCAAATGAAGCCCCATCAGTTAGAAGGTTTTAATTTCTTGGTTAGAAATTTAGTAAATGATAAATTAAGCCAAGATCTGCGAAGCTTGTTGTTTTAGAAAGCGAGTGATTCTAACTTGAGATTAGTGCTGTGCTCATACCAGGGGTTCATGTGTGGAAATGTCTATAATGGCTTTAATGATGTCGGCTACTCGGCTGGCCCATTTTAATTAATGGAGTTGGTGGTGGCTCACCGTTTCAATGAATTTATTCAAAGTTCCACAGTTGACTATGGACTTTTCTGACTTAGTACTACATTAATTAGATATACCAGAAATGATTCCAGTTTCTACTGCTTGGCAGTGGCTCCTTTTTTTTGATGAAATTTTATTAGATTAATGATGGATTAGTGATGAATTTCTGATAAAATAATAGTGATGGATTAGTGACGAAAATATTAGGATTGATTAGTGATGGACCAACAACGGATGATTAATGGATTCTTTCGTCACTAATCCATCAGCAAATTGTGATGGCATAGTGATGGAGCTATTAGTGACATGCATTCCATCAACAATCTATCATTAAACCATGACGGAATATTTGTGACGGACTAGTGACGAAAGTTTTAGTGACTAAATTTTATCAATAATTGTCACTAAATTGTGATGGAATAGTGACGAAATATTTGTGATGTAATAGTGACGAATAATGAGTGATGGATGGTTCGTCACTAATCCGTCACAATTTAGTATGAAAAATATGTTCCGTCATAAATTTTTGACGGAATATTTTGTCACAAATTTGTGACGAAATATTTCATCATAAATTTGTGATGAAATATTTTGTCACAAATCCATCACTATTATTTTGTGATGGACGCTCTTTCCGTCACTAAATTTAGTGACGGTAAAAATGGTGACGATAAATTTCCATCACTAATCCGTTACTAAACCCAGTTTGTGACGGAATAGTGATGAAAATTTTGTCACTATTATACTATTTTCTTGTAGTGTAATTGGGTGAATACTCATGTCTCTAAATTTCATTCTGATCAATAATATATAGTGGAAAGTAAGAATAAATATATTGTATTTCAAGTAAAATTCTTCTTAACATCCAAACTATATGCAGCCTATGATCTAATGTTAAAGATTAAAAGGTATGTTCACCCAACATTTTGAAGTATGCAATCATTATAATTTTCTTCCTTTTGCTAGAGAAAAAAATATACTTCTTGTTTTTGAGAAAAAGAAAAAAAAAGTTCCATCCCTTTTCTCTTCATTTTATATTTAATTAATAAAATTTATGTATCAGAAGAACTATATCACTTTTCTTATTGTGAATACTGATCTTTTACCACTGGTCTTGTTCCATTTCTTTTAACTTGTAGATTTTACCTTGCAATTGAAAGAAGCAAAGTAATCAGAAAAATATAACAATGTGACATAAATGTCTTAGTATTTAATCAAAACTTTTTTAACTTGATTAGTATCAATGGCCCATCAAAACAATAATAATAATAATCAAAATTTTATATTTCAAAATATTTACCTAGAAGGTCTTCCTCATGCCTAAGGTTATGCTTTGAGTAGATTGGCTTGTCCCTTCGGTTGGCTTTCTAAAATTCCACTAAAGTTGTTATATTGTGTGAGTTGTTGGATACTTCTTATTTTTGTGACTAAAAAAGTATCATTCATATTGCTCTTCTGTTTCAATCCTACATTTTTCCTTGTAAAAGAACATGTATGTTGAAGATAGAAATGTTTATGGAAGTTAACTTGCCTTTAATTATCAATAGCTATTTTTGTAAATGATACCTTAAAGGTCCCATGGCTTGATTTTGTACAGATCAACATCTCTTTTATCACATATAGGTTAATCTTTTTCGAAGCCACTTCTTTTTTAAGATAGTAACTTAAAAGTTCTCTGGAATGGAATTTAGAACCTGTAGGAACATATGAGAGAGTATCCCAAAACGTTATATCCAACGAAAATCGTTAGCCTAATTGATAATTTTATTTAAATGATTTTTTTTTGGAGGGTTGGGTTTAAATAGCAATTTTTTTAACAATTAGTTGGAATTGTCAGGCTAACTGACGATTTTATTTAAATGGTTTTCTTTTTTTTTTTACAGGGGTTGGGGTTTCAAAAGAGCTTAAAAAAAAAAATAGCTAAAATCGCCATTTAGATTGATGATTTTCCCCTTTTTCTTGATATTTTTGTTTGAATTCAATTTAATTTTCTTTTTAAAATTTTTTAAAAATAAAATCATCAATTATATTAACAATTTTATTATATATTTTTTAAAAAGCCAAAATCGTTAACCAGATTTGCATGGATGTAGGCATTAGCCAACGTCATCATTCTTACACTTGAAGTATATTTAATCTTACTCTCAATTTTTTAATTTTTTAATTTTTTAATTTTTTTTTTTTGCTTTTCTGAGTGGATCATCTATGTGGCTATGAGGTTCAATCTTCTAATTTTCCTTAATTTTTCATAAATGAAATATTTTTTTTTCTTTTGGATATCATGTCCTTGGAATATTGCAATATGTTATTTTGCACCAAAGTCGATCTTTCACACTAAATAGTAACAGATTGTTTAAGTTGTAATATGTGTTTGTGATTTTTTAAATAGCAAAGCCTTTCCATTAATTGTTCAAATTTCATGTTAATAGCAAAGCCTTTCCATTAATTGTTCAAATTTCATGTTAGAGGAAGAGATTGCAAGCCGATAGTAAACAAGGCATGTGACCTTGAGTCTCCTCCTTACCATCTTGATTCAATTGCAATCCAGCTCAACATGGCATACGATCAGCATCTTCAATGATCGATCACATTACATGGCATGCCACGAGCATCTTCAATCCTACAACGATGCCTTACCACTTCAGAGGACAAAACAGTACAACCCAGCCACCAACTTCAGATGATCATATTTTATAATTGAAGAGTTCTTGACAAGTTTGTTGCTACACAGCATCAAAAGGACATGAATATCCTGATGCATCCGATAATCTTCAAGTTTTCAAGTTTCCAATAAACAAGAAGTTGCAGTGGAGTATGCTTCAACATCCACCTCAAGCAGCCAAATTGATCTCTGAAAATGAAAAATATATCGAAAGAATTATTAAAAGATGGTAAATGAGTCAATTCCTAGCTTTACTGGCACAATATATAAAACCACAATAAAGCCCTTGATGGATACCAAAACTTACCTATCAAGATGGATTCCATTTGGGATCGAACTCTAGCCTCATCTTGTAGCTATTCATGACGGTGCCAGCACATAAAAATGGGGGCTCGCCTTTCCAATTTCCATAGGATATCCCAAAATTTTCAAAAATATTAACCTAAAAAAAATGAGATGAAGGTTGGAATTAGAGTTAGAAAATAAAACTATATCATTATAATCCAATAAATAAGCTACCGCTTCCAAACGATTGACATAATTGAAAATTCTTTTTAATAGATTTCATAACAAAAAAAAAGCAAGAAGCTATATCCGATAACAAATAAATAAAACAACAGAAGAGATTTTCAGATATGGTTGAAGACATCCATCCTTCACTACTTTCATCTAAGAGATTCATAAAAGAAACCCTTAAAAACCCAAAGCGCATCTCAGACTTTTCTTCTCTTTTCCAAATCCCTTGACTTTCAAACAACTGAATAATCCGGAATATAGGCTGCTCAAATTTCAAATTTCAAAATCTCCATATAGTTTTCCAAAATGTGCATATTGGCTAGCTCCTCAAATTTCAAAAAGCAAGACACAAAATCAAAGAAGGTCGGACCATGCAATGAAACCAATAACACGCAGCAATCTAGTGTTTAATCAATAAAGGGAGTCTGCGACAATTAAAATTAGAATTCACATCAGAACTTATTGTTTATATAAATTGGAATGAGATTTTTACATTCCTCTTGCCGTTCATCTTCAGCGATAATTTCGAGTCTTTGAGAAACCTTGCATCCGAGAGTAAATTTATATGGGCATATTCGGTGAGTGATATATGGCTCTCACGCGATACATGAGATGGGTTTACGGAAGTGGTTTCGGGTAGCCCCTCGAATTTGAGCCTTTAGTTTTGAGATACATGCGATGGGTTTGCGAAGTGTTTCAGAGGAATTTGAGCATCTGGTTTCGAGATACATACGAGGTGGTTTACGAAGTGGCCCCTCCAATTTAAGCATCTGGTTTTGAGATAGATGCGATGGGTTTACAAAGTGGTTTCGGGTAGCCCCTCGGATTTGAGCCTCTCATTTTGAGATAGATGCGATGGGTTTGCGAAATGGTTTCGGATAGCCCCTCAAATTTAAGCATCTGGTTTTGAGATACATGCTATCGAAGTGGTTTCGAGGTTTTCAAGTTGTTATTTTTTTTTCTAATTTTTTTTTAAATATATTGATTTAGTCTATCATTTTAAAAAATAAATAAATAGATGCACATCATTTGGTGACATGCGTTTCTGGTAGCTTCAGTTGGACGCCTCTAGTTTTGTTTTTTCAAAGATTTTTTTTAAGATATTGATATCACGTGTTGTGTGCGATGCCTCGTTTTGGATGCACCTCGTTCGGATGCCTCTAGTTTTATTTTCTTTTTAAAGATTTTTTTTTAAATATTGGTTGAGCCTATTGTTTTAGAAAAAAAATGGGTACATATCATGTGCATATTCGGCGATATATCCGGCTGTCACGCGATGTATGCAATGGATATTGGTTGAGTATATCGTTTTATAAAATATGGATTTATAAAATTACAACTCATCTGATAATATTTGGCGATATCCGGCTGTCATGCAATATATGCGGTGGGTTCTTGGTCACCCTGTTTGAACGTTTTAAAAAATAAAAAATACTTTTTATCCATTCCATTTATATATCTTCTTTGTATTTCTTTGATAATGATCTGATCATATCTTTATAAATTTAAATTTAAAATTATTTAAATGGAATGATATTTAATTAAAATTTTTCTATGCCATGATATATTTAAAATAAATATATGATCAAAAAACACCATCGGTGCAATGCATGAGACATATCTAGGATTTAAATGGAAGGGAGCAAAATCTTTAAACATCTAAATGGAAGGGTGCAAAATCTTTAAACAAATCAAAACTATGGGCGTACCCCCTCGTGGTAAAAAAAATATTGTTTCACAAGCGTCTCTATAATATTTATCATCCATCATTGACAATATTTTAGATAATCTCGACTCAAAAATATCAAGCAAACTTTATGTGCCATAGGAGACCACTGAATGATCTCATTTTGATCCTTCCGGTCTCCGTGCCCATTCTGGCGCTTGATCAGGTCTATATCCATAATCATAGAAGATCTCTTCACCGGCTTCAATTCGTTCTTTGGCAAAAATTGATGGTCACCAACCACCGTCATTATCTGAAACAGAGGTCATCGTTGCCACAGTCATGACCAAGATGCAGAAGAGTTTTCTTTTCAAAAAGAAATAATTAAATGAAAAGAAATAATTAAATCATCATCAAAGTTGGCATACCTTGGCTTAACAATTTGGATTCGACGAATGATTCGCAAATTTCAACTTGTCGCCGTAGCGATGCGCATCGAATTTCAACTTGTCGCCGTAGCGATGCGCATCCACTACGTACTGATGGATGCCTTTGGGATCGAACTCTGAGCCTCATCTTGTAACTATTGGCTCACCTTTCCATAGGTTAGCTCCAAAATTTTCAAAAATATTAACCTGAAAATATGAGATGAAGGATGAAATTAGAGTTAGAAAATGAAACTATATCATTATAATCCAATAGATAAGCTACTGCTTCCAAACAATTGTCATAACTGAAAAATCTTTTCTTTGATTTCATTACGCAAAAAAAAAAAAAACAATAAGCTACATTAGATGAAAAAAATGAAAGAAAAACAAGAGATTTCAGGTATGGTTGAAGACATCCATCCTTCACTATCTTCATCTAAGAGATTCCCAAAGTAGCACATGATGGAGAAAAAATAACACAAAAGAAACCCTTAAAATGTTACACAACAAAGGTATGCATTGAAAATGAAAAGGAACGAAGTTTTTTTTGGTGGAATATAATTAGGACAAGAAATAAATATAGATCAACATATTAGTAAACCCTAATATCATATACCGAAGAATCTCTGCAACCATAATTATCTCATCATCTGCAAAATTGAAAATTGATGGAGAAACAGAGATATCTACACCTCGCCAAATGAAGATTTAAAGTTCAACAAAACTACACCGATCAAAACAAAGAACAAAAGGAGAGGATAAAGGCGTTTTACTTGACTGCAAGGGCAGCGGGGAAAAAAAAATCCTATAGCGCATCTCAGACTTTTCATCTCTTTTCGAAATCCCTTGACTTTCAAAACAACTAAATGTTCCGGAATATAGGCTATACTCAAATTTCCAATTTCAAAATCTCTATATAGTTTTCCAAAATATGGATCTAGACTCCTCAAATTTCAAAAAAGTAAGATACAAAATCAAAACCAAAACCAAGATCGGACCATGCAATGCAACCAATATCACACCACAACCCATCCGGAATCTATCAACAAAATAGAGACCATGAAGATTTCGAATCAGATTTCACATCAGAACTTAATAGAATCAAAACAAGGCACGACAGAACACAAAATAATGAGATTTTTACCTTCTTCTTGCCCTTCTTGTCCAGCGGTGATTTCCACTCTTTGTGAAAACCTTGCATTCGGACATGGTCTGAGAGCAAATTTATATCGGCATAGTATTCGGACGATATCCGACTATCACACGGTGCAGCGGTTGGTCATTTGAAGGCCTTTTAAAGATTTTTTTTAGGATATTTGTTAGAATCATGGGCATATTCGGCTATCACGCATACCGTGTGCGGTGGGTTTTATTTTTCTAAAGATTTTTTTTTATTAAAGATATTAATATCACGCGTTGTGTGCGATGCCTCGTTTTGGATGCACACCTCGTTTGGACGCCTCTAGTTTTATTTTTTTTTTTTAAAGATTTTTTAAAAAAAATATTCGGCGATATCCGGCTGTCACCCTGTTTTTTTTTTTAACCTTCATCTTGCCCTTCTTGTCCAGCGGTGATTTTGACTCTTTGTGAAACCCTTGCATTCGGATATGGTCTGAGAGCAAATTTACACGATGTATACGGTGGGTTTTTGAAGTTGTTTGTCGTAGCCTCATTTGAACACCTCTGGTTTTATCTTTTTAAAGATTTTTTTTAGGATATTGGTTGAGATAGATATCATGGGCATATTCGGCTGTCACGCATTGTGTGCGGTGGATTTTCGAAGTTGTTTCCGGTAGTCCCATTTGGACGCCTCTAGTTAAGTCTATCGTTTCAGAAAATAGATAGCCATTAATTACTGGGCATATTCGGTGATATTCGATAATTCGATTGTCACGCGTTGTGTGCAATCGGTTTTTAAACAATAGATAGACATTAATTATGGCCATATTCGGTGATATTCGGCTGCGTTGTGTGCTATGAGTTTTAAAAGTTGTTTGGCTGTCACGCGATTTATGCGGTGGGTTTTTTGGAAGTTGCTTCTATCGTTTCAAAAAATGGATAGACATCGTGGGGGCTTTGACGCGTTGTGTGCGTTGTCACGCCTTATGTGCAGTAGGTTTTCTAAGTTATTTCTGATAGCCATGTTTGAACGCCTTTAATTTTGTTTTGTTTAAAGATTTTTTTTTAAGATATTGATTAAGCCTATTGTTACAAGATCATTTGGTGGCATGCGTTTCTAATAACAGAGAATCTCTTTATTGAGGTTGATGTATTTGATTCTAGATGGTTTGATATACGCCTATTGCATGATGATATGTTAGAAACCAAAATGTTTAAAAATCACTTATTTTGGTTGTCAGATCATAGGTTTTATATACATGCCATAGGACTTCTTCTCTTTTATTATGATATACTATTTTGGATTAATCTAAAATATACAACAATATGATAAAAAATTCAAAGATTGGAATTATAATTATCTTCTTCTATTTATCAAGAGACTACCCATGGTTTATGGTTGATCAAGTTGACATAGCTCATGAATTATTATTTAATTTAAATATTAAACTTATTATTTTTTATTTTGAATTTTTATAATATTAAATTGATCATAAAAGTAAGAATAGCATAAGTACAATGTGTCTATTAAATAAACAAGATTTTTTAAAAATAAGTTAAAATTTTATATTAAAAATAGAATTTAAAACAAAAAATATCTATAAAAAAATATAATTTTCAAGCAATAAAACTTTTTAAATGTTATCTAAATGAAATAAAACTCTATTCTTAGCTTCTTCAAGAGAAATTAAATTTTATCTTAATCTTCTTATTAGATATGACAGTTAAGGTTCTCTTTCATCTAGATTATACCTTTTTTAAGTAGAATTTCACTTCTTTTAAAAATTTTTAATCTAATGTTCTAATTCAACTACTTTTTAAATAATAAAAAGTACTTTTTATCCTATCTATTTATCTTATTTTTATTTTTTTTTGATAATGATCTGATCATATCTTTCTAAATTTAAATTTAAAATTATTTAAATTGAATGATATTTAATTAAATTTTTCTATGCCATGATATAATTAAAATAAATATATGATCAAAAAAAGAACTTACCAAACGCCATCGGTGCAATGCATGGGACATATCGAGCATCCAAATGGTAGGGGACAAAATCTTTAAACAAATCAAAACTATCTTTCATTTGTCCCTTGTTGCTGCGGAAATCCGCTCTCCAACTCAGGTGCAGATCGACTCTGGATCTGGATACTGATCTTTTGCCCGGGTGAAACCTGCAAGATAGTCCTCACGCAAAGAGTGTCTAGGATGGCTCTCTACAGAAGACCCTCAGATACCCAAGTAAGTGAAGATTCACAGCAAGCAAATGTGAGGAGAAGGCTCTCGCAGAAGAGTCCCTCAAAAAAATGGCCTCTCGAGAGCTCTGAGCTTTGATTGAGCTTTAAGCTTTAATGGGATTCTTAGTCAGAGTGTCAGTGTTAATGTACCTGAGGAGCTTTAGGACAAGGGTATATATAGGCAATCACCTGATGCCTTGGATGTGTCATAGGGGGTCCAAAATCGTTCAGATTCGAATCAGATTCGAATCGAGTTTGTTATGAGGTTAGTAGTATCAATATCCAGTTAGTTAGAGAATCAACATCTAAAGAAGCTGACTGATGCTTTGAGATTGGTGACTTTATAGGTTCTAGGCCATTTCTGATATCACTAGCATAATTTTCCACTCAACGACCTATGCGGCTGGAATCTTGTCAAACTATCATAAATTTGAATTCTTCCACACTTGGTTTCACAAAGGTTCAGGGGCCCTTCGACCTAGCTAAAGTACAAAAATAGTTCGACTCCACCGAGGCATTTGAATGCCTCAGTCTAGCCGAGGTATAAGAGCTGTTTGGTCTGGCCGAAGTAAAAACTTTGGTCAAGGCATAAAATATTTTGGTGTCGTTGAGTATATGAGGATAGAATGCTTCAGCTCTACCAAGGCATATGAATATCTTGATCCGACCGAGATAAGAGGATAGCTCGGCCTTGTTGGGGCAAAAGAAAGGCTCGGAGTGATTTAATCTGAAGGTGACTTGGTTCGAGGATGGCTCGGCCTTGCCGAGGTATATCAGCTCTGTTGTTTTCCAGATATGACAGTTGTCTGATCAAAAATCAAAAGTGGTCTTAACCCTTTTTGTCATATGCGCGAGCATCAGTGCGATGATAATTTTATCCCACATCACATGCCCCCCACTCCCTACCCGAAGCATAGGCTTGGGCATAGGGAGTAGAATTTTGGACGGCTTTATCTGATTGAAGAAATTCGAACAAGCGGAGGCATGCTTTGATGCTCTCATAAATGCTAGGTCGTTGTTTCATCATTTCTTCTCATCGCACATGGAGGAAAACCCCTAACCTTCTGCTATTGGTGAACAGAATGGCGCATGGCAAGCCCAAGATTTGGTAGTGCATGGGGATCTTCATCTTGTTGAAATGGTTTGAATAGAAGCGAGAGGCGAGTGGTGGGTTACCTTCTGTTGCGCTTTCTCTATATCTTCTTCCTTCGAAAATCCTCATCTTAGAATCAGACATGGCTTATGTTTCATCTGATATTGGAGACAAGGGATGCCCCATTGATTCAGCCTCGACTATGATAGTTGTAGATCTAGAAAGGATCAGCTGGGAATACTGATTTACCAGCGACATTCAGAGGCGATTTCTCGTCCTGGACAGAGGGTGCTTGATCCATTGGAGTCGGGGGTATTCTTTTATGAAGAAAGCTTCAAGGTTGGGCTTCCACTACAATAGAAAATAAATATAGCGATGCAAAAATGCATCACTAATGCGTCGCTAAACTGGGTTTTGCGACGCATTAGCAACGCAACTGTAGCATCGCTGTAAGTCTCATCATAGAATGAATTTAGTCGCAATTGTATCGCTAAATAGTGACTCTCAGCGACGCATTTATTGCATCGCAATATTGCGATGCAAGGTCGTTGCATCGCAAAATTTAATAATAATATTTTAGAAATATCAGAGATGCAATTTCAGTCGCTAATGAGTCGCTAATTAAATTTTTATNTCAAAAATCCTCATCTTAGAATCAGACATGGCCGATGTTTCTTCTGATATTGGAGACAAGGGATGCCCCATTGATTCGGCCTCAACTATGACAGCTGTAGATCTAGAAAGGATCAGTCGGGAATACTAATTTACCAGCGACATTCAATGCGATTTCCTGGTCCTGGACAGAGGGTGTTTGATCAGTTGGAGTCGGGGGTATTCTTTTATGAAGAAAGCTTCAAGGTTGGGCTTCATTTTCCCCTTAACCTACTGGTGAGCGATATAATGACATATTATGGGGTTTGTCCAATGATGATTACGCCAAATAGCTGGCGTTATATCATTGGGTTTATTTTCTTATGCTCATACATGGGGATCACAGTGAAAGTTCATTTGTTTCGAGCTTGCCATAACCTCACATCTTTCAAATAGTCTTCTTGGCACTATATCCGGCCTCGAAAGAATTTTAAGAGGTTTTTGAAGGTTTTGACTTCCATTAAAGGATGGAAGTTGCAATTTTTTATTGTCAAATGGAACGATGCATTCAACTTTCCTCGTCAATGGGGGTCTCTCCCCTCGGATCCAAACCAATGTTCAATGCTGTCAAGAGTGGAGAAGGGGGACTTCGATGTTCTATACAGTAGCAAAGTGGTCCCCATCGATGCCCTTTTGACCGAAGAGGCTCTCTATAATGCCGGGCTAAGTCGAGTTGACCCTTTAAGCAAGTGTGACATCTCCTCTTTCGTGTTCAAATGTTTTTATAGAGATGTAATTGATTGTTCTATTATTAGCAGGGATTAGATCTAAGTTTGGAGCTCAGATGAGAGGTGCGCTCGTAATCGACTATGGCGATTCGAGCGGAAGGAGAGACGCCAAGCACCGTCGCACTGCCTCGTCGACCCCTATGGGAGGGAAGAGGGCCAGTTCGAGCGAAGGCGATCCTCTTCTCCCTCTAGGTTATAGTTGGCTCTATCGAGCCATTCACAAGAAATGATTGAGTCCCAACCCTCGAGCCTGTGAAGGGGGTCATTATAGGGGAGCCAGCCCCAATCCCATCCTAGTGTTGGGATTTGAGAGACCAGCATCTGGTGATGAGGCCGAAGAGGTTGTGGCTTAGGTGGAGCAGGAGCGTGGCCAATCGCCCGAGCCATTAGAATTCCTTTACCCTGTGGTCGATGCTATATCCTACCATGAAGGGGAGGGTTCCATGAGCCAACAGAAGCTGAGGGAACTGTTCTTCGAGGATTGGACAACAGCGCTTGCAGCGAGTGTTGTTCCACCTCCAGCGGAAACTCCTCCTCGTAGGGTTAAAGAGGAAGGAGAGGAAGGAAAAGATTTACTGGATGGAGCAGAGGCTTCCCCGATGAGGATGGAAGAGCCTGGGCCTCCTCATAGGGGTGAGGAGGAAGGAAGGAAGAGAAGAGAACCTCTGGGTGAAGCAGAGGCTCCTCCGAGGATGGAAGTGAAGCAGAGGCTCCTCCGAGGATGGAAGAGCCAGGGCCTTCGCTGATATTGGCAAGCAACAAAGAAGAGATAAGTCAGCTCAGTTATCTCCTCGATCCTTTGGCTCATGACAATCTTTTTAGTATTCTTTGCGAGGGGGTAAACACCGTCTACCCTGAAGGGGGAGAGAGCAGCCGTCGAGAGATCTTCATTTTGATTGAGGGATTTGAATTGCCCTCTGACTTGGAAGGCTGTGCATTGGTCCCTGATTCATACATTCTAAGGGATATGAACACTTCCTATGTTTGGATGAGTTCTCTTCCCTTTTATGTCTCCTCAAATGCTTTGCGTGGTTTACCATACCTAATCATTTGGCTTGATTATAAGCGATTCTTCTCCAGCAAGAACTTTTTAGGCATCTATCCATGGTCCAGGAATGCAATAGGTGGATCTTGCATGAGGCTGAGGCACTTCATGCCAAAAAAGCTTAGCCAATCAATACTCGAAGGAGTTGGCTAAAGCGCAAGCCGAGCTTGATGAGGTCAAGCGGTTGGGTGAGGATGCCCAATCCGAGGTATTACGGCTTTGAGCGGAGGTAGCCAAGCTTGAGGAGGCTTAGAAGATGGCCGATGAAGCTCAATCGTAACTGTTGAAGTTCCAAGGAGAGGCTCAAAGGAAGGTCGACCTCCTTAATAACAGGGCCGCTGAAGAAAGATCCCGTCTTGAAGCTCGGCTCGATTAAATTTGTTTGCATCTAAGGAACAATACAAAACATTCATGGCTTTAGCATTAAGCTGAGCCATTTTGCTATCATTATCATTCCAATCCCTTTCGGGCTTAGGAACAATAGAACCATCAACTATGTGTGTGGGTGTGCTAGGTCCATTGATTATAACACTCCACAATTCATAATTTAAAGCTTGAATGAATATCCTCATTCTTGCTTTCCAATATGAATAGTTGGTACCACTGAACAATGGTGGCCTATTAGTGGATTGACCTTCTAAAAGAATGATCCAACTAGAGCTGCCATTTGGATCTTTGACTCTTGATTGTGTAATCAAGCCGAAATGAGTACAAGCTCTGATACCAATTGTTGGCCCAGATGGCAACCCCAGAGGGGGGGTGAATTTGGTTCTTTAAAAATTTTAAGTCTTTGAAAATATTTCAATTGATATAAAGATGCTCAAATGAACTAAATAAATTGAAGCAAAGCATAAATGATATTGATAGAGAGAGAGATAGATAATATGCATGGCAAACACATAGATTTTATAGTGGTTCGATGTATCCAACACCTACGTCCACTTCCAAGCCGCACTTGGGTTCAACTATAATCCACTTGATTACAGTCAAGTTGTTTTATAAGCTCACAACTCAAACTTGTTGTTTTCCCTGGGATCACAACGAACCCAGCTAGTTTTTCGGGCTCACCAGCACAAAACCCAAACCACAAGCTAACCTTAGCTTGTCGAGGTATACTACCTTCACTAATTCAATCTTTCGATTGAATTAGCAAACAACAATGAAAAAATAGTTTTGAATACAAAACAGCTCCTCAAATGAGCAAATATGCAATTAAATAAACAAAGGTAAGATAAGCCTGTTTGAAGCGATTTGGATGTATGCTTTTCTTCTTTTCCTCTTCTCCCTTGAATGATTGAATCAGGCCTCAGCTCAGATTCCTCACAAAAATCATAGTTGAGAAGTTAGGAAAAATAGGGCTTTTGCTTTCTTCCTTTTCACTTGGGAAATCCTCCAATTTTGAGCTTTGAATGCTTTGGATTTCTCTTTGGACACTCTAGGATTGGTTGATGTGAGCTCTTAGTCTTTCCTCTTTGATTTCTCTCTCTTTCTTTCACAGTATTTTCAATTTTTCACAAATATTTCTCTCTTTTTGTTCTCATTTTTAAACGAACGAATCTCTTTTTATAGACTTCTTAATTCAAGGTTTTTGACGGAAAACTAGCCATTGTGAGATGCTTGGATGTTTCTACGCACAAAGAAAAATAGCCGTTAGAGGTTAGGTGAGAAAAATATTATCGTTTGACTGATCTGTCACTTTTGAAAATCTGCATCTACATGTTGGAGTCGGCTCCAACTTTTCATGTGTCGGCTCCGAGTCGGGGTGTCCAAAAATAGTAAGTAAAAGTTGTTGAGGAGTCAGCTCTAAAAAAGTAATGTGTCGGCTTGGTGCTTTCGGGTGTCGGCTCCGAATCCAAAGGTGTCGACTCTAACAATGTCCAAAAAAAACATGCTCTCTGTGCTCAGGTTAGAGTCAGCTCCAGAATCTCAGTGTCAGCTCTGTAACTTTTAGGTGTCGACTCCCGAACTCCTGGTGTCGGCTTCGAAAATTGATGCAGAAACCACTTCTCTATATCTCAGGTTGGAGTCGGCTCCGAAACTATAGGTGTCGACTCTGGACCATGCCAAAAACTTAGAAATGTTCTGATATGCCCTGGGGTCAGCTCCAAACTATTGAGGTGTCGACTCTAAGTTCTGAACTTAAATAATTTCCTTTCAAATTTGATTCAAAACTTATTCCTTTATACCTTTTGATTAATCAATCATCCTTAATGCCTAAATACTTATCAAATATATCAGAACCATGATGAATATACTCATGTCTTTTGTTAATCATTAAAATCAATAATTGGGTCAACACCATAGATGCCTTTGAACCTCTCGAAGAGCATAATCAGCCTTTGGTGGATGAAGGCATTTAAGTAACGGCATAGAGAAGGATCGCTTATATAACTGATCATCAAGTAGGATATAATGAGATGGTTGCATCTTAAGTTTCTTTGCTTCCTTTCTGTGGAGCAGCCCTTCTTTGAAACACTTGAACATAGGGTCTAACCAGGATGGTTCAGCATCAATCTGCATTATTTGATCAGCATCGAAAATGCTGGATTTTTTAAGGACCTCCAAGTGAAATTTTCACTTGAGATCCATCAGTCCATGGTTGCCAGGCGGGATAAAAGGTCGGCACATGCATTCTCATCCCTTGGATCTAAATAACTTTAAATTCAGCAAAGCAAAAGGATAAATTGCGCACCTTTTAAAGATACTGAATCATGTTTGGCATTCGAGCTTCAAATTTTTTCTGCACCTGGCTAGCTACCAACTAAGAGTCGGTGTAGGCATTAGCTTTTCAACTTGAGCTCACGGGTGATGCAAAGTCTAGCGAGTAGAGCTTCATACTCTGCTTCGTTGTTAGAGGCTGGGAATGAGAAACAAATTCCATACTCGAAGGTTATCCCCTCCAGCTAGTGAGGACTAAACCAGCACCATAACCGCTTGCACTAGAGGATCCATAGGCATGGAGCAACTATAGAGCACTGGGCCTTGGTTGCTCGGGAGTGTCCAGAGTGGAACCATCTTTAGGTATGGTGCATTAAAGAAGAAAATCTGCCAGGACCTGTGCTTTAATGGCTGGACAAGGCTGATATTGGACATCATGCTCACTCAACTCAATAGCCCATTTGGTTATTCTTTTCGATGCCTCTGGACGATGGATAATTGACTTAATAGGCTGGTCGGTTAAAACTATCATAGTGTGTGTCTGAAAATATGGTCGCAACTTTTGGACTAATGTTATTAGGGCCAACACCATCTTCTCGATTTGAGTATATCTTGTCTTAGTGTCCCGAAGCAATTTACTAACGTAATAGACCGGCTTTGAGTTTTGTTTTCCTCTCTAACCAGCACAGATCCGACAGCACCCTCTGAGACTGCTACGTATAAATATAGCATTTCTTTCGACCTTGGGCTACTGAGGAGAGGTGGCGAGCCAAGGTATTTTTTAAGATCTTCAAAAGATTTCTAGCAGTCCAAGGTCCATTATAAGTTCTTGGCCGATCGGAGCACTTTGAAAAAGGGCAAACATCTCTCGGCCGATCGAGCAACAAAACGATCAAGGGCTACTATCCTTCCAGTAAGATGTTGTACCTCTTTGATCGATCCTAGAGGTGCCATTTTCTGTAGGGCCTAGATTTTTTATGGATTTTCTTTGAAGCCTCGTTGGGAGAACATGAAGCCTAAGAACTTTCTAGAATTGACTTCGAAAGCATATTTGGTTGGGTTAAGCTTCATTTGATACTTCTGGAGTGTTGCAAAACTTTCTGTGAGGTCTTTAATATACTGGGATGCCTCTCTGCTCTTAACCAACATGTTATCAATGTACACTTCCATGTTCTGACCAATTTGTTGCTTGAAAGCTTTATTGACTAGCCTTTGATAGGTTGCACCCACATTTTTTAAACCAAAGGGCATAACTCGATAGCAATAAATACCTCGATCGGTGATGAAAGCAGTCTTTTCTTCATCCTCGGGCACCATTCAAATTTGGTTGTAGCCTGAATAAGCGTCCATGAAAGTCAACATCTGTTAGCTCGAGCTTGAATCCACAAATTGATCAATATAGGGGAGAGGGAAGCTATCCTTTGAGCAGGCCTTGCTGAGGTCAGTAAAGTCGATGCAGATCCTCCATTTTTCATTTGATTTCTTTACCATAACAACATTCACTAGCCAGTCGGAATAGTTTACTTCTTGGATGAAGTTGGCTTTAATGAGCTTATCTACTTCTTCCTCAATAGCCTTTTGGTGCTCAGGGATAAAGATTCTCTTCTTCTGCTTAATTGGCCGAAATGCCTCATCCACATTGAGATGATGGACCAGGATATTCGGGTTGATTCCAGGCATGTCCGAAGTGGACCAAGCAAAGATATCATCATTTCTTTGAAAGAACTTGATCAAATCCTACCGAGGCTTTCCCTTCAGCTGTGATCGACCCTTATGATTCGTTGGGTCAAGCTTCATTGAGTTGCACCTGCTCCAACTCCTCGGCTGGCTTTCATCATTGTTCGACAAAGTCCTCTCGAGCATCTAGCCCATCAATTTCGAGCTTCCTGGACTAAAGATTGGCAACAAAACAATGTCGAGCCACAACCTGATTTCCTCGGACAACCCCCACTCCCCATTCAATGGGAAACATCATAGCAAGATGGGGAATGAAGATAATAGCTTTGATAGATATTTGCCCTGGCTTGCCAAGGATAGCATTGTAAGGGGACCGAAGCTTGGTCAGGAGAAGGTCCATGAGTGTAGTGGCAATGCTGGGCCAAGTGATGGGGGGGGGGGGGTGAAGTGGAATGATGCAATCTAGGAAGAGATAGTAATAACTAAATAAAAAATGAAGTGAAGCTAGGCTACATTTCCATGTAAAAGAGCAAAAATTTTCATAAAGGGATTTGCATGTTAAACTAGACTTGGATGAGAATCCTTCAAATAGTAAAGAGAAAGGATCTTTGTGGCTAAGAAACCACACAGGCTAGGGCTTAGTTACTCTAATATTTTAGATCAAAAATGTTGAAAGAGGGGTACCTGGCATTAATAAATCAGAGATTAGAAGGTTTACGCTCAAGGATGAAGTTTTTGTATGACAAGGAGATTCCCCTAGCTGTAGGACTTCTTGTATCTGTTTCGCATCACGAAAGACCTTCTTTGAAACCTGAAATTCTCGGGGATCCTACACAAATCAAATTAGAGTTAAGAACATAAAAATTTGGTGGAGTATGAAATGAAGGAAGAGGAAGGGCAGATTGAAGTTAAGATAAAGCTTGGCGGATTTGAGGTAGCTTAATCGGACTTCTTTGTGGAGTCTTCTTGCACCTTGGAAGATGGGATGGAATGGTAGAATGACTAATGGATCTTGGCATGAAAATAACTTTCTTGAAGTAGCTAAGGGCCTCTGTTGGCCCATATGGCAACCCAAGAGGGGAGGGGATGAATTGGGTTCTTAAAAAAAATTTAACTCTTTTTGCCCTTTGAAATCAATGGCCTAAGTAAATGTGCACAAGTGAATTGTAAGAATGAAATGTTAAGCACAAATAGAGAAGATAGAAAGAGAGATAAATGCACGATAAACACAAAGATTTTATAGTAGTTCGGTGTATCCAACACCTACGTCCACTCCTAAGCAACACTTGGGTCCATACTATAATCCCATCGATTACCGTTGAGTTGTTTTACAAGCTCACAACTCCAACTTATTGTTTTACCCAGGATCACAACGAACCCAGCCGGTTTTTCTTCGGGCTCACCAGCACACAACCCAAACCACAAGCTAACCATAGCTTGTCCTAAGGTAAACTACCTCCACTAATTCAATCCTCTGATTGAATTAATAAACAACAATTCAATAATGTATTACAACAATTTAAAGCTCCTTAAATGAGCAAATATGCAATATAAATAAGCAAAGGTTAGAAAAGCTGATTGAAGCAAATTTGATGTGAGTTTTTCTTCTTTTCTTCTTTTCCTCCACTCTTTTGATTGGTTGAATCAAGCTACAGCTCTGATTCTTGAAGATAGCACTTTGAAGAGAACTTGAGGAATTAGGGCTTTAGGCTCTTCTTCTTTTTTCTTTGTGAATCCTTTGACTTTGAACTTTTGAAGGCTTAGGATTGCTCTTGAATTTCTCTTGGAATGGGCGTGGACTCAGAGATTTTTCTTTCCCTCTTTCTTTTGAAATTTCTCTCAATTTTTCTCCCGATTTTTTGATTTTTCTCTCTTTTTTAAACGGACGGTTCCCCCTTTTTATAGATCTCTTAATCCAAGATTCGATGAAAAACTAGCCATTACAGTGTACTTGGATTGCTTCTACATGGAAAAAATATAGCCGTTAGAGATTAGGTGGTAAAATATTACTGTCCATGTGTCGGCTCCAAGTCATATTCCCAAAAATGGCAAAAATCGATTCGATGTGGAGTTGGCTCCAACTTTACAAAGTGTCGACTCCTCGTAGACTGGAGTCGGCTCCCAATTTCTAAGTGTCAGCTTCGAGAAATGCTCCGAAAATGAAGTCTCTGTGAATCAGGTTGGAGTCGGCTCCCAAAATCCATGTGTCGGCTCCGGCTTCTGAAGTAGAAAACAGACTCCCTGTATCTTAGGTTGGAGTCAGCTCCACCAGGTTAGGTGTCGGCTCCGAACCATGCCAAAATTTTGATACGCTCTGGAGTCGGCTCTAAACACAGTGGGTGTCGGCTCCAAGTTCTGAACTTAAATATATTCTATTAAAATTTAATTCAAAACTGATTCAAACTTGTTTCAATATGTTTTTTGGATAAATAATCAATCTTAACTCCTGAAACACTCGTCAAATCTATCAGAAATATAATGAATATACTCATGGCTTTTGTTAATCATCAAAATCAATAATTGGGTAAATAATTCATCAATAATTTTTTCAACAATCTCCCCTTTTTGATGATGAAAAAATACTGAGTATATGCATAAGCAATTAATGCATAATGCATAATTACTACTCAATTTAAAATAAAGGTTAAGCTCCCCCTTAATGAGGTAGCTCCCCCTAAATTTGTGCATATGTTAAGTTCATTGAATCTTCATACATATCTTGAATTCATTTGATATAAATGTATCATTGAAGTATTATTCTTAAGTGTCATTCTCTTTATTATCTTCTCCTCATTGTACATTTAATTATAACTTTTATGCATATACAAATATCATTTACTTCTTCCCCTTTTTTGTAATCAACAAAAAGGTTAAGAAGTTGCAAATAGTATCAATGCATTAAACATTACGTGAATCAAAATTCAATCCAAGTCACTCAATATCATAGTTCAAAGATAGCAAATATGATATTCATTAAAGTATCAAAATATTACATCATAATTGCTTTCATACATCATTCAACTATAACAAAATGTTACTTCAATTACATCAAAACATCAAAATATATTAAACTAAACATCAACTTCTAATTACATCAAAAATACAAACTGAACTTCAAAAACTATGTACATCAAAATGTAAATCAAACATCAAAAGTTAAAACATCAAAATCTAATAAGTCTTTTGAGCTCTTCAAGAATCTTTCCCATTCCTTCACTTTGAATCTTGATAAATCATTCAATCTTTTGTCAATAAATGCATATGCCACTGTAATTTTCTCTTAATTCAGTATTGCACTTTGAATATATCCGAGTCTCCTCCTATGTCCTTGATCTTTTCAAATATTTGCAATAACTCTATCTTCAAGGCTTTTGAAGATGATCCAAGGGATCAATGCTTCTAATTTTGTCTTCCAAAGAGTAACATTCTCTTATACTAAGCAATCTACTATCAATTTCAATCTTCATTCTTTCTTCATGAATAGCAAATAACTCCTTAAGCTGCTCTAACTGAACACTAGAAAAATCAACAGTAGGAATAGACAGGGGTACAGGTGCAGGAACTAGGTAGGTGCCGGTGGTGGTGATGATCTGCTAGGCTCTGGTGAAGGATGCCTCATCGATGGACCAACCTCTGATGGTGCAGTAGCTCCAATATCAGCTGCTCTCTCATCCATGACTTTTCCTTTCCCATCTGCCATCCACCTTTACAAATCTCATTCGATGCACTGTAGCAAGGCTGTAATAATCTGTGTGCCTAAGGTTTTCATGGGCTCACTATCTGAAATAACTACACCCTGACTCTAGAATGCCATGGTCAAGATCATTCCATAAGGCAAGGTCAATCTCTTCTTGCTCCCGGCCTCAGCCATGTACCAAATCATCATACCTGCTATGTTAATTGGCTGACCCATCAGAACATTGTCCATAATCACTATGTCTTGCTCTGAGACATACTCAAATCTACTAGTTTTAGGAAACAAGATCCTACCCATATATATTATGTAAAAGTCTAAGCTCAAGGGGCAATTGGTTTACCCTAACTTCCTCAAACTCAGCAAAATCTCTTCCTAACATCCTTGATAATGCTCCTACTCTATCACTGTGGCTGTTTGCAATTAATCCAACAACTGGAATTTCTAAAAGATTACCCAAAATCTCAGATGTATGATGAATTCTTCTTCCTCTAACCATACTGACTAATCCCCATCTCCTCTTGACAAATTGAAATAGAATTCTTTAACTAGGGCCAGATATGTGGGAACATCTAAAGAACATACCTTTTTCCCAACCGAGCTCATTGATTTATCATCCAATAGAAAATCCCTCGGCCTCAAAAAATGAAAATCCACTTTTCTGGCCATGGTGATGATTCGGCCAGCTAGGGTATCAATATTGGGTGAGGAGGGGCTAGGTATAGCACTAGGAGTGGATGTGGTTGAGCTGGAGGAAGAACTCGGAGTGGGTTCACGCGTCGGACGCCTTGTCGTTCGCTTCCTCGTACTCACTCTACCTCCAAACAATGATCCTTTATGCTTGGGTACCATTGAGTACTAGGGAGAGGTTAATTTGAGAAATTTAGGGTTTTGAGAAGAGTTGGAGTGAGTTTGGAAGAGTTAGGAGTCGATTGAAATGAAAGAGGAGTCGGCTTTACCCTAAATAAGTCAACCTGGGACCACTTGGAGTCGACTCCCGCAAAGCGAGGTGTCAGCTCCAGGTTGCTAACACAGTCAGCGCCCGAAGTGGAGTCGACTCAAGAAAAGCAGGTGTTGGCTCCAAAGTCTCAGACAAAACTGGAGTCAACTCCAATACCAGAGGAGTCGGCTCTAAGACAGTTTCAGAAAAAAAAAGAGAGTTTCAAAGGATCTGAAACTTGTCCGGATTGACATCAAATTTTGGCTAAATCAACTTTGGAATTTGATAAATCAAGGGGTTCAAATATCTAGATAAATCATCCTTAAATTATAAGAAAATTAGAAAAAATGATTGAATTCTAGATAATCATTCCTAGAGATTTAAAATCATTCCAATGGATCACAAACTCCTAATTCTCCTCTAAGATAACAAAATCTTTCTTCACTTAGGAGTTTTGTAAATATGTCAGCTAATTGTTCATCAGTACAAACATAATCAAGACAAATGTCATTATTAGCTACATGTTCTCTAATAAAATGATATCTAATTTCAATGTATTTAGTTCTTGAATGTTGGATTGGATTCTTAGTTAAATTGATTGCACTTGTGTTATCACATCTAATTGGAGTTTTATCAAGTGTTATACCATAATCTTCAAGTTGTTGCTTAATCCAAAGGATTTGAGCACAGCAACTTCCAGCTGCAACATATTCAGCTTCAGCAGTTGATAATGCAACCGAATTTTGCTTTTTGCTAAACCAAGAGATTAAGTTACTTCCTAAAAATTGGCATGCACCACTTGTACTCTTTCTATATAATTTACAACTAGCATAATCATAATCAGTATATTCAATTAAATTTAATGTTGAGTCTCTAGAATACATAATCCTACATTTTTAGTTCCATTTAGATATCTAAGTATTCTTTTTACTGCAATTAAGTGAGATTCTTTAGGTTCAGATTGATATCTGCACATAAGTACTGCAAACATGATATTTGGTCTACTTGCTGTTAAGTAAAGTAGAGATCCAATCATACCTCTATAATGCTTTTGATCAATAGGCTTATCGTCTTCATCTTTATCCAATTAGCATGAAGGACTCATTAGTGTTTCGAGAGGTTTAACTTGTTCCATACCAAACTTTTTGAGAATTTCTTTTATGTACTTTTTTGGTTGATGAAGATTCCCTCTCTTTCTTGTTTAATTTGGAGCCCAAGGAAGAAATTGAGTTCTCCCATCATGCTCATCTCGAATTCACCCTGCATTAACTTAGCAAATTCTTGACACAAGAGATTGTTAGTAGCACGAATACAATATCATCTACATAGATTTGTACTACCAATAAATCTTTATCTTTTCTTTTCAAAAATAAGATTTTATCAATATTTCCTCTAGAAAAATCATTTTCAATTAGAAATTTGCTTAACCTATCATACCAAGCTCTAGGTGCTTGTTTTAAACAAAAAGTGCTTGTGTAATTTAAAAACATGATTTGGAAATTTATGATTTTCAAAACCTGGTGGTTGTTCAACAAAAACTTCCTTATTTATAAAACCATTTAAAAATATACTTTTAATATCCATTTGAAATAAATTGATGTTCATATGACATGCAAATGCAAGTAATAGTCTAATTGCTTCTAGTCTAGCTACAGGTGCAAATGTTTCATCAAATCAATTCCTTCTTCTTGATTATATCCTTTTGCAACTAATCTAGCTTTATTTCTAATTACTATGCCATTTTCATCTAATTTATTTCTAAATACCCATTTAGATCCTATATAGAGTGACCTTTAGGTCTATCAACTAAGGACCATACATTATTCCTAGTAAATTGATTTAATTCCTCTTGCATAGCTATCATCCAATTACTATCTTTTTTAGCTTCTTCAATAGTTTTAGGTTCTATTTGAGATACAAATGCAAGATGATTATTGATATTTCTCATTGATGATCTAGTTCTTACACCTTGAGATGGATCACCTATAATCAATTCTTTTGGATGATCATAGGCATATCTCCAATCTCTAGAAAGATCTACCTCATTATGATTAGTATCAATAACATCAACTCTAGGAGAATCATCATCTTTAGCTTCTTGTTCATGATCTGAAGATACATCTATATTTAATTTTTCAATATCTCTCTCAAGCAAATTTGTATCTTCCTCATCATCAATCTTTTCTGAACTTGATGCTAAAGACTCATCAAAAACTACATGAATAGATTCTTCTACAATTAAGTTCCTCTTGTTAAATACTCTATAGGCTTTACTAGATGTTGAATATCCTAAAATATGCCTTCATCAGATTTTGCATCAAACTTCCCAAGGTTGTCTTTACCATTATTATGAATAAAACATTTACAACCAAATGCATGAAAATAACTAATGTTTGGTTTCCTATTATGCCATAATTCATAGGGAGACTTTTTAAGGATTGGTCTAATTAGGGCTCTATTAAGATGTAACGTGCCGTGTTTATGGCTTCTGCCCAAAAGTACTTTGGGAGTTGGCTTTCACATAGCATGGTATGGGCCATGTCTTCTAAAGTCCTATTCTTTCTTTCTACTACTCCATTTTATTGGGGTGTCCTAGGTGCAGAGAAATTATGATGAATGCCATTTTCAATACAAAAATTTTTAAATAGATGATTTTCAAATTCTGTGCCATGATAACTTCTAAGAGACACTACGGTGTTGTTTTTCTTATTTGTGACTTTCTTAAAAATTTTAGAAATATCGAGAAAGTCTCATCCTTGTGAGCCAAAAATAATACCCAAGTGAATCTAAAATAATCATCTACTTTCACAAGACCATATTTCTTTCCTCCTAAACTAGTGGTTCTAGTAGGTCCAAAAAGGTCCATGTGAAGTAGTTAGTGGCCTAGAAGTGGAAACAATATTTTTAGATTTGAAAGAATTTCTAGTTTGTTTTCCAAATTGACATGCATCACAAATTCTGTTATTTTCAAAATCTAACTTTGGAAGTCCTTTAACTATATCCATTTTAATTAATTTTGAAATTAGGTGTGTGCTTGCATGACCTAATCTACGATGCCATAACCATCCAATCTCATTTACATTAGCATTATCAGCAACTAAGCAATGATTACTAGTAGACAAATTGTCTAAATCAATTAGGTACATATTGCCATATCTATTACCAACAAATATAATGCTATTATCTATGGGATTAGAAACAATGCAAATAGAAGCTTCAAAGGAAACTTTGATACCTTTATCACACAATTGGCTAATGCTAATTAAATTATGCTTTAAACCGACAACAAATAAAACATTTTCTAAAAGTGGATGGAGTTATTTAAATTTTACCAAGGCCCATAATTTGACCTTTGCCATTGTCTCCAAATGTAACAACTCCTCCTCTTTTATCTTCAAGGGTGATGAATTGATCCTTGTCACCCATCATGTGCCTTGAGCAGCCACTATCAAGATACGACTTTCATTTTGATCCTTTGACCGTAAGACACTCCTGCACGATAATCAAGTCTTATGTTTTGGTACCCAAGCTTTCTTGGGTCCTTCATGGTTAGTAGCAATAAAAATTGTTCCTTTTGGAACCCATATTTTCTTTCATTTAATATTTAAATTCTTATTAGTTTTTCTAAAATTACTTTCATAAAATTTATGACCTTTCTTGTTGCAATGATAACATGAAACATCACTCATGGGTGTTTTCTTAGTAAAGAAATTGTTTACATATTTTTGTTTCATGTGAGGTCTATAACCTAATCCGGCTTTATCAAAACTGCTCTTTGATTACTTAAAAGTAAATTTAATTTTTCTGAGCTACATGTAAATTTATCAGCTATGTTTTTATACTTATCAACTTCTTTCTTTAAATTAATATTTTCATTGAAAATTGATTCTTTTTCTTTTAGAAAACCTTCCTTTTTAGCTTTTAAATCATTAATTTAAAGAGTTAATTCATTCTTTTCTTTAAGAAAATTTAAATTTTTAGTTTTCAAGGATTTGTTTTTTCTTTTTCAAAATTTTGAAGTCACTAACTAATTCATTAAATGCCTCATATAGTTCATCAAATATAAAATCATGAGTTCCAGAACTTACCTCATCATCGTTTGCCATAAAGCAAATGTTTGCAACTTCTTTTTGTTCCTCCTCGGAAGAGGATTCTTTGCTATCACTCCATGTTACAACATATGCCTTCTTCTTCTTCTTGTAACCCTTCTTTAATTGAGGACACTCATATCTGAAATGCCACAGCTTCTTACACTCATAACATGTCAAGGGTTCTTTTTCTTTTTCTTTATCCTTTTCTTTCTCCTTTTCTCCTTCCATTTTTGTTCCAGACCTTTTCTTATGGAAGGGTCTCATTCTTTGCATAAATTTCTTAAATTTTCTTGCAAGGAGAGCTATTTCATCATCATCATCATCACTGTTGCTTTCTTCAATTTTTGCAGCCTTAAGAGCTATGGTTCTCTTCTTTTTGACCTCTTCCTCTTGATGTTGTTTCATTGTTAGTTCATAGAGCATCAAGGATTCAAGTAGCTCCTCCATAGGTAGAGCATTTAAATCTTTAGCTTCTTGGATTGCAGTCACCTTGGCTTTCCATGATCTTGGAAGAGACCTAAGAATTTTGCACACCAATTCATAGTTAGTATAGATCTTTCCAAGACTCTTTAAGCCATTCACAATATTAGTAAATCTAGTGTACATGCATGTGATTGATTCAGTTTGTTCCATGCTAAACAATTCATATTTGTGTACGAGAATATTAATTTTGGATTCTTTTACTTGATTAGTACCCTCATGGGTAACTTTTAATCTACCCCAAATTTCTTTTGCGGAAATACAAGTAGAGATGCGATTAAACTCATTAGCATCTAAGGAACAATACAAAACATTCATGGCTTTAGCATTGAGCTGAGCCAACTTCCTATCATGTTCATCCCGTTCCATTTTCGGCTTAGGAATCACCATGTTATCTACTCTTATTGTGGGTATGTGAGGACCATTTACTATGATGCCCTATAGTTCATAGTCAAGTGCTTGAAAAAAATTTTCATTCTAGCTTTCCAATAACCATAATTTGTACCATTAAATAAAGGAGGTTGATTAGTGGATTGACCTTCTGAAAAGGATGATCCAACTTAATCTACCATTTGGATCTTTGACTCTTGATCGTTAGACCAAATTCAAAAAAGCACAAAGCTCTGATACCAATTATTGGCCCAGATGGCAACCCAAGAGGGGGGGATGAATTGGGTTCTTAAAAAAAAATTTAACTCTTTTTTCCCTTTGAAATCAATGGCCTAAGTAAATGTGCACAAGTGAATTGAAAGAATGAAATGTTAAGCACAAATAGAGAAAATAGAGAGAGAGATAAATGCATGGCAAACACAAAGATTTTATAGTGGTTCGGTGTATCCAACATGTACATCCACTCCCAAGCAACACTTAGGTCCACACTATAATCCCATCGATTACAGTCGAGTTATTTTATAAGCTCACAATTCCAACTTGTTGTTTTACCTGGGATCACAACGAACCCAGCCGATTTTTTTTTGGGCTCACCATCACACAACCCAAACCATAAGCTAACCTTAGCTTATCCCAAGGTAAACTACCTCCACTAATTTAATCTCCTGATTGAATTAGTAAACAACAATTCAATATAATGTATTATAACAATTTAAAGCTCCTTAAATTAGCAAATATGCAATATAAATAAACAAAGGTTAGAAAAGCCTGATTGAAGCAAATTTGATGTGAGCTTTTCTTGTTTTCTTCTTTTCCTCCTCTCTTTTGACTGGTTGAATCAAGCTACAACTCTGATTCTTGAAGATAGCACTTTGAAGAGAACTTGAGGAATTAGGGCTTTAGGCTCTTCTTTTTTTCTTTGTGAATCCTTTGACTTTTAACTTTTGAAGGCTTAGGATTGCTCTTGAATTTCTCTTGGAATGGGTGTGGACTCAGAGATTTTTTTTCCCTCTTTCTTTTGAAATTTCTCTTGATTTTTATCCTAATTTTTCTCTCTCTTTTTCAAATGGACGGTTCTCCCTTTTTATAGATCTCTTAATCCAAGATTAGGTGAAAAACTAGCCATTACAGTGTACTTGGATTACTTCTACATGCAAAGAAATATAGCCGTTAGAGATTAGGTGGAAAAATATTACTATTAGAGTCGATTCTGACATTTGAAAATCCATTCCTGATAGGTTGGAGTCGGCTCCAACTTTTCATGTGTCAGCTCCAAGTCGTATTCCCAAAATGGCAAAAAATCGATTTGATGTGGAGTCAGCTCCGACTTTACAAAGTGTCGACTCCCAGTAGACTGTAGTTGGCTCCCAATTTCTGAAGTGTCGGCTCCAAGAAATGCTCTGAAAACAAAGTCTCTGTGAATCAGGTTGGAGTCGGCTCCTAAAATCCATGTGTCAGCTCCGATTTCTAAAGTAGAAAATAGACTTTCAGTATCTTAGGTTGGAGTCAGCTCTGCCAGGTTTGGTGTCAGCTCCAAACCATGCCAAAATTCTAATACGCTATGGAGTCGGCTCCAGACATAGGGGGTTTCGGCTCCAAGTTCTGAACTTAATATATTCTATTGAAATTCAATTCAAAACTGATTCAAACTTGTTTCAATATGTCTTTTGGATAAATAATCGATCTTAACTCCTGAAACACTCGTCAAATCTATCAGAAACATAATGAATATACTCATGGCTTTGTTAATCATCAAAATCAATAATTGGGTAAATAATTCATCAATAATTTCCTCAAAAGCCTCTCACCCACTCCCTCTCAAAGGATATTTGCCAGCACAAATGAAAAAAAATAAACGCAACTTTCATTCATTATCAATTATCTTTACAAGAGAGCTTGGAGTAGTATTTATAAGCCTCCAAGGGACTTTTGAAAATTCAAATTACATGGAGTTTTTCATGGAAAGTTGCAACCTAAGTTAGCTATAAGGGTGGGAGGTTGAAACAACTTATAACTAAGCTTAAAAAGAGAAGAGAAAAGTGGGTAGCTCCTTTGAATTTGAATTCTCTTGGTGACGTGGCATGTGGTGATGTGGCTTGATGAGGTGTACACCAAGAGGTTGACATGGCACCCAACAATGCTTGCTGAAGTGGCATCCACCTTGGATTGATTTGTTGGAGTGGTTGAAAGCATCCATTCTTCAAGCTCAGTTGCTTACTTTGAACCCAATTCCATACCACTCTTGGACCCAACTATTAAACTCACTAAATACAAACCAATTTGACCCTACTTGGACACAAGAACCTAAATTAAAATAAACCAACTTTAATTACATGACTCAAATTCAAAGAAATAAAATTATTACTCTATTTATAGGGCACATGAAAGACTTAAAGCCATACTGAATTAGATCGAAGCCGCTTTTGAACTTTGGTGTCTGCACCACCAAGTGCCTGCTCGGACTGTCAAAGTGACAACTCCCTCGGGGACTATGGCATCACCCGTAAAACCCACTAGAGTGGATTCTATGGCCCAGAGGTTTTTCACCCACAATTTCAATCTTACAAAGGCATCAAAATAAAAACATTAATAGAGTTTCCATTATCAATCAAAATACGGTGTACATCGTAGTCGTTCATATTAAGGGATACAACTTGGGTATCATCATGGGGATACTATACTTTACAAATATCCTCATTAGAAAAAGAAAGCTCATCAACCTGAGTCTTCTTTGGTGGATTCTCCTCCTCATTCAGCCAGGTTGATAAAGAACCAATCGCTGTTATCATATTAACATTGCCAATGACTAAAGGATTTGGTGGAGGGAGTGGCAAGGCTCGGGTTGGCGATCTCCTCCGTTGTTTAGCTCGGAAGCCCTCCTAAATCATTGTAGCCTACCCCATTAGATGAGTTGCTCGATCTCGTTATGTAGCTGCCAGCATTCCTCATTTTCATGCCCATGATCTTGATGGAAGCGATAGTACTTGGTCATATCCATCCAAGCCGCATTTCTCTGAAAAGGAGAAGGCTAAGGAATTTGGTGCTCAATCTCTATCAAGATTTGTGCTCTTGGCGTGGTGAGGGGGGTGTATCGTTCGAACCTTCATGCGAGGCCCTGGGTTCAATCTCGAGGCAACGATGGAGGAGCTCTTTGGCAATGGGGTGGGCTTGCATGGCGGAAGGATTGATGCTTTTCTAAGCCTTTCGCCTTCTTTTTCTTCGATTGCTCAGTTTGAGCCGATCTCTGTGACTCCTCAACCCTGGCATACTTATCCGCCAAGGCCATCATATCAGAGAGGCTGTTTGAGTAATTGACATTCAGAGCTAAGTAGAAGTCACCTTCGTTCGACACTCTTCTCGCCAAAGTGGACATGGCCACCTCATGATTGAGGTGGTTGACCTCCAATAGGGCCATGTTTAAGCAACCGACATAATTCTTCAAGGATTCCCCCTTCCGCTGCTTGACTTTGAAGAGGAAATCAGATCTCCATCGTTGGCAATGGCTACTAACAAATTGGCTGATGAATAAGCAGCTCAGCTCATCAAAAGAATCAATGGAACTTAGCTTTAGGTTGATAAACTAGGTTCTAGCAGATTCTATAAGGGTAGAAGGGAAGGCTTGGCACAAGATCACATCTGATGCTTCGTGGAACATAATGATGGATCTGAAGTTGCTCAAGTGGTCATTGGGATCAGCAGATCCATTATACGATTCGATGGTGGGGAGCTTAACATGAGAAGGGATCACTTCCCGCATGATCTTCTCAGAAAAATGAATGCCCTGCTCCACCTTTAACTGGGATGAAGGGGCTTGTCTAATGGCGTCTAGCTCCTGGCGCTACTCTTGATGCATCTCCTGCATCTACCGCCTGATCCCTTCACCTAGAGTGACAGGAGGGACCAATCGATGGGAGGACAGTAGTGGCATCAAATCTTGGGAAGACATCGGAGAGAAAGAATGGGCTTGCCGAGATCTAGATGGGCTCTTTCCTCTAGCCCATTGCAGCACTGGTCTGGCCCCTGTGGGTCGATGAAGATAACCTGCGGCCTTAGACGGATTGGAAGAAGAAATTGCCAGTGGAATAGGGGCAGTGCCCTTATTATGGAGTTGCGGAGCAGGGACAGTTGGGTGGGAAGCTCCATGGAGCTCCTGGACCAGCTGAGTCAAAGCTTGGACCTGTTGAACCAGCATGGCAAACTGGTCTTGAGTCACTGCAGTCGCTAATGGTGAAGGAGTCTCGGCCGGTGGTGCTAGCGGAGGCACTACACTATTTATTGGATCAGGCCTCTGAGAGTCTGTCTGACCCTGAGCATTATAAGTGGCTCTCTTCCGATTGGCCATTGGAGGGTTCTTCTCTAATCTCGAACCTTGTCTTCTTGATCAAAACTTTACAGAACTTAAGGCCCTTCTTCTAGCACCAATCTGTTACTGTAGAAATTCACTTTCCAACATGGGTACAGTTCAACTCCGGATCTGGATACTGATCTCTTGCTTGGGTGAAACCTGCAAGACAGTCCTCATGCAGAGAGTGTCTAGGGTGACCCTTTGCGGAAGACCCTTCGATGCCCAAGTTAGTGAAGATTCACAGCAAGCAGATGTGAGGAGAAGGCTCTCGCAGAAGAGTCCCTCAAGAAAATGGACTATCGAGAGCTCTAAGATTTGCTTGAGCTTTAGTAGGATTCTTAGTCAGAGTGTCACTGTCAGTGTACCTGAGGAGCTTTAGGACAAGGGTATTTATAGGTGATCATCTAATTCCTTGGATGTGTCATAGGGGGTCCAAAACCGTTCAGATTCAAATCGAGTTTGTTATGAGACCGGTAGTATCGATATCTAGTTAGTTAGAGAATCGATGGCTAAAGGAGATGGCTGATGCTTTGAGATTCGGTGACTTTATAGGTTCTAGGTCATTTCCAATATCACTAGCATAATTTTCCACTCGAGGTCGTTGGGGGCCTATGCGGCTGAAATCTTGTTAAACTACCATGAATTTGAATTCTTCTGCGCTTGGTTCCATAGAGGTTCGGGGGCCCTTTGGCCTAACTGATGTAGAAAATAGCTCGGCTCTGCTGAGGCTTTGAATGCCTCAGTCTGGCTGAGATATAAGAGCGGTTCAGTCTGGCCGAAGCAAAAACTTTTGCCGAGGCATAAAATATTTCGATGCCATTGAGTATATGAGGATAGAATGCCTCGGCTCTACTGAGGCATATGAATATCTTAGTCTGACCGAGATAAGAGGATAGCTTGGCTTTGCTGGGGCAAAAGAAATGTCTTGGAGTGATTTAATCTGAGGGTCACTTGATTTGAGGATGGCTCGGTGTTGCCGAGGTATATCAGCTCTGTTGTTTTCCAGATATGACAGTTGTTTGATCGAAAATCAAAAGTGCTCTTGACCCTTTTGTCATGTGCACGAGCATCAGCGCGATAATAATTTCACCCCTCATCACTCCCTTATTCTGATTCTATCGATAGATAAAGTTATGATGTGCCATCTAATTTGAAATCTTGGTCGCTGCAGTTTGTTGATTAAAAATTAGATTTGGACATGTGGTCGTATGATCGTTTGTGTTGTATGGTTCGTTTTCTTTGATTTTGGTACCTTATTTTTTGAATTTTGAGTAGCGGCCCTAATAGTCTAGAACTTTTGGTTGGTTGGTATGTCTGGTAGACCAATGAACTCCAAAAGTTCAAGTCTGGATTTTGTAGCATTAGACATAACATATTCTAATTTGATTGCACTCAAAAAACAAAGAAAAAGAATAAAAAAATGATCAAAATTTTGCCTGCCTATGAAGACGTAAAGCAATCAAAACCAGCATAGAAATATGTCTGATCTGAGTTAAAATGCTAGAAGATGGATTTGATCTGGATCTAAATTATACCATTATAAGGAAAATTTGAGTTTGATTCAAATTTATATTTGGCTAGACCGATTACTGGGCATTCTCTTGGGTGAATACTCATGTCTCTAAATTTCAATCTGATCAATAATATATAGTGAAAAGTAAGAATAAATATATGGTATTTCAAGTAAAAATTCTTCTTAACATCCAAACTATATACAACCTATGATCTATTGTTAAAGATTAAAAGGTATGTTCACCCAACATTTTGAAGTATGCAATCATTATAATTTTCTTACCTTTGCTAGAGAAAAAAATATACTTCTTGTTTTTGAGAAAAGAAAAAAAAAAAATCCTTCCCTATTCTCTTCATTTTATATTTAATTAATAAAATTTATGTATCATAAGAACTATATCACTTTTCTTATTGTGAATACTGATATTTTACCACTAGTCTTAGATCCATTTCTTTTAACTTGTAGACTTTACCTTGCAATTGAAAGAAGCAAAGTAATTAGAAAAATATAACAATGTGACATAAATGTCTGTAGTATTTAATCAAAACTTTTTAAACTTGACTAGTATCAATGGCCCATCAAAACAATAGTAATAATAATAATTTTATATTTCAAAATATTTACCTAGGGAGGTCTTCCGCATGCCTAAGGTTATGCTTAGAGTAAATTGGCTTGTTCCTTCGAGTGGCTTTCCAAAATTCTATTAAAGTTGTTCTATTGTGTGAATACCAGTTAGATGCTTCTTATTTTTGTGACTGAAAAAGTATCATTTATATTGCTCTTCTATTCCAATCCTACATTTTTCCATGTAAAAGAACATGTCCATTGAAGATAGAAGTGTTTATCAATAGCTATTTTTGTAAATGATACCTTAAAGATCCCATGACTTGATTTTGTATAGATCAACATCTTTTATCACATCACCGATGCGCCAGAACCCACTGCATACATCGCGCGACAGCCGGATATCGCCGAATATGCCGGTGAGACAAAAGGCGTGATTTTTCCCTTCTTTTTAGTTTTTAGTTGAATGCTAGCCTTTTTATTTATTTCCTTTCCCCCTTTGATTTTGGTCATAATATATAGAACCTCCCATTCTTTTTATTTCCATCGGTATGGTGGTGGGGATGATGAGTGCTAGCGGCAGCGATTGTGGTGGTGGAAGCCTCCCATCCTTTTTATTTCCCTTGGTATGGTAGTGGGGATGATGAGTGCTAGCGGCGGCGGCGATTATGGTGGTGGAAGAGGGAGGGATGGGCTGCGGTTTTTGTTGCATTTTGTATTCTATGTGGGGATTAAATTAGGTGCATGTACCATCAACAATGGCGATGGAAAACCAATATTTAAAAAAAATATGATGTGGCCAATCACACCTCCTGGCGGCACGGTAACAGTGCGCACAGCCTTCAAAGCAATGGTAATAATTTCAACCGGCTTCCAGCATCGGTCTCGGCTTCGGCCTCGGCTCCGGCCTCGGCCTCAACCTCAGCCCCAACCTCAGCCTCAGCTCCGGCCTCGGCCTCAACCTCGGCCTCAGCCTCGACCTCGGCTTCGGTCTCGTTCCTAGCCTAAGGCTCGACCTCAGTCTCGGCTTCGGAATCGGCTCTCGGCTTTAACATCGGCTCTTGGCCTCGGCATCGGCTCTTGGCCTCGATCTCGGCTCCAACTTCGGCTCTGGCCTCAGCCTTTGACATAATTACAGCCATAAAGCTAGATTCTAATGCTAAACAGATTTAATCTACCATGCAGCCCACTTGCCCACCTTTTGCCAGGATCACGGGCAACTATAGATACAACGCATCTGCCGATATCCATGGAATGTGTCTAACAACCCGTTGCCAACCTACGAAGCCGATCTTAACAGAAGATAGGATCTGGTTGTTATCATGAAAGGGTAAGAGGGACCCCGAATTGGTATATAGGGCCGACCCCCAATGAGGGGGGGACTCTCTCTCTTGAATTTCACTGATAAGAAATTCCTATTCCTTGCATCACTGACTTGAGCATCGGAGGGTCCCCACCGGAACCATCAGTTCGGGACTTTTTTTGCAGGTTCTCAGCCGACGGAGGTGATCCTATCACTCCTTTGAAGGTCCACGAAGCTCTCCTCACACTTGGCAGCAACAGATTGGCGTGCCAGGAAGGGGTGCGGCAACGTGCGGCAAATAGCCATTCCCTCCCACATCTGTGATCATTGGAAGGAAGAAGATGACGGTTACCCATGCACAAGATGCTTCCTCCAGCCAAGCCGTGGGACACCTATAGTGGGCTGAACAGTCGAAGGCCAACCTCCCTATTCCGCCTCCTAGGCAACCGCGGGCTGAACAGATGGAGGCCCACCTCCCTATTCCGCCTCCCATGCAGCCGCAGGCTAGCCAAGTTGATCTGCTCGATGCCTTGACTCATTAGGTGCAAGATCTGATAGCAGTGTTGCGGGACTACAAGAGCAAGGCTTTGCTACCACGCCTATGCCACCTCAACTCCCTCCACCTCATATGGAGGGCCATGGAGCTAGCCGACCTCACCATGGCAAGACCCCTCCGTAGGCCTCCCACCACTCACCCCCGAAGCCTCGCCACCGCAAGACCTCTAAGCAGTGGCGGTCTCCTTCCTACCATTCTGATCGCTCTCACTGGCAGCATGGCGAGAAGGAACCAAGGTGAGTGCATCCTCTCCACCGACGGCCTTCCCCAACTTCATCCACCGAATCCTTGAAGGAGGATGCTAACAGGAAGACCGCTCGTCGAGCCGAGCAACGGCTGGATGAATATCATCAGCGGTTAGAGGAGCTTAGCTGAAGGATAACCAACCCGCACGAGATGGACTACGACCATCATCCCCCGCTCTTCCGCCGCATTATGGAGGAGCCGATCCCACCTAGGTTCCGTCTTCCCCAGCTAGATCCCTATAATGGCACTACAGACCCCCTATGATGGACTCTCTTCTCGGTGTCGCCTTCCTAGCAACGCTTCGGAAGATAGCCTGTGCGTGGTATTCTCGTTTGCCACCATGTAGTATCAACTCTTTCAGACAGCTCGAGCGATCTTTCCTAGCCCACTTTGATGCATGCCGAAAGATCCCCCAGGTGGCTGACAGCTTGTTCGCTATCCAGCAAAAGAGCGGTGAAACTCTAAAGGACTTTGTGGCCCGGTTCAAGGAAGCCGCATTAGAAGTATACAACCTTGAGGACTCCATGGCCATGTTGGCTATGAAGAGGGGACTTCATCCTTCCAGGTTTGCTTATTCCTTGGATAAAAAACCTCCTCACTCTTATGCTAAATTGTCGAGCCGAGCGTAGAAGTACATTCGCACCGATGAAGCAGACTCCTCTAGGAGGGAGGTTAACAAAGGATCCAGCAAGAAGCCAACATCTTCGGAACCTGCGGGGGCACGGTCCAGAAGGCTAGAACCGCCTCGATGGCTAGATCAATGACCTCAGGCTCTGGTTCCCAAAGAGCATTTCACTCCACTGCTTACCCCGATATCCCACATCCTGCTGGAGATCGAAGACGAGCCCTACCTTCGGCGTCCACCTCCTATGAGGCCTAAGGTCCCCCGCAGCAAGGAACTCTACTGTTGCTATCACAGAGACTATGGCCATGACACCGAAGATTGTCGTCTATTGAAGAAGGCTATCGAAGAGCTCGTTCAATAAGGCCATCTAGGCAAGTTTGTCTGGAGAGGGAACCCTGCTGCTCTGGGCCCAGCGGCACTCCTCGCACCTCAGACTGGCATGGATAATGCCCCAACAGAGAAAATGGTGGCTATGAAATCCTAGCGGACAGGTAGTAGTTTTAAGAGATAGCGAGAGGAGGAAGAAGAGATTGTAATTCTCTTCTCAAAAAGGGACCTAGAGGGGGTAGTGATTAAGTATGACGATAGCGTTGTCGTGTCTATGATGATCGCTAAACATCCTGTAAAATGAATTTGGTTGATAGTGGAAGTTCGGTCGATGTTTTAAACTATGATGCTTTTGTTAGGATGAACTTGCCTAAACATTCACTTCAGCCTGTCACCACCCCCTTGGTGGGTTTTACTGGAGTCTCCGTAAGGGTCGAGGGGAAGTCACTCTCCCTGTCACTGCCGGGACTTCGCCACGTTAGAGCACAGTCTTTATGAACTTTCTGGTAGTCCAGGTCCCACTGGCTTACAATGTCATCTTGGAAAGACCTGGCTTGAACTTGCTAGATGTTGTTATCTTCACCAAGAGATTGCTGGTAAAGTTCCCCACCGATGAAGGAGTTGGAGAAATAAAGGGAGAACAGAGCTCGTTATCGCTCTACTATCACTTGGCCCCTAGTTTACAAGGGGCGATGCCGGCAACCGCGCTCGAGCTGCTTGACCCCTGAGACTTGGAGAGGAGTGGGGAGCTAGCCGAGCACCTGCTAACCTTCCCCTTGGGGGAAGACCCGACAAGGGCCATCCAGGTCGTAGCACTACTTCCGGAGGAGGCACAGGATCAGCTCCTTGCTTTCCTTCATGTCAACTATGATATATTTGCATGGTCATCATCTGATATGCCATAGGTATCCCTGAGGAGATAGTCACTCACCGGCTCAACATTAAGCTGGAGTGCCGACCAGTCTGCAGAAGAAGAGAAGCTTTGCGTCAAACCGGCAAAGGGCCATTGACGAGGAGATCCGCAAGATGAAGGCTGTAGGCCACATTCGGGAAGTCAACTTTCCCGACTGGTTGGCCAACGTCGTGATGGTCCGTAAGGCCAACGAGAGTTGGAGGATGTGCGTAGACTTTACCGACCTCAACAAAGCGTGTCCCAAGGACAACTTCCCTTCGCCTCGGATTGATCAGCTTGTGGATGCTACATCAGGCCACGAGATCCTTAGCTTTATGGATGCCTTCTCTGGAGATAATCAAATTAAGATGGACCCCGTGGATGAGGAAGCTACTTTGTTTATTACGGAGAAGGGAATATAATGTTATAAGGTGATGCCATTTGGACTAAAGAACGTGTGAGCCACTTACCAGAGGCTAATGAACAAGATCTTTGAAGACCAGATCGGACACAACATGGAGGTGTACGTGGACGACATGCTGACCAAAAGCATCCATACCACTGATCACATTGCTGACCTGGCAGAAACTTCGGCAACCTCTATCGGTATCAGATGAGACTGAACCCCCGCAAGTGTGCCTTCGGGATAACAGAAGGCAAGTTCTTGGGTTTCATGTTGATGCAATGTGGGATTGAAGCAAACCCTGACAAGATCCGAGCCATTTTAGACATGAGGTCTTCGGTTAACAAAAAGGAAGTCCAACTCCTGACTGGAAGGGTGGCGGCCTTGAGCCATTTTCTGTCCAAGTTCGCAGAGAGATTCTTGCCTTTCTTTGGGGCACTGTGCAGAGTCAACGACTTCGAATGGATGAGGGAGTGCCAGGAGGCCTTCGAGGGATTAAAAGAGTTTCTATCCACCCTACCACTACTGTCCAAGCCAAGGGATGGAGAAGAACTTCTTCTGTACCTCGCGGCTTCTCCTGAAGCTGTCAGCTCCGTTTTGGTTTGCATGGACACCGATGGGACACAAAAGCCAATGTATTACACCAGCAAGGTGCTTCACGACATGGAGACCAGATGTTCAAGAGTTGAGAAAATTATCTTCGCATTGATTGTTTTCGCCCAGCACCTCCGACCTTATTTTCAAGCTCATCCGATTGTGGTAGTCACAGACCAACCACTTAAGGCAATCCTCTCTCGTCCTGACTCCTCTGGCCAGCTGGTGAAGTGGGCACTCAAGCTGAAAAATTTGACCTATCATTCCGTCCCAGGTCGGCCATGAAGTCTCAAATCATGGCAGATTTCTTGGTCGAATGCACTTGGGCTGAGGAGCAACCAGAAGAGTCCCATGCAAACCCCTTGGGTCCTAGAACCTAAGGAGGGAATGATAGGATCCTTCACATGGATGGAGCATCGAATTCCCAAGGGAGCGGAGCGGGCCTCATCCTGGCTAATCCAGATGGAGTTGTAACCAAGTATGCCCTCTGTTTTCTCTTTTCGGCCACGAACAATCAGGCTGAGTATGGAATAAGATTGGCTCGAGAGCTCGGGGTGAAATGCCTTAGAGTATTCACTGACTCCCAGCTAGTCACTGGCCAAATCAGAGAGGAGTACGAGGCACAGGATCCTACTATGTCCCATTACTTAAGTATGGTGCAGTCACAAGCCTCTCCCTTAGCCCACTTTAGCGTCAGCTACATTCCTCGAAGGGAGAACACTAGAGCTGACGCACTGTCCCGACTAGCCACCTCAACCGACGGGACTTTGGAAAGAACCTATGTAGAACATTTGGAAGCCCCAAGCATCAAAGCAACAGAAGAGGACCTGCCGATCGAGTAGGAGCCCTCTTGGATGGATGCTTGTATTCGGTATCTTACCGACGACGCCCTCCCTGAAAACCCAACTGAGGCTAGGCTACTCAAGCGGTGGGCCCCGAAGTATCTAATGATGGTTGGAAAGCTTTACCGAAGGTCGTTCTCATACCCGGTCCTCAAATGCATCGGCCCTGCAGAAATAGATTACATCTTGCGGGAAATCCATGAGGGCATATGCAGAAGTCATCTGGGGGGCAGAGCCCTAGCATACAAAGCCCTGCGGCAAGGATACTACTGGCTGACAATGAGGGAGGACGCGTCCGAGCTCGTCAAGAGATGCGATAGTTGTTAACGCCATGCCAACATCCAGCGGCAACCGATGTCCCAGCTGACCCCCTGGCTGCACCTTGGCCCTTCGCCCAGTGGGGTATGGATATCTTGGAACCGTTCCCTCCAGCCTTCGGTCAATGCAAATTCCTACTGGTAGCAGTCGACCATTTCACCAAGTGGATCGAGGCTGAAGCACTCGCCAAGATCACCAAGGGCAAGGTGAGATCCTTTTTTTGAAAATCTATAATATGCCGGTTCGGATTGCTGCATACCCTCGTCACTGACAATGGCCGATAGTTTGACAACATAGCCTTCCAAGAGTTCTGCGCCGAGCTAGGCATCCATCAGCGGTTCACCTCCGTAGAACATCCCCAGACCAACGGCGCGGCTGAGGTAACCAACCGTATTATTCTTCAAGAACTTAGAGCCGGCTAGATGACTGTAAAGGATGGTGGATGGAGGAGCTCCCTAATGTACTATGGGCCTACCACACAATGCCATGAGCCCCCACCGAAGAAACTCCCTTCAGCCTATCTTTGGGTCCGAAGCTATTATTCTTGTGGAGATAGGTGCCTCGAGCCCTCGGACGAAGTTGTACAGCGAGGGGGACAACCCAAATCAGTTGTGGGCTGACCTCGACCTAGTGGAAGAATTACGAGACCGAGTGTGACTCCGGATGGAAGCTTACTGACAACGAACGGCCAAGTATTATAATGCTCGTGTCCGTCTTAAGGCATTCTTGCCAGGAGGCCTAGTCCTCTGACGAGCCGAAGTTTCAAAGCCGACGGAAGGAGGCAAGCTAGTGCCAAAATGGGAAGGACCCATGGAGGCGCTCCATCACGGAGCGTACAAAATTGAGGGGCTGGATGGGAAGCCTCTCCCCGCACATGGAATGCAGACAACCTAGGTTGGTACTATCAATAGTTTGTTAATGTCCCTAATTTGAGCATATCTGCTAGAGTAATATTCATTCTCACTAACACGTGTCTTTGAGTGATCTTGCTTTTCACCTGAAGCCCAACTCCGCGTCGGCTCCTAAGGCCCGGCTCCATGTCGGCACTTGAAGCCAGACTCTGCGTCGGCACCTGAAGCTGGACTCTGCATCGGCACCCGAAGCCCGACTCTGCGTCAGCACCCAAAGCCTGACTCCGCATCGGCTCCCGAAGCCCGACTCCACATCAGCTCCCAAAGCCCGACTCTACGTCGGCACCCAAAGCCTGACTCCGTGTCAGCACCCGAAGCCCGACTCCATGTCGGCACCTGAAGCCCGACTCAGCATCGGCTCCCGAGGCCCGACTCCACATCAGCTCCTGAAGCTCGACTCCGTATTAGCTCCTAAAGCCCGACTCCACATCGGCTCCTAAAGTCCGACTCCATGTCGGTACCTGAAGCCCGATTCACCGATACAGCCCAATCCCGTGTCATCACATTGGCCCAGCAGTGTCAGCGCTCCGCTTGATCTCATGACGGTAGTCGTTATGGATACCTTGTCTGCCCCTTAATCGACCTCGCGTCGGCGCTACACTCCTTCGGTGCTTACAGCCTTTGTATCGGCCTACGGCACTAGGTCATTTGCCCTAAGGCCATAAGGTCATTTACTTTAGCGTGATTATTAGCTATGCTTGCCTACGGCCTTGACCGCGGCTATTACATAATTGGCTCACGCCGACTTATTCATGTTGTCCTATTCACTGAAAACTAGCTACAATGCAAATCAAATTAAGAACTGGAATGAAGAATTTTCATTGACGGTGAAGAAGTTACAAAATTGTTGATCAAGTCAGACTCGGTACAGTTGGAAGTAAAAAGAAAAAAAATAATAAGAAAAGAAACTAGGGTTCGGCTGGAGCTGGACCATCATCCTCGGGAACCTCATCCAGCTCCAACTCTTCAATCCCTTCGAGGCCGTAGAGTCTTTGTATTTTCTCTTTACAATCTTGGAGCCGCCGTCATATGCAAAGGCAGTAGTTTCAGCTAGCTCCTTGTCAAAGGCATCGGACTTTCTAAAGCTTCTACGGCCTCAGCGGCCTTTTTTCTCTCGGCTTCGGTCACTGCCGCCTTTAGGTTGGTAATCTCAGTGTCAGACTGGCGGGCGATTTTCTCCGCATTCTTGACTCTTTCCTTGGCCACACCTATTTCAATGGTGGCGGAATGCAATCGGTTCTTCAACAAATATATTTCCGACTCCGCCACCTTCAATTTCTCTTTTGCCACTCTTTGTTTTTCCTCAGCTACCTGAGCATTGTCAAGCTCATGGGCTGCCCGGCACTAAGCTACCTCAAGCGCCTCTTTCGCTTTTTTGGCCCGTGCCAAATTCCTGAATCGAGCAGATTCAGCTTTGGCTTCAGCCTGTTGTGCTCGAACAATTTCCGCTTGGGCCCCCTCTAGAGCCGCTTCAGCCCTCTCTGCTCTGGCCCACAACTGATCGAGAGTGGCCTTGGCCTAGGACAAGAGGCCCTTCATGGCAGTTAGAGAATTTAGCGCCTATCCAAAATACACCGAGGTTAGATAGAGGATTGAAGTTCCAAAAAGCTGGTAGCAGAAAAATACTTACCCAGAGGTGCATCACATATGCCTCACGAAAAAAGTAGAGGTCCTCTGGTTCTGGAAGAACCTATGGAGCTCAGGCACAGAGGCTTGAGCCATCGTCCGCTCAGCCCAGCGACTGTGGAGTGACAAAATCGAATGAAAGGAAACATCGACCTCGTCTTCCTCTGCGGATCAGGTGGCAACTGGCACGGGCTCAGCTGTTGGTTGCGCATCTGGCGCCTTGGCCTATGGAGGTTCGTCGGCCCCCGCTCCTTCGGTGGACGGGGCGGCCTCTAGAATGGGTCCCATGGCCAAATCAGTCGGCACCACCTCGGGGGCCATTGGCAGTGGTGATGGCGCTTCAGTCCTCCACTCCGAAGGGGTGTTTGTCAAATCAATGGGAGATGGGGGCGGTGCAGGTAAAGGAGATCGAGGTCGTTCTTCCTCGGCCTCATTTCTTCCGAAGGTCTCTCTAGCCTTGGTTCTCTTGACAACTTTGATGGTGGCCCTCTTCTCGGTAGGAACCCCATCCTCTCGAGCCTTTTTCTTTGTAGCGGCCTTTCTTATTGTTTGAAGCGATGGTGCCATACCTGCGAAAAATGAACTTAGATCAAAAGAGGAAAAGAGGGGAAAGCAAGAAGGGATGAAAAGGTTATGCTGCTCACCATCGCCGGGAATAAGGCATGCTAGTCGAAGATTCTCTTCGGATAGCAGTTGGTTGTATCGGGGGATGTCGGCAGTAATCAACTGCTCGAACGCCTCTCGGTCCTTACCCCCTTGATTTGGGCAAAGAAAACCTATCTTTCCAACCTTTGATGGAGGAAGGAAGGTACAGTTTAAGGGATCTAGAAGGTCTAGGAGCAAAGGACCACCACCCTAATTGTTTTCTCAGGGTGTAGAAGCAATGGAAGAGTAAAATTCTAGCCTCAATCCTATGGAAATGTCATAATACCAAGAAACCAACAAGGGTTCGGATAGAATTTGGGACCAACTATGCCAAAGCTAAAGAGTACCAATCTAGTATGTTTAATATGAATGGGTGAACGGAATGCGAAGGCCAGCCTTGAAATAATGTTCATAAAGGGCAACCCAGCCCAGATAGGAAGAGGTTACTCTATCCTCAGGTAAAGGCTGGTAGAGACAAAGGTCAATGGGGATTCGGTATTGAGCCCTAACATTAATTATCTCTTGGGTAGTCATGACGGAGGCAGTCCTTTCGAAGGACTGCCTCGCAAGGGAAGAGGGACCGGTGGGGGCCGGACGGCGCTGAGCATGAGCCCGTCCGGCAGCTGGGCGATTTTCGGTGAGAGGTCGCCCTACATACCGCCGCTCCTCCGAGGGAGCACCCTCCATAGAGGAGGACCAACTAAGCGGGGGAGAAGGGGAAGGTTGTGAAGGGTTGGGGGAATAGCCTCCGGAATCGAAAATTGAACACGAAAGAGATGAGGAGGCCATGGAAGCAGAACTAACCTAAGATTGAAGATCGAAAGTCAGCAATGGAGGGCTCGGGTGGTGGAAGATGAACATGCTCGAACGATCAGAGTAGGGAAGACGAAAGCAGTGGAAGCGGCCCGAACCCAGGGCGATTCTCTTTTTGTTTCCCAGATGTAGCAACCCAAGAGGGGGGTGAATTGGGTATTTAAAATCAATTGCTAGCGTAGATATGTGCTTAATCACTAGTTAAAAAATTAGTTCGCAGCGGTGTAGTGGAGTGCACGAAACAAAATCACACAGAATAAGCAATCACAAACACAATAGGATTTATAGTGGTTCGGTGCAAAACTCGGCTCCTACGTCCACTCCCCAAAAACCCTTTGGGAATTTCACTAATTGTATCACAACGATTACAACTCCTAGCCTTTCTGGCTAGTCCTCTTGTTTCACGGCACAAGGCAGCCAAACCCCTAGCCTTCCCTGGCTAGTCCTCTTGTTTAACGGCACAAGAAAGCCAAACCCCTAGCCTTTAACGGCACAAGGAAGCCAATAAACAATCTAGGGTTATCCTTAACCCTATTACAAGAAATTTCAGAATAGATAACATATAGCTCCTAACTTGAGCAAATATTCAAAGAATACTTTACAAATTTGAAGCAAATCTTCAGCAATGAATGTGGATCTCCGAGGTAGCTGAAATTTTGAATGCTTCACCGGATTTGGATGACTTGAGCAGTGATTGAGATTTGTCAACTTCAAAGCACAAGAACTTGCTTTCCAACACTCAGAAAAAATATGCAATGAACACTCTCTTTCTTGATTTCTTTCTCCTCTTTTTTTTAGATTCATCAAAATTCATCATTGTGTTCCTTTGATGACATCTATTTAAACCAACAAAATATGTCCGTTAGATACATTGGTAATAAGAGGAAATTAAAACTGAAGAAAAATGTAACCGTTTGAATTTATTTCCCTAAGCATTGATTGCATTTAATCCTTTGATGAAGAAAGATCTATCAAACACCAAAAGAAAAAAGTTAATCATCATGAAAATGGAAATATAATTAAGGAGAGAGAGAGAGCATTAGAGAGTTCAGAGAGGTGGTTGGCTGGAATTAATTTTCGGCAACTCCTTGAAAAACGTCCGGCCATGGAAAAGGGAGAAGAGGCCCCAAAGCTTGAAAAACTCCACGGCAAGAACACTTGAAATCAGCCATAAAAGAGAAATAAAGTAGCTAGCTAGCAAGCTAGCTCAATCCATCATGCACACGGTTTAGAAAAGCAACCAGGATAAAGTAGTTAGCTCTAGAGCCAACTCAATGAAAAGGTTTCATGCGCTAAGAGAAAAGTAGTTAGCTATTTAGCTAACTCAATGAAATTTCATGCGGCAAGGAGGGATGAAATGATTAAAGTAGTTAGCTCTCCAGCTAACTAGATAAAAAGTGAAGTGCTTCATGATAAAAGTAGTTAGCTTCCTAGCTAACTCAATGAAAAGTTTTCATGCGCCCAGGGAAGAGAAATGATAAAGTAGTTAGCTTTTCAACTAACTAGATAAAAAGTTAACTCTATCATGATAAAAGTAGTTAGCTTGTTAGCTAACTCCATTCAAAATTTTATGCGCCTGGGAGGATGAAATGAATAAAGTAGTTAGCTGCTAAGCTAACTGGTTTTATCATGCATTCGGCCAGGAGGGAAAAATGCCCAATGAAGTTAGCTATTCACTAACTCAATTTAAATTTCATGTGAACCACCCAAGGAGAAGCTAGCTCTCCAGCTAGCTTGCTTTGAAGTCCATTCGGCCAAGGAAGAAACTGCAAGAAAAAGTTTAGCTTTTGAGGCCAACAAGCTAGCTCATAAGACTAACCAGCTAGCTGCCCAGCTAGCTGATTCCAAGGAGCATTCGGCCAAGACAAATTCTGCAATAAAATAGTTAGCTTCAAGGGATAACAAGTTAACTAGAAAGAGAAGGGAAGTTATATCACAAGCTAACTCGATATCAAGTCCATTCGGCCAGCCTGTTACAAGAAAGAATAGCTAGCTAACTAAGAGATCCAGCTAACTGATGGAAGGGACAAGCTAGCTCACAAGCCAACTTATTTTATGCATAGTTCGGCTAGGCTCACTGTGTGAGGGAAATAGCTAGCTAGCAAGTAGAGGAAGCTAGCTAATATAGTCATGCAATCAACCAAGGAATAATGGATCAATTAGTTATATTCAAGATAAGAGAAAACAAGCTTCCATGTAACAAATAAAATTTTTCTTGATAAGGCTCACCTGTACGACATTTGTACATCCCTGCAATAATTTTAATTTTCATAATAAACTTAGTCTTAATTGTTTTGGAATCATCAAAATCAATCTAGGGGCCAACACTTTTATACCTGTGTTTCAAATCATTCTGCCTGCCTCTAAATCGGCCACGCGGCTGCTTGTTATTGGGGATTACTTCGGTGCCCCTCCGGTGTGCAGAACGTGAGGAACACTGCCTATGAAGGAACAGTGGTGACCTCACCGCAATGATGGCACCCACCTTTCCGTGGTTCCATACCCAAGAAAAATACCGCTCAATCCCAACAACCCGAATGGACGAGTTGACACCAGGATCAGCCACCAGGAGGTACTGCAGATACTAACATCCGTTTCGCTGGTGATCACACGCCCTCCCATCTCAGGGGTGGGGGGGCATTTGATGTGGCTAATCACACCTTCTGGCGGCATGGTAACAACATGCACAACCTTCGAAGCAATGGTAATAATTTCAACCGGCTCCTAGAATCGGCCTCGGCTCCAGCCTTGGCCTCAACCTTGGCCCCAACCTCGGCCTCAGCCTCGGCTTCGGCCTTGGCTCCGGCCTCAGCCTCAACCTCGGCCTCGGCCTCGACCTCGACTTTGGTGTCGTTCCCAGCCTAAGGATCAACCTCGGTCTCGGCTTCGAAATTGGCTCTCGGCTTCGGCATCGGCTCTTGGCCTTGGCCTCGGCCCTGGCATCGGCTCTTGGCCTCAGTCTCGGCTCCAACTTTGGCTCCGGTCTCAGCCTTTGACACAATTACAGCCGTAAAGCCAGATTCTAATACTAAACAGATTTAAACTATCATGCAACACTCACCCACCTTTTGCCAGGATCACGGCAGCTACAGATACTACGCATCTGCCGATATATGCGGAACGTGTCTAACAACCTGGCACCAACCTATGAAGCCGATCTTAGCAGAATATAGGATCTGGCTGTTATTGCAAAAGGGTAAGAGGGACCCCGAACAGGTATATAAGGGCTGACCCCCAATGAAGGGGGAACTCTCTCTCTCAAATTCCACTAATAAGAAATTCATGTTCCTCGCATCACTGACTTGAGCGTCGGAGGGTTCCCACCAGAACCACCGATCCAAGACTTTTCTTACAGGTTCTTAGCTGACGGAGGTGATCCTATCACTCCTCTAAAGGTCTATGAAGCTCTCCTCACACCCGATGCACCTCAATAGTGATTGATGGAAATAAAATCTTAAAAAAGAAATAAAAGTAGAGGCATCCAAACGAGGTGCATCCAAAACGAGGCATCGCACACAACGCATGATATCAATATCTTAAAAAAAATCTTTGAAAAAACAAAACTAGAGGCGTCCAAATGATGCTACCAGAAACAAATATCTAAACCATATGAAATCAATCCATATGAAATCAAATATCTAAACCTCCATTCTTAGAAACGCATGCCACCAAATGATGTCTATCCATTTTTGAAATGATAAGCTCCACTAATATCTTAAAAAAAAAATCTTTGAACAAACAAAACTAGAGGCATCTATTTATTTGTTTTTTAAAACTATAGACTCAATCAATATCTTTAAAAAAAATTTGGAACAAAAAGTCAACTTGAAAACCCATCGCATACATCATCAGATATTGCCCATGATGTTTATCCCTTCTCTTAAACCAAAGGCACAATGTTTTGAGCAAAACAAACCAAAGGCGGGCTACCTAAAACCACTTCACAAACTCATCACATGCATCTAAAAACCAAAGGCTCGAGGGGCTATTGAAACCACTTCACAAACCATCGCATGCATTCCATAACAAGAGGCTCAAATTCGAGGGGCTACTCGAAACCACTTTGCAAACCCATTGCATGTATCTAATAAGTTCCATATTATATATACAATAAGTTCTAATGTGAATTCTAATTTTTAATTGTCGTAGACTCCATTTATTGATTAAACACTAGATTGTTGGTGTGTTATTGGTTTCATTGCATGGTCCGACCTTCTTTGATTTCGTGTCCTACTTTTTGAAATTTAAGGAGCCAATATGCACTTTTGGAAAACTATATGGAGATTTTGAAATTAGAAATTTGAGTAGCCTATATTCTGGATTATTTAGTTGTTTGAAAGTCGAGGGATTTGGAAAGAGAAGAAAAGTCTGAGATGCGCTTGTGTTTTTAAGGGTTTCTTTTATGAATCTCTTAGATGAAAGTAGTGAAGGATGGATGTCTTCAACCGTATCTGAAGGGTTTCTTTTATGAATCTTGTTGGAAGATTATAGAAAAATTATATGATCCAATCCTTTTGATTTTGATGATTACTAAAAGCCATTGAGTTTATTAAAGGATGTAATGAGTTTATGTAAATGAGCAACAAATTTATTTTGAACAATCAATGAGAATGCTCAAGTTTAACTTTAATCAATTTTGAAAGTGACTTTAAGCTCAATATTCAAACTTTCGAAAAGAAATGTTATAATTCATGTTTTATTCAATAAGTTTTTGGATTAGTTCTTGAATCAATTCTAAATGTCTATTTTATTGTATTCAAGTCAAAACAATGAATTAAAATGAATCTGGAACGATTTTAATGTCAATCAGAAAAGTTTCTGATTTTTGATACGTTCCGGAGCCGACTCCTGAGTTTCAGAGTCGACTCCGCTCAGTGTACAGAAATGTGCATCTGTGTCGAGTCGACCCACGAAATTGTCGAGTCGACCCCTGATTCTGTCGAGCCGACTCCTGACTGTGCGAGTCGACTCCGCTCAGACACCAGAAGAGTGTTTTTCTGAGCACTTCGCGAGTCGACCCCAAGCCTTTCTCGAGTCGACTCCCGACTATCAGGAGTCGACACTTTATTTTTGGCGAGTCGACCCCTAACCTTTATAAACATTTCTATTTTTGGTAAGACGAGCTCGAGCCGACTCGGGAAAAGCATGAGTCGACTCCAGCAAATCTGGGCGCGATTTTTTACGATGACACATCAGCTCCAACGGTAAGATTTTTGAATAACGGCTATTTTTCCTTGTCTCTAACGGATATATTTTTGCAGAATCTATAAATAGAGGAGCTCTTTTCAAATCACAAGAAGAAAATCAAAAAGAGAGAAAAGAATATCTTTCAAAAAGAGGGAAAAACAGAGCTTATTGGAAAAATCTTCTAGCTCAAAGAGAGTGATTCAAAAGGAGTGAAATCAAAGAGGAAGTTTCGTCTGCTCCAGATCTTCAATCCACAAGAGTCAAAAGAAAATCCAAAGCTTTTCAAAGATCAAATCGAAGGATTTTCAAAAGGAGAAAAAGCTTCATCTCAACTCCAAAGTTTTCAACGGTCAAGAATCTTGCTGAGGCCTGATTCAACACTTCAAGAGGAGTTAAAGAGAAGAAGGAAGAAAGCCAAAGCCACACCATCTGCAATACTTATCAGGCTTTTCTAACCTTTTATTTTTTATACTTCATTTGTATATTTGCTCAAGGGGAGCATTTCATTATTAAACACTTATTTTATTGTTTGCTGATTCAATCAGTGGATTGAATCAGTGGAGGTTGATATACCTCGTTGCAAGCCGGAGTGCTTGTGTTGGGTTAGTTGTGAGCCCGTGAAAAACAACGTGTAGGGTTTTGTGCTGGTAAGCCCGAGTAAAACCAGCTGGGTTCGTTGTGACCCGGAAAAACAACAAGTTTGAGTTGTGAGCTTGGAAAACAACTCGGCTGTAATCTAGAGAGATTATAGTGTGGACCCAAGTGAATCTTGGGAGTGGACGTAGGTGTTGGTTGCACCGAACCACTATAAAATTATCTTGTGTTTGCCGTGCTATATTTTCTCTCTCTCTATCTCTCTTTATTATTTGCTTGTGCATTGCTTTTAGTTAATTTCACTCACTTGCACATCTTGAGCAAATCTGTTTAAAAATTAAAAAGTCTTAAATTTTTAAGAACCCAATTCACCCCCCCCCTCTTGGGTTGCCATCTGGGCCAACAATTGGTATCAGAGCAAGTGCTCATTTAGAATTTGATCTCACGATCAAGGGCTAAAGATCCTTATGGCAACACAAAGTGGTTCATGTTTTGCTGAAGGTCATTCTACGAATCGACCTCCTTTATTTAATGGAACCAACTATTCATATTGGAAAGCTAGAATGAGAATATTCATTCAAGCTTCTGACTATGAATTGTGGGGAGTAATAATAAATGGACCTAGTACACCCACACACCTTATTGATGGCACTATTGTTCCTAAGCCCGAAAGGGATTGGAATGATAATGATAGGAGAATGGCACAACTAAATGCTAAGGCCATTAATATTTTATATTGTTCCTTAGACTCAAATGAATTCAACCGAATCTCAACATGTAATTCCGCAAAAGAAATTTGGGATAGGTTGGAAATAACACATGAAGGAACAAACCAAGTAAAAGAATCAAAGATAAATATTTTGGTTCATAAATATGAATTATTTACTATGGAACAAAATGAAACCATCACATGCATGTTCACTAGATTCACTGATATTGTGAATGGTTTAAAAAGTCTTGGAAAAGTTTATACTAATCTGAGCTTGTTCGCAAAATTCTTAGGTCACTTCCAAGGACTTGGGAAGCCAAGGTGACCGCCATACAAGAAGCCAAAGATCTGAACATCCTACCTTGGAAGAGCTTCTTGGTTCGCTGATGACTCATGAGCTTCAAGTTAAACAACATGTCAATGAGGATGAGTCAAGAAAGAAGAAGACCATCGCCCTCAAAGCTGCAGAAAAGGAAGAAGCAGCAGCGATGATGAAGAGGATGATGATGATGAGACAGCCCTCCTTGCAAGGAAATTCAAGAAATTTATGCAAAGAAGGAGGCCCTTCCACAAAAAGAGATTTGTTTCAAAAATGGAAGGAGAAAAAGAAAAGGATAAGAAAAAGGAAAAGGACAAAGAGAAAGAGCCCTTAGTATGTATGAATGTAAAAAGCCAGGGCATTTTAGATATGACTGTCCTTTACTTAAGAAGGCCTACAAGAAAAAGAAAAAGGCATACATGGCAACTTGGACTGATAGTGAAGAGTCTTCTTCCGAAGAAGAAGAACAAAAAGAAGTTGCTAATATCTGCTTCATGGCCAACGACGACGACAACGACAATGAGGTAAGTTCTGAAACCTCATGATGAATTTACATTTGATGAAATGTTTGAGGCTTTCAATGAACTTATGATTGATTTTAAATCTTTGAAAAAGAAGTATAAGTTTTTGAAAAATGACAAATTAGCTTTAGCTAAAAGTAAAAATGAATTAGCTTTAGAAGTTAAGATTAAAAGAAAAAGAAGAACTAATGAAAAGAATGATTTGTTCAAGAAATGATTTGAAATCTGAAAAATGAAAATCTAATTAAGAAAAAGAACAAAGTTAAAGAAAATGACTCTCTTAAGAAAGATGTTAAAAAATATAAAGACATTGTTGAGAAATTCACTTTAAGTTCAACTAAACTAACATGATCTTAGATAGTCAAAAAGCTGTTTTTGACAAAGCAGGTTTAGGATATAACACATTAAGGAAACAAAAATCTTTAAAGAATATTTTTAAAAGCCAACCAAAGTAATATAACTTGTTTCAAATGTAATGAAAAAGGTCATAAATCATTTGAATGCAAAACGTTAAATAATAACAACAAGTTAAATGTTAAAGCAAGAAAATATGGGTTCCGAAAGGAACAATTTTTGTTGCTGCTAACCATGAAGGACCCAAGAAAGCTTGGGTACCTAAACATAAAGTTTAAATTATGTTGCAGGAATGTCTTGTAGCCAAAAGATCAAAGAAAAAGTGGTACCTTGATAGTGGCTGCTCAAGACATATGACGGGTGACAAAGATGAATTCATCACCCTAGAAGAAAAGAAAGGTGGAGTTGTTACGTTTGGCGATAACGGTAAAGGTCAAATTATGGGCCTTGGTAAAGTCCGTATAACTCCATCTACATTTATTGATAATGTACTTTATGTTGATGGTTTGAAGCATAATCTAATTAGTATAAGTCAATTATGTGATAAAAACTTTAATGTTTCATTTAAATCTTCTTATGCACTGTAACTAATTCTATTGATGATAGCATTGTATTTACTGGTTATAGACATGGCAATGTTTACTTGGTTGATTTAGAAAAATTATCTTTGAGTGATCATTGCTTAATTGCTGACAATGCTAACATAAATGAAATTAGTTGGTTGTGGCATCGTAGATTAGGTCATGCAAGCACACACCTTATTTCAAAACTAATTAAAATGGATTTAGTTAAAGGATTACCTAAACTAGATTTTGAAAATAATAAAATATGTGATGCATGTCAATTTGGAAAACAAACTAGAAGTTCTTTCAAATCTAAAAACATTGTTTCAACTTCTAGGGCACTAGAGCTACTTCACATGGATCTTTTCGGACCAACTAGAACCACAAGTCTAGGAGGAAAGAAATATGGTCTAGTGATTGTAGATGATTATTCTAGATATACTTGGGTAATGTTTTTAGCTCACAAAGATGAGACTTTCTCGATATTCCTGAAATTCTTCAAGAAAGTCACAAATGAGAAAAACACTACTATAGTATCTCTAAGAAGTGATCATGGAACAGAATTTGAAAATCACTTATTTGAAAGTTTTTGTTCTGAAAATGGAATTAATCATAATTTTTCAGCCCCTAGGACTCCACAGCAAAATGGTGTAGTTGAAAGAAAAAATAGGACTCTAGAAGACATGGCCCGTACCATGCTATGCGAAAGTAACCTACCAAAGTATTTTGGGCGGAAGCAATTAACACAGCATGTTACATCTTAAATAGAGCCTTAATAAGACCAATCTTAAAGAAAACACCTTATGAATTATGGAATGAAAGAAAACCAAATATAAAATACTTTCATGCATTTGGATGTAAATGTTTCATTCATAATAATGGTAAAAACAATTTAGGAAAATTTGATGCTAAATCTGATGAAGGAATCTTTTTAGGATATTCAACAACTAGTAAAGCTTATAGAGTATTTAACAAGAAAACCTTAGTAGTTGAAGAATCCATTCATATAGTTTTCGATGATCTTTAGCATCTAGTTCTGAAAAGCTTGATGATGAGGAAGATACAAACATAATTGAAAAAGATCTTGAAAAACTTAATATTGAAGTATCTTCTGATCATGAGCAAGAAGCTAAAGATGATGATTCACATAAGGACGATGATGTCAATATTGATCATAATGATATAGATCTTCCAAGAGACTGGAGATATGCTCATAGTCATCCCAAGGAATTGATTATAGGCGATCCATCTCAAGGAATAAGAACTAGATCATACATGAGAAATATTAGTAATCATCTTGCATTTGTATCACAAATTGAACCTAAAACTATAGAAGAAGCTGAAAAAGATAATAATTGGATGTTAGCAATGCAAGAAGAACTAAATCAATTTACAAGAAATAATGTTTGGACTTTAGTTGAAAGACCTAAAAATCATTCAGTAATAGGATCAAAATGGGTTTTTAGAAATAAACTAGATGAAAATGGCATAGTAATTAGAAACAAAGCTAGATTGGTTGCTAAAGGATATAATCAAGAGGAAGGTATTGATTTTGATGAAACCTTTGCACCTGTAGCTAGATTAGAAGCCATTAGGCTATTACTTGCATTTGCATGTCATATGAATTTTAACTTATTTCAAATGGATGTAAAAAGCGCATTTTTAAATGGATTTATAAATGAAGAAGTTTATGTAGAACAACCACCAGGTTTTGAAGATCACGAATTTTCAAATCACGTTTTTAAATTGCACAAAGCTTTATATGGTTTGAAACAAGCACCTAGAGCTTGGTATGATAGGTTAAGTAAATTCTTAATAGAAAATGATTTTACAAGAGGAAATGTTGATAAAACTTTGTTTTTGAAAAGAAAAAGTAAAGATTTACTTGTAGTACAAATATACGTAGATGACATTATTTTTGGTGCTACTAACGATTCTCTTTGTCAAGAATTTGCAAAGTTGATGCAGGGAGAATTCGAGATGAGCATGATGGGAGAACTCAACTTCTTCCTTGGACTCCAGATCAAACAAAGCAAAGAGGGAATCTTTATCAACCAAACCAAATACACAAGAGAACTACTCAAAAAGTTTGGTATGGAATCAATGAAACCCCTCGGAACTCCAATGAGTCCTTCATGCAAGCTGGACAAAGATGAAGAAGGTAAAAAGGTTGATCAAAAGTATTATCGAGGTATAATCGGATCCCTTCTTTATTTAACAGCAAGTAGACCAGATATTATGTTTTCAGTATGTTTATGTGCTAGATTTCAATCTGAACCTAAAGAATCACATTTAATAGCTGTTAAAAGAATACTAAGATATGTAAGTGGAACAAAAAATGTAGGTTTATGGTATTCTAGAGACTCCACATTAAATCTAATTGCATATTCAGATTCTGATTATGCTGGATGCAAACTAGATAGAAAAAGCACAAGTGGTGCATGCCATTTCTTAGGAAGTAACTTAATCACATGGTTTAGCAAAAAGCAAAATTCAGTTGCATTATCAACTACTGAAGCTGAATATGTAGCAGCTGGAAGTTGCTGTGCGCAAATCCTATGGATTAAGCGACAACTTGAAGACTATGGTATCACACTTGATAAAACACCCATAAGATGTGATAACACTAGCGCAATTAATCTAACAAAGAATCCAATTCAACATTCAAGAACTAAACACATAGAAATCAGATATCATTTTATAAGAGAACATGTAGCAAATAATGAAATATGTCTTGATTATGTTAACACTGAAGAACAATTAGCTGACATATTCACTAAACCTTTAAATGAAGAGAGATTTGTTATCTTAGAGGAGAGTTAGGTATTTGTGATCCTTTAGAATGAATTTGAAACCCCTAAGGAAATTTTATCTAAGATTCTTTCAAATCCTCAATCCTTAAGGAAATCTTATCTAGAATTCATATCTAATTGATTCACTCATATCCAATGATTATTTATCAATTTTTATGATCATTTCCGGACACATTTCAGAAATTTCATGTTTTGGTCTGAAATGGTCTCGGAGCCGACTCGATGCGTATCGGAGTCGACTCCCGGTTTCAACTGAAACTCTCGAGTCGACCCCTCTTGGCGCGAGTCGACTCCATGTCGGGACGGCCTTTCTGTGTCTGTGCCGAGTCGACACCTGGGTTTGCGCGAGCCGACTCGAGGTGGTCCCAAATTGATTTTCTAGGGCAGAGTCGACTCGTCGCTCATTCATTCGACCCCAATCTTCAAAATACTCTCTCCACTTCCAAACCTTCCAAACTTCCAATAATCCCTGATTATCACCTCCAATCATCAATGGCACCTAAAACTAGAGGATCTAGCTTGGCGGGTGGCATCAAGCGGAAGCGCTCCGTGAAGAAGACGGTGAAGCGTCCGGTGCGTGAACCTTCTCCAGCACGGACTCCACTTCATCTGCTTCTACTCCGACTGCTGCTCCTGCTGCCACGTCTTCCCAGGTAGATCGTCTAGCGGATAGGATCATTACTACTGGTAGGAAGGTGGATTTTGAATTATTTGAGAATGAGGGCTTTCTTGTTGGGAGACAGTTATCGAGATGGGTTGGGAGAAAATTTGTTCTCTAGAGTGCCCGACTATCCCTCTTTGGTTAAAGAATTTTACAAGAATTTGTCTAGAGGAGACCATGGGCTTATTAGCAATGTGAGAGGAGTCAGACTATCTGTTACTGCTGAGATTCTTCTAGATTATTGGAATTACCCTTGTCTGGCACTTCCACCTTTTCTTCTGATGACCGCGCCCCAGCTTTATCCAGATTATTAAACGGGATGTGGTTGGATTTGAAGAGGTATTTGCTAATCAGCTTTCTTTAGAGTTGAGATTGCTACACAATATCTGCAGTAGGATTCTCTTTCCTAAAACTGGTAGATTTGACTATGTTCTGAGAGAGATGTCTTTGTAATGGATGCCATAGTGACAGGCAAGCCTATCAATCTTCCCAGCATGATTCTGTGGTACATAGCAGATTGTGGAGGGAAAAGGAAATCTAGTCTGCCTTATGGGATGATCCTTACAATGATTTTCGAAGCCAAGGTGTGGTGATTTCTGATAATGAACCTATGAAGAATTTAAGACACACTGATTTTTATAGCCTGGCAACAATTCATCGGATGGGATTTATCAAAAAGAATGGTAAATGGGAAAGGAAAGGAGTGACAGAAGATAGAGCTACAGATACTGAGGCTGCAGGACCCTCTGTTAGACATCCTTCGCCTGCACCTCCGAGCCCTTTGATTTCTGCCTCTGCTCCAGCCCCAGTTCCAACTTTGTTCAGACTTCATCTTCTGCTAGTTTTTCAGATCAACAACTTATGCAACTCAAAGCCTTACTTGAAGATCAATCTGATAAGCTTAAAACTGAATTTGAGAATAAATTTATGCATTTGAGAGAGACTCTTTATTCTCTTGATGATCGTATCTCAAAGATTGAGTCCACTCTCGCTCTTCATCGGCATCCTTAAGTGGTGATCTCAAGAATATTTTTGAAGAACTTAAGGATATATGTGGAGATGGAGAGACATATCCAAGTGCAACGCAGAGCTTCAAGACAAAATTCAGAGTGCGTGCACCTTTGTTGATGAAAGACTCAAGGATTATGTAAAAATTCAATCTGAAGGAATGAAAAATATAGTAGATCATCTAACTAGAATTGTAAGAACTCATTTTTGAGTTACTAGAGTTTCAATCCTTGTTTTGTACTGAAGTTTTTATGCTTTCATTTTGAAATCAATGTACTGAACATTTTGATGTATTAGACTTTTAATGAAATGAATTCTCTATTTCCTTATTTCAATGAATGAATGAAATTGAATGAATCTTCTCTATCTTTTTGTTGATAACAAAAAAGGGGGAGAATTTTATAGTTCTATGATTGTGATATATTTGAATGAGATAAACAATGAGATATTTAATTAAGTTTCATAGGGGGAGCTACCTCATTAAGGGGGAGCCTAAGCCTAACTATGAAAACAAAATAAATTCACTAATCAATCATGAACAAACTCAATATTTTTGTCATCATCAAAAAGGGGGAGATTGTTGAAGATTATAGAAAAATTATATGATCCAATCCTTTTGATTTTGATGATTACTAAAAGCCATTGAGTTTATTAAAGGATGTAATGAGTTTATGTAAATGAGCAACAAATTTATTTTGAACAATCAATGAGAATGCTCAAGTTTAACTTTAATCAATTTTGAAAGTGACTTTAAGCTCAATATTCAAACTTTCGAAAAGAAATGTTATAATTCATGTTTTATTCAATAAGTTTTTGGATTAGTTCTTGAATCAATTCTAAATGTTAATTTTATTGATTCAAGTCAAAACAATGAATTAAAATGAATCTGGAACGATTTTAATGTCAATCAGAAAAGTTTCTGATTTTTGATACGTTCCGGAGCCGACTCCTGAGTTTCAGAGTCGACTCCGCTCAGTGTACAGAAATGTGCATCTGTGTCGAGTCGACCCATGAAATTGTCGAGTCGACCCCTGATTCTGTCGAGCCGACTCCTGGACTGTGCGAGTCGACTCCGCTCAGACACCAGAAGAGTGTTTTTCTGAGCACTTCGCGAGTCGACCCCAAGCCTTTCTCGAGTCGACTCCCGACTATCAGGAGTCGACACTTTATTTTGGCGAGTCGACCCCTAACCTTTTAAACATTTCTATTTTTGGTAAGACGAGCTCGAGCCGACTCGGGAAAAGCATGAGTCGACTCCAGCAAATCTGGGCGCGATTTTTAACGATGACACATCAGCCCAACGGTAAGATTTTTGAATAACGGCTATTTTTCCTTGTCTCTAACGGATATATTTTTGCAGATTCTATAAATAGAGGAGCTCTTTTCAAATCAAAGAAGAAAATCAAAAAGAGAGAAAAGAATATCTTTCAAAAAGAGGGAAAAACAGAGCATATTGGAAAAATCTTCTAGCTCAAAGAGAGTGATTCAAAAGGAGTGAAATCCAAGAGGAAGTTTCGTCTGCTCCTTCTTCAATCCACAAGAGTCAAAAGAAAATCCAAAGCTTTTCAAAGATCAAATCGAAGGATTTTCAAAAGGAGAAAAGCTTCATCTCAACTCCAAAGTCTTCAACGGTCAAGAATCTTGCTGAGGCGTGATTCAACACTTCAAGAGGAGTTAAAGAGAAGAAGGAAGAAAGCCAAAGCCACTACCATCTGCAATCTTATCAGGCTTTTCTAACCTTTTATTTTTTATACTTCATTTGTATATTTGCTCAAGGGGAGCATTTCATATTAAACACTTATTTTATTGTTTGCTGATTCAATCAGTGGATTGAATCAGTGGAGGTTGATATACCTCGTTGCAAGCCGGAGTGCTTGTGTTGGGTTAGTTGTGAGCCCGTGAAAAACAACGTGTAGGGTTTTGTGCTGGTAAGCCCGAGTAAAACCAGCTGGGTTCGTTGTGACCCGGAAAAACAACAAGTTTGAGTTGTGAGCTTGGAAAACAACTCGGCTGTAATCTAGAGAGATTATAGTGTGGACCCAAGTGAATCTTGGGAGTGGACGTAGGTGTTGGTTGCACCGAACCACTATAAAATTATCTTGTGTTTGCCGTGCTATATTTCTCTCTCTCTATCTCTCTTTATTATTTGCTTGTGCATTGCTTATTAGTTAATTTCACTCACTTGCACATCTTGAGAAAATCTGTTTAAAACATTAAAAAGTCTTAAATTTTTAAGAACTCAATTCACCCCCCCCCCCCTCTTGGGTTGCCATCTGGGCCAACAAATCTCTTAGATGAAAGTTGTGAATGATGGATGTCTTCAACCGTATCTGAAAATCTCTTCTGTTGTTTTATTTTTTGTTGTTTTATTTTTTGTTCTATAAGCCAAGTGATGAATAAAAATTTTGAATGTGATCACATTTTATAGGTGAGAAGGCCTTAGCAACATCAATTCCTACTATCTTGAAAGATTTGGTTCTCAATGAATTGATGGAGGATAAGATGTAGTGGCCTTTAAATTTATTTATATAGTGAGTTAGATAAACTTTATGGGCTTCAATCTATTCCTTTTCATTAGATTTACCTTTCTTATAAATAAAAACATCTTCTTCAGTTAATTTATTTGTCATTATATCATCCTTTATTTTTTTTTCATAAGCTAATTGATCAACTGAGATTGTAGATTCAACAAATTCTTTAATAAGTTTTTCATCAGTAGTATCATCAAATATCTCAAAGGCAAGCTCTTTTACATTGCAGAGCTTTGTTCTTCTTGTACTTCTTCAGCCATGATACTCATTTTGTCTCTCCACTTGATTTTTTTTTTTTGCTAAGTAGAATCATTATTGTTTTATCTTTTATTTCTTCTTTAACAATTGCAGGAACCTTCTATTCTTCAATTTTAACAAAAAATATATTTGACATCATGGACCATGGCTTTAGTATAAACAGGATAAATAGGATAAGAGATTTGAGTATAGTATCTCATTGCTTGAAAAGTTGGCTTATTGGTAGAACTTTTAAGGTATTTGCGATAGTAAAAAAAATAAATACTTTTTTCATTTTGATTTTATTTTCATGGAATCTAAGTATCAATAGGTTTATCATGATTATGAGTAGCATTTTCAACTCTCTTCGAGCAAAATCATCCTTCTCCATGACTAGATAGTTTGTAATAGTTAAGATAATCTTCAAACATATGTAAGCCAATCTATGAAGGTGTTAGACTTCAACTTACCTTGAAAATCAAACACTTTAAGCTAAACTCTTCTATGAATGTCTTCATCATGTTATTAGTTTTTGGCTGAGGGTTGAGGAATTCTTGCAATTTTATTGTGCTGATTGGCACTATCTTTAGTTGTACAACTATAGAAGCTGGCCAATATTACATCCATCCATTATTTTAATTAAATCCATGATCAAACATTTGAATTGAGTGACGCAATCATCAACCTGCTTCTCTAATTGAGCAATATGGTCTTCCATGGTGAAGGAGCCAATAAGGCTACTGTATGCATATGCCAAGGGTAGTAGAATATGTCCATTGTGTTGTTGTATATAATGTATCAAATACAAGGATGCTCACCAAGTCCTGATGTAACAATACCCTATATTAATAGAGACTGCAATCAATGAAAGAGAAATCCTTTTGAATCTAAGAGGAATCCTCTATGATGTCATAATCAACAGGATAAGTTGGCAGCATAGGACTACTAAGGAAAGCAGGGGAGATCACAATTAAAGGATGGTATTGATGGCGCTTGATAGTAGAAATGTCCCACAACTTACTAGCCATTTAATTGATGATGACCATGAGGGAGGATGAGAATATCCAAGGGCAAAATTGGAGAGGCCATCGAGGAAGAACTCTTTTCACTAAAGGGATGTTTACGATAGTAATCTTTGATTGGACCAATCAAAGGTCTCTGTTAATCAAACCAATCAAAGACCTCTTTTGCCAACATATGTAAGTGATGTAACTAGAGATTCTATCCTCTCAAAGATGCTCTTTATGCCAGTAAAATAGGAACGAAAGGGGGACTAGATGATGGTGGCGATGGCTGCAATAGTGGGATGGACCTGGTCTGGTACTAAAAGCTTGAGTCATGCCATTCTCATGACCTATGGCATTATGTAAAGAGTGGACCGAGCGAAGTTAATGGCTAGTGCAACGATGGAGTTAATCGTTGACACTCAGTGATGAGGGTAGTGACCAACTATAGTGGGGAAGAGTTAGCTCGTTTAAGATTCGACTCAGCTTCAAGGTGCATAAAATCTCCCTCAACAGCAACCTTCTCTTAGAGTCTTCTAGGCTATGATGAAGATTGTAGCGCCTGATTGAGAGGAAGGAAGGTCGTATATTATGAGGAGAACCTTCTTTCTTCTCTTTGTTTTCTTTCCTCTTTTTTCATTTTTTTTCTTTAATTTTTATAATTTATTTTTCAATCCTTTTCTTTTTTTTTTCATTTTCTCTTTTCTTGTAAAATTGAATTTTAAAGATAAAGAATAAGAAAAAATATGGCCACGGCATACATCGCGTGACAGCCGGATATCGCCGAACATGCCCATGATATCTACCCATTTTTTTTCTAAAACAATAGGATCAACCAATATTTTAAAACAAAAATCTTTAACAAGAAAATAAAACTAGAGGCGTCCAAACGAGGTGCATCCATAACGAGGCATCGCACAAAACGCGTGATATCAATATCTTAAAAAAAAATCTTTGAAAAAACAAAACTAGAAGCATCCAAATGAAGCTACCAGAAACAACTTCGAAACCCACTGCGCGCTTCGCATGATAATGGAATATCGCCGACCGAATATGTCGATGATGTTATCTATTATTTGAAATTAGAGGCATCAAAATAGGGCTACCAGAAATAACTTTGAAAACCCATAATGTCTATCTATTCTTTGAAATGATAGGCTAAACTAATTTTTTTATAAAAAAATCTTTAGAAAAATAAAACCCACTGCATATATCGCGTATATCCGCCGAATATGCCCATGATATCTATCTATTTTGTGAAACAATAGGCTCAACTAACGTCTAAAAAAAATATGCTCATAATGTTTATCTTAAAAGAAATCTTTGAAAGAAAAAAAACCAGAGGCATCCAAATGAAGCGCCTACCGAAAACAACTTTGAATATATCCATCGTAATGCGTGATAGCCGGATATCGCCGAAGATGTCTATCCATTTTCTAAAACAATTGGCTTAATCAATTTGAAATCTTTGAAAAAAATAAAATTAGAGGCACGCCAAAATATATGTTTAACCAATATCTTAAAACAAATATTTTAAAAAATAAAACTAGAGGCTCGTCCAAACAGGGCTACAAGAAACAACTTCAAAAACTCACCGCACACAATATTTGTACGTGATAGCCGAATATGCCCATGATGTCTATCCATTTTGTGAAACGATGGGCTCAACCAATATGCTAACAAAATCTTTAAAAGGCGTTCAAATGAGGCTACGATAAACAACTTCGAAAACCAACCGCATGCACCGTGTGATAGCCGGATATCATCCGAATATTATGCCTATATAAATTTGCTCTCAGACCATGTCCGAATGCAAGGTTTTCACAAAGAGTGGAAATCACCGCTGGCCAAGAAGGGCAAGAAGAAGGTAAAAATCTCATTATTTGGTGTTCTGTCGTGCCTTGTTTTGATTATATTAAGTTCTGTTGTGAAATCTGATTCGAAATCTTCATGGTCTCTATTTTGTTGATAGATTCGGATGGGTTGTGGTGTGATATTGGTTGCGTTGCATGGTCCAATCTTGGTTTTGATTTTGTATCTTACTTTTTTGAAATTTGAGGAGTCTATATCCATATTTTGGAAAACTATATAGAGATTTTGAAATTGAAATTTGAGTAGCCTATATTCCGGAACATTCTATCGTGCCTTGTTTTGAGTTTATATCTTACTTTTTTCCTGCTGCCCTTGCAGTCAAGTAAAACTCCTTTATCCTCTCCTTTTGTTTTTGTTTTGATCGGTGTAGTTTTTTTGAACTTTAAATCTTCATTTGGCGACGTGCAGATATCTCTGTTTCTCCATCAATTTGCAGATGATGAGATAAGTCTGGTTGCAGAGATTCTTCAGTATATCATATTAGGGTTTACCAATATGTTGATCTATATTTATTTCTTGTCCTAATTCTATTCCACCATAAAAACTTCGTTCCTTTTCATTTTCAATGCATACCTTTGTTGTGTAACTATTTTAAGGGTTTCTTTTATGTTTTATTTTTTCCCCATCATGTGCTACTTTGGGAATCTCTTAGATGAAGGTAGTGAAGGATGGATGTCTTAAACCATACCTAAAATCTCTTGTCTTTCTTTCATTTTTCTGCCATCTAATGTAGCTTCTTGCTTTTTTTTTGGGTAATGAAATCTAATGAAAATTTTTCAGTTATGACAATTGTTTGGAAGCAGTAGCTTATCTTATAATCCATAATATCATAGTTTTATTTTCTAACTCTAATTCCAACCTTCATCTCATCTTTTTCGGGTTAATATTTTTGAAAATTTTGGGGCTAGCCTATGGAAATTGGAAAGGCAAGCCCCCATTTTAATGTGCTGGCACTGCCATGAAAATCTACAAGATGAGGCCCAGAGTTCGATCCCAAATGGAATCCATCTAGATATGTAAGTTTTTGTATCCAACAAGTGCTTTATTGTGGTTTTATTGTGCCTGTAAAGCTGGGAATTGACTCGTTTACCATCTTTTCATGCTTGATGTTTATGACTTCTTTTAGATGGTAACCATTCAATTGAGTTGAATTTGATGCAGTATGTGCCCTCCTTTTGTTGACTACCATGATCTGAATTAGAATATGGATAAATGGTAGTAATGGATGTTAAGGCTGCCAGCTGGTTTGAGTTTGTAATGCCTTTCGGTGTTCATACAAGATATCTGAGTTCAAGTTCTTCTTTTACCCCAATTCGTGCTTTGAATGAATTATTGGTAGATGCTGCTAATCCCAAAAGAAAAAAAAGGAAAAATAGGAAAACAAAATAGAAGTTATAATGGGTGCTATGGCAAAGAAAGTAATAGAGTCAACTCAACTCAACTAAGCCTTTTTCCCAACTAAAAGAAAGTAATACAGTGAGCTTGGATATTTAGTTGTAACGTGAATATTTTTCTTAGGACTTTGGGACTAAATTTTTGCTGCCCCCACTGCATGGGATATAATGGGTATAGATACTGAACAAGTAAATTGTAGTTTTGGGCATCTGCTATAATGTTTCAAGACATTTTTTTCATAAGAGCCCCCATCAAAGCAATTGTCCACAATCAAGTTTAGAATAATACTACAGAAACAATTTAACTTAATCTAGACAACTTTACTCAGATGTGTGATTTCTTTTCATCTGTTTGAGTTTCCAAAAATATTTCATACAAGCATATGTAATTTTCTTTTATATGTTTGTGTAAATTTAATATGTTTTGGTTTATGTCTATAGTAGTTGATAAATTGGTTTTATTGATCGATAGATATTGCCATCTCATATATCACCTCTTCCACCTTTCATGTCTGGTGTTGAGGTGTTGAGAGTCATCTCAACCCAAGGCGCCATTTTCTTTAGTCTCGAACCACTTCTTTCATTAGTTCAGGTTTCAGAGATGGATTCCTATGGAGATAGATTCTGAGTGCTTTTCTTCATGGAGGAACAATGATTGCACCAAATTGTCTCTCAGCTGCAGCAACCTCCTTCGGGGTCCAAACACTTTAACATTTGCTATTTGCTATTTTAGTTCAAAAAGAAGACTCACTACTACAAAAAGTTAAATATGCTACAGTATGTTTTAGAAAAAAGACTGTGCTTTTAGTAAAAAATATAGTCTAATATTTTAGACTACGTTTTTATAATTTTTCTCAAATTAAAAGACATCTTTAATTAAAAACGTAGTCTTATATTATCTTTTAATATAAAAAGAGTACATTTTTAATTAAGATGTAGGTTAATATAAAACTTAAAATTTGTCTATTTTTTCTTTCCTAATTCACTTTCCACCTTTTACTAAAAAAAATCCTGATACCCAAACTCATATTTCATTCCCCAATTTCACCTAGGATCCCCCTTCATGGTTTTCCTTTGACGCTCAAGCTTCCTTGCAGACCTTCACATTTCACTTCGCCAACCAGTCGATCAAATTCGAATTTGGTAGGGTTTCTTCTTCTTTTCTCATTCTTGATTCTATATCTTAGGTTTTAGGTTTGAGGAAGGGAGAAGAGGAGGAGGGAAGGGCGGTCAAGTGTAGGAGATTATGGCTTGGGTGGAGGTCGCGTCACCTAGGGTTTCCATCGAAACATAGGCTGCTGAGAGACAAGGGACTGAGGGGAGGAGGTAGTGGAGGAGGGGCCAGAGGTAGTGCTTATAGAAGCCATGGTAGAAGTGGATGTGGGGGTCAGGGGGGAGGAGGACAGGGATGTAGCAGAACTCGCGGCAGAGGTGGGCAGCAACGCCATCATAGTGGGCAGGGTCGAGGGCGTCAAGGAGGCTATAGAGGGTGCCGACGTGGAGGACCTCGGCACCGCCGTTCATCGGACCACCTCCACCGGTCCGACCTTATGGGAATCCTATTGGCTACCCTGGTGAGTTTGATGCATTCTCCATGGTTAGTTGGTGGCTTATCCTTTTGTATGGTGTTGATTTTAACTACGGCCTTAGTGCTTTTGTTAGATATTACTTCTGTGTATTATGTCACGGCACCCCCACCACCTCCTGAGGATCTCAGGGGTTTGCCTTTGTTGCTCATCTAGCAGTGCCCCCTGCAATGTTTTTTCGGCAATGGATCCTCAGCATGCAATGTTACTGAAACAAATAAATTACTACTTCAGGTGATTTTCTAGTCCATAAGTGTAATCTTTCCAGTGACTAATGGAAGGTATTTTAAGCTAGTATTTCTTTTTTTTTTAGTGGAAGGTTTGTTAAGCTAGTATTTTTTTTTTTTTCTTTTTTCTTTTCTGTCCAGTTCTAAAAATTTGTGCAAGGATATTACTTGCAGCAGCAGAACATGGACGAGCAGGGGTGGGTTCCTATATCCTTAATTGCTGGGTTCAACAGAGTGAGTTATCTTTGAACACTTACTCGTCCCCCCTATCATTTGTATATGGATTAGTTTCTTGTTGATATCTTTGTGGCAAGTGCTATAGTTTTTTTGCCGATAATTGCTTTCTATATTTTAGTATGCGTGTCCATTTACTAGGCTGGTAGTCTTTTTCAAGCTTACCTACATAACTAATCTTTTCATATTTGTGTAAAATATGGATATGTATATTTATATTCTACCATCCATGATCAAGAGATGAATCAGACATGCATGTATTTAAATAAGGAGCAGGAGTAGGTTTGATTTAGAAAAAGACGAGTGAGAAGAAACAGACAGAGCAAACGGAGGCCTAGCTTGGAAACATTACTTTGCGGAGCAAACACCTGTATCTGCTTGAGATGGCTTTGACTGACTCCACCTCTGCTTAGATTAATTGACTCTCTCTCCCTTGATGAATTCTTCTGGCTTGCTGAACTTGAAGACTTCTCATTATACGCATGTATGATAGATTGCTAACGACAGCAGGTCTTATATGCAGCGGCGATTAGTGCATAAGGAACTTGCATATGTTTGTTACTACCCAACTGAAACTTGCATGTGCTTGTCCTTAAGATTCATCACCTCTGTCCTTTGTTCTCTGGGATTCTATATCTATTGATCATTGTTAGGGCTATCCTTCTTCTATATAGCTATTCATAAGCTTGGATATTTAGTTGTAACATGAATATTTTTCTTTGGACTTTGGGACTAAATTATTGCTGCCCCCACTACATGGGATATATAATGGGTATAGATACTGAACAAGAAAGTTGTAGATTTGGGCGTTTGCTGTAATGTTTCAGAGACATTTTTTTAATAAGAGCCCCATGCAAGCAATTGTCCACACTCAGGCTTAGAATAATACTACATAAACAATTTAACTTAATCTAGACAACTTTACTCAGATGTGTGATATCTTTTCTCAGTTTGAGTTTCCAGAAGTATTTTATACAAATTACTTGCTAGCATATGTAATTTTCTTCTATATGTTTGTGTAAATTTAATATGTTTTGATTTATGTCTATAGTAGTTGATAATTAGTTTTAATGATCGACAGATATTGCCATCTAGGATATCACCTCTTCCACCTTTGGTGTCTGGTGTTGAGGGTCATCTGAACCCAGGCACCATTTTCTTTAGTGAATCATTTCTTTCGTTAGTTCAAGTGGCAGGTGGGAGGTTTTAGAGATGGATTCTTGCAAAGATGGATTCTGAGATGCTTGTCCTCAAGGAGCGAAAATAGTAATTGCCCAAACTCAGCTGCAGCAACCACCTTCAGGGTCCAAACACTTTGACATTTGCTCCTCTAGCTCAAAAAAAAAAATGACTAAAAGGTTTGCTAATTGATTTTTTATCATGCAGAATTGCCAAAAATTAACATGTATGAAGTGTGTCAAGTGTCCAACATGTTAAAAAAAAAATTCAAAATTTGTAATGTTTGAGAAACTCTTGTTTTAACACATTTTGAATATAGTTATTCATATATTTATTCTTTATATACTCTAATAATCCTAGATAAAGGCAATTATGTTCTTTTTACCAGACTGAATATAAAAGCAATAATTTTTTTTCTCTCTTTTATTTGGTCTCACAAATGGTAATAGATAGCTCTTTAGTCAATTGTTTTAAGAATTGTGGCAGGTCCCAACATTTCAAATATTTGAATAAGCCTGCGATGTGCTCCTTTCAATTATCCCAGTGGAACTATTTGTGTGACATGAATTTGTGTTAGTAGAAACCTTATGCTTTCATTGATTATGGAGCGAAACAAACTTGTGTTGGATGGTATTCGCACTTGCAACCTTTATATAATATAACAAGAAGAAATTGGTTATAAACTCTGATGCAAATTTCTTGAATCAATTCCATAGAAATCAATTCGATATTCATACTATATCTATTCTATGAAATAGCATTAGGGAAAATCATTTCTAAGAGAGGATTTCAACGTGGATGCTGTTGACGTTCCGTTTTCCTTTGCATTTAGTTAACATCTGTTTTGCTTGTTTGTTTGTTTGTTTGCTTTTTGTATTATACCATTGAGAAAAGGCTGGGCAAAGAAAGTAATTTATTATTTCACTTTGTATTCACTTTATCATATTACCTAAGATCACTAATGATATATACTTTTAATAATTCTTTCAATATATTTTTCATTTTCAGAGATCAATTTGGCTGCTTGAGGTGGATGTTGAAGCATACTCCACTGCAACTTCTTGTTTATTGGAAACTTGAAAACTTGAAGATTATCGGCTGCATCTGGATATTCATGTCCTTTTGATGCTGAGAAGCAATAAACTTGTCAAGAACTCTTCAATCTATCACTTGCTCAACTATGTTTTGTCCTCTGAAGTGGTAAGGCATCGTTGTAGGATTGAAGATGCTGATCGTATGCCATGTTGGGCTGGATTGCAATTGAATCAAGATGGTAAGGAGGAGACTCAAGGTCACTTGCCTTGTTTACAATCGGCTTGCAATCCTCTTCCTGTAACATGAAATTTGAACAAATAATGGAAAGGCTTTGCTATTTAAATAATCACAAACACATATTACAACTTAAACATTCTGTGTTACTATTTAGTGTGAAAGGTCGACTTTGGTGCAAAATAACATATTGCAACTCCAAGGACATGATATCCAAAAGAAAAAAGAATATTTCATTTATGAAAAATTAACAAAAATTAGAAGATTGAATCCTCACAGACACATAGATGATCCACTCAAAAAAGAAAAAAAAAATTTGAGAGTAAGATTAAATGTACTTCAAGTGTTAGAATGATGACGTTGGCTAATGCCTACATCCATGCAAATCTGGTTAACAATTTTGGCTTTTTTAAAAAATATATAATAAATTGTTAATATAATTGATGATTTATTTTTTAAAAATTTTAAAAAGAAAATTAAATTGATTTCAAAACAAAAATATCAAGAAAAGGGGGAAAATCATCAATCTAATGGTGATTTTAGCTAATTTACTTTTTTTTTAAAAGCTCTTTTGAAACCCCAACCCCTAAAAAAAAAAACCATTTTAATAAAATCGTCAGTTAGCCTGACAATTCCAACTAATTGTTAAAAAAATTGCTATTTAAACCCAACCCTCCAAAAAAATAATTTAAATAAAATTATCAATTAGGCTAACGATTTTCATTGGATATAATGTTTTGGGATACTCTCTCATATAGTCATATGTTCCTCCAGGTTCTAAATTCCATTCCAGAGAACTTTTAAATTACTATCTTAAAAAAGAAGTGGCTTCGAAAAAGATTAACCTAGATGTGATAAAAGATATTGTTGATCTGTACAAAATCAAGCCATGGGATCTTTAAGGTATCATTTACAAAAATAGCTATTGATAAACATTTCTATCTTCAATGGACAATTTCTTTTACATGGAAAAATGTAGGATTGGAACAGAAGAGCAATATAAATGATACTTTTTCAGTCACAAAAATAAGAAGCATCTAACTGGTACTCACACAATAGAACAACTTTAATAGAATTTTGGAAAGCCACTCGAAGGAACAAGCCAATTTACTTTAAGCATAACCTTAGGCATGCGGAAGACCTACCTAGGTAAATATTTTGAAATATAAAATTATTATTATTACTATTGTTTTGATGGGCCATTGATACTGATCAAGTTTAAAAAGTTTTGATTAAATACTACAGACATTTATGTCACATTGTTATATTTTTCTGATTACTTTGCTTCTTTCAATTGCAAGGTAAAGTCTACAAGTTAAAATAAATGGATTAAGGCTAGTGGTAAAATATCAGTATTCACAATAAGAAAAGTGATATAGTTCTTATGATACATAAATTTTATTAATTAAATATAAAATGAAGAGAATAGGGAAGGAATTATTTTTTTTTCTTTTCTCAAAAACAAGAAGTATATTTTTTTCTCTAGCAAAGGTAAGAAAATTATAATGATTACATACTTCAAAATGTTGGGTGAACATACCTTTTAATCTTTAACATTAGATCATAGGCTGTATATAGTTTGGATGTTAAGAAGAATTTTTTACTTGAAATACCATATATTTATTCTTACTTTCCACTATATATTATTGATCAGATTGAAATTTAGAGACATGAGTATTCACCCAAGAGAATGCCCAGTAATCGGTCTAGTCAAATATAAATTTGAATCAAACTAAAATTTGCCTTATAATGGTATAATTTAGATCCAGATCAAATCCATCTTCTAGCATTTTAACTCATATCAGACATATTTCTGTGCTGGTTTTGATTGCTTTACATCTTCATAGGCAGGCAAAATTTTGATCATTTTTTTATTCTTTTTCTTTGTTTTCTGAGTGCAATCAAATTAGAATATGTTATGTCTAATGCTACCAATTCCACACTTTATCTGTTGGAGTTCATTGGTCTACCAGACATACCAACCAACCAAAAGTTCTGGACTATTAAGGCCGCTACTCAAAATTCAAAAAATAAGGTACCAAAATCAAAGAAATCGAACCATACAACACAAACGATCATATTACCACATGTCCAAATCTAATTTTTAATCAACAAACTGCAGCCACCAAGATTTCAAATTAGATGGCACATCATAACTTTATCTATCGATAGAATCAGAATAAGGGAGTGATGAGGGGTGAATTATCATCGCGCTGACGCTCGTGCACATGACAAAAAGGGTCAAGACCACTTTTGACATACCTCGGCAAGGCCGAGCCATCCTCGAATCAAGTGACCCTCAGATTAAATCACTCCGAGCCATTTCTTTTGCCCCAGCAAAGCTGAGCTATCCTCTTATCTCGGTCGAACCGTGATATTCATATGCCTTGGTAGAGCCGAGGCATTCTATCCTCATATACTCAATGGCACCGAAATATTTTATGCCTCGGCCAAAGTTTTTGCTTCGGCCAGACCAAACCGCTCTTATACCGCGGCCAGACTGAGGCATTCAAATGCCTCGGCAGAGCCGAGCTATTTTCTACTTCAGTTAGGCTGAAGGGCCCCCGAACCTTTGTGGAACCAAGTGCGGAAGAATTCAAATTCATGATAGTTTGACAAGATTTCAGCTGCATAGGCCCCCAATGACCTCGAGTGGGAAATTAGGCTAGTGATATCGGAAATGGCCTAGAACCTATAAAGGCACCGAATCTCAAAGTATCCAACTCCTTTAGCCATCGATTCTCTAACTAACTAGATACCGATACTACCGGTCTCATAACAAACTCAATTCGAATATGAACAGTTTTGGACCCCTATGACACATCCGAGGAATTAGATGATCACCTATAAATACCCTTGTCCTAAAGCTCCTTAGGTTCACTGACAGTGACACTCTGACTAAGAATCCCATTAAAGTTCAAGCAAAGCTTAGAGCTCTCGAGAGGCCATTTTCTTGAGGGACTCTTCTGTGAGAGCCTTCTCCTCACATCTGCTTGCTGTGAATCTTCACTGACTTGGGCATTGAAGGGTCTTCCGCAAAGGGTCACCCTAGACACTCTCTGCATGAGGACTGTCTTGCAGGTTTCACTTGAGTAAGAGATCAGTATTTAGATCCGGTGTCAAACTGCACCCGAGATGGAGAGCAAATTTCTACAACAACAGATTGGCGCTAGAAGAAGGGCCTCAAGTTCCGTAAAGTTGTGATCAAGGAGACAAGGTTCAAGATCAGAGAAGAACCCTCCAATGGCCAATCAGAAGGGAGCCACTTCTAAAGCTCAGGGTCAGACTGCCTCTCAGAGGTCTGATCCAATAAATAGTGTAGCACCTCCGCTACCACCGTCGGCCGAGACTCCTTCACCATCGGCGATCGCAGTGACTCAAGACTAGTTTGCCACACTGGTTCAGCAGGTCCAAGCTCTGACTCAGCTAGTCCAGGGGCTCCATGGAGCTTCCCACCCAACTGGCCCTCCTCGCAACTCCATAATAACGTCACCGCCCCTGTCCCACCAATAATTTCTTCTTCCAATCCGTTTGAGGCCGCAGGTTATCTTCACTGACCCACAGGGGCTAGACCAGCGCCACAATGGGCTAGAGGAAAGAGCCGCATAGATCTCGGCAAGCCCATTCTTTCTCTCTGATGTCTTCCCAAGATTTGATGCCACTGCCGTCCTCCCCTCAACCAGTCCCTCCTGCCACTCTAGATGGAGGGATCAAGTGGCGGATGTAGGAGATATGTCAGGAGTGGCATCAAGAGCTGGACGCCATTAGACAAGCCCCTCCGTCCCAGTCAAAGGCGGAGCAGGGCATTCCTTTTTTTGAGAATATCATGCAGGAAGTGATCCCTTCTCATGTCAAGCTCCCCACCATCGAATTGTATAATGGATCCGCTGATCTTGATGACCACTTAAGTAGCTTCAGATCCATCATTATGTTTCACAAAGCGTCAGATGTAATTCTGTGCCGAGCCTTCCCTTCTACCCTTAGAGAATCTGCTAGAACCTGGTTTATCAGCCTAAAGCTAGGTTCCATTGATTCTTTTGATGAGCTAAGCTGCTTATTCATTAGTCAATTTGTTAGTAGCCATCGCCAACAATAGAGATCTGATTTCTCTTCAAAGTCAAGCAGCGGGAGGGGAATCCTTGAAGAATTACCTCGGCCGCTTCAACACAACCATGTTGGAGGTCGACCACCTCAATCACAAGGTGGCCATGTCCACTTTGGCGAGAGGAGTGTCGAACGAAGGCGACTTCTACTTAGCTCTAAAAGTCAATTACCCAAAAAGCCTCTCTGATATGATGGCCTTGGCGGATAAGTATGCCAGGGTTGAGGAGTCATAAAGATTGGCTTGAACCGAGCAATCGAAGAAAAGGAAGGCAAAAGGCTTAGAAAAGCATCGATCCTTCCACCATGAAAGCCCACCTCGTTGCCAAAGAGCTCCTCCAATGTCGCCTTGAGATTGAACCTAGAGCCCGGCATGAAGGTTCGATCGATACACCCCCCTCACCATGCCAAGAGCGCAAATCTTGATAGAGATTGAGCGCCAAATTCCTCAGCCTTCTCCTTTTCGGGGAAATGCGGCTCAGAGGGATATGACCAAGTACTGGCACTTCCATCAAGATCATGGGCATGACACTGAGGAATGCTAGCAGCTACAGAACGAGATCGAGCAACTCATCCGACGGGGTAGGCTACAACGATTTAGGAGGGCTTCCGAGCCAAACAATGGAGGAGATCATCAGCCCGAGCCTTGTCAATGCCCTCCACCGAATCCTTTGGTCGTTGGCAATGTTAATATGATAATGACAGTCGGTTCTTTATCAACCTGGCTGGATGAGGAGGAGAATCCACCAAAGAAGACTCGGGTTGATGAGCTTTCTTTTTCTAATGAGAATCTTTGGAAAGTATAGTATCCCCATGATGATACCCTAGTTGTATCCCTTAATATGAACGGCTATGATATACACCGCATTTTGATTGATAATGAAAGCTCTATTAATGTTTTGTATTTTGATGCCTTTGTAAGATTAAAATTGTGGGTGGAAAACCTTTGGGCCATAGAATCCACTCTAGTGGGTTTTACGGGCGATGACATAGTCCCCAAGGGAGTTGTCACCTTGACAGTCTGAGCAGGCACTTGGTGGTGCAGACACCAAAGTTTGAAAGAGGCTTTGATCTAATTCAGTATGGCTTTAAGTCTTTCATGTGTCCTATAAATAGAGTAATAATTTTATTTCTTTGAATTTGAGTCATGTAATTAAAGTTAATTTATTTTAATTTGGGTTCTTGAGTCCAAGTAGGGTCAAATTGGTTTGTATTTAGTGAGTTTAGTAGTTGGATCCAAGAGAGGTATGGAATTGGGTTCAAGGTAAGCAAGTGAGCTTGAAGATTGGATGCTTTCAACCACTCCAACAAATCAATCCAAGATGGATGCCACTTCAGCAAGCATTGTTGGGTGCCATGTCAACCTCTTGGTGTACACCTCATCAAGCCACATCACCACATGCCATGTCACCAAGGAGAATTCAAATTCAAAGGAGCTACCCACTTTTCTCTTCTCTTTTTAAGCTTAGTTATAAGTTGTTTCAACCTCCCACCCTTATAGCTAGCTTAGGTTGCAACTTCCCATGAAAAGCTCCATGTAATTTGAATTTTCAAAAGTCCCTTGGAGGCTTATAAATACTACTCCAAGCTCTATTGTAAAGATAATTGATGATGAATAAAAGTTGAGTTTATTTTCTTCCATTTGTGTTGGCAAATGTCCTCCGAGAGGGAGTGGGTGAGAGGCCCTTAGCTACTGTTTATTTTCTTTTATTTGTGTTGGCAAATGTCCTCTGAGAGAGCGTGGGTGAGAGGCCCTTATCTACTTCAAGAAAGTCATTTCCATGCCAAGATCCATTAGCCATTCTACCATCCCATCCCATCTTCCAAGGTGCAAGAAGACTACACAAAGAAGGCCGACCAAGCTACCTCAAATCCGTCAAGCTTCATCTTAACTTCAACCTGCCCTTCCTCTTCCTTCATTTCATACTCCACCAAATTATTTTGTTCTTAACTCTAATTTGATTTATGTAGGATCCCTGGGAATTTCAGGTTTCAAAGAAGAAGATCTTTCGTGACGCAAAATAGATACAAGAAGTCCTACAACTAGAGGAATCTCCTTGTCATCCAAGAACTTCATCCTTGAGTGTAAACCTTCTAATCTCTGATATATTAATGGCCGGGTACCCCTCTTTCAACATTTTTGATCTAAAATATTAGAGTAACTAAGCCCTAGCTTGTGTGTTTCTTAGCCACAAAGATCCTTTCTCTTTACTATTTTGAAGGATTCTCATCCAAGTCTAGTTTAACATGCAAATCCCTTTATAAAAATTTTTGCTCTTTTACATGAAAATGTAGCCTAGCTTCACTTCATTTTTTATTTAATTATTACTATCTCTTCCTAGATTGCATCATTCACTTCACCCCCATCACGTGGCCCAGCATTGCCATTACACGCATGGACCTTCTCGTGACCAAGCTTTGGTCCCCTTACAATGCTATCCTTGGCAGGCCAGGGCAAATGTCTCTCAAAGCTAATATCTCCATTCCCCATGTCGCCATGATGTTTCCCATCGAATGGGGAGTGGGGGTTGTCCGAGGATGTCAGGTTGTGGCTCGGCACTATTTTGTTGCCGATCTTTGGTCCAAGAAGCTCAAAGTTGATGGGCTAGATGCTTGGAAGGACTTCACCAAACAACGAGAAAAGCTAGCCGAGGAGTTGGAGGAGGTGTCACTCGATGAAGCTTGACCCGACTGAATCATAAGGGTCGGATCACAGCTGAAGGGAACACCTCGGTAGGATTTGATCGAGTTCTTTCAAAGAAATGATGATATCTTTGCTTGGTCCACTTCGGACATGCTTAGAATCAACCCGAATGTCCTGGTCCATCATCTCAATGTGGACGAGGCATTTCAGCCAATTAAGCAGAAGAAGGGAAGCTTTGTCCCCGAGCGCCAAAAGGCTATCGAGGAAGAAGTAGATAAGCTCATTAAAGCCAACTTCATCCAAGAAGTAGACTATTCCAACTGGCTGGTGAATGTTGTTATGGTGAAAAAATAAAATGGCAAATGAAGGATCTGCATCGACTTTACTGACCTCAATAAGGCTGCCCAAACGATAGCTTCCCTCTCCCCAGATTGATCAACTTGTGGATTCAACCTTGATCCAATAGATGTTGACTTTCATAGATGCTTATTCAGGCTACAACCAAATTCGAATGGCACCCAAGGATGAAGAAAAGACTACTTTCATCACCGATCGAGGTATTTATTGCTACCGAGTTATGCCCTTTGGTTTAAAAAATATGGGTGCAACCTATTAAAGGCTAGTCAATAAGTTTTCAAGCAACAAATTGGTCGAAACATGGAAGTGTACATTGATAACATGTTGGTTAAGAGCAGAGAGGCATCCCAGCATATTAAAGACTTCACGAAAAGTTTTGCAACACTCCAGAAGTATCAGATGAAGCTTAACCCAACCAAATGTATTTTCGGAGTCAATTCTGAAAAGTTCTTAGGCTTCATGGTCTCCCAACGAGGCATCAAAGTAAATCCATAGAAAATCTAGGCCCTGTAGCAAATGGCACCTCCAGGGTCAATCAAAGAGGTACAACATCTTATTGGAAGGATAGCAGCCCTCAATCGTTTTGTCACTCGGTCGGCCGAGAGATGTTTGCCCTTTTTCAAAGTGCTCCGATCGGCCAAGAACTTCTAATGGACCTTGGACTGCTAGAAATATTTTGAAGATCTTAAAAAATACATCGGCTTGCCACCTCTCCTCAGTAGCCCGAGGTCGAAAGAAATGCTGTATTTATACCTAGCAGTCTTAGAGGGCACTGTCAGATCTGTGCTGGTCAAAGAGGAAAATAAAACTCAAAAGCCGGTCTATTATGTTAGTAAATTGCTTCGAAACACTAAGATGAGATATACTCAAATCGAGAAGATGGTGTTGGCCCTGATAATATTAGTCCGAAAGTTGTGACCATATTTTTAGGCACACACTGTGATATTTTTAACCGACCAGCCTATTAAGTCAATTATCCATTGTCCAGAGGCATCGAAAAGAATGACCAAATGGGCTATTGAGTTGAGTGAGCATGATGTCCAATATTAGCCTCGTCCAGCCATTAAAGCGCAGGTCTTGGCAGATTTTCTTCTTGAATGAACCATACCTAAAGATGGTTCCACTTTGAACACTCCCAAGCAACCAAGGCCCAGTGCTTTGTGGTTGCTCTATGCCGATGGATCCTCCAGTGCAAGCGGTTATGGTGCTGGTTTAGTCCTCACTAGCCTGGAGGGGACAACCTTCGAGTATGGAATCTGTTTCTCATTCCTAGCCTCTAACAATGAAGCAAAGTATGAAGCTCTACTCGCTGGACTTCGCATCGCTCGTGAGCTCAAAGTTGAAAAGCTGAATGCCTACACCAACTCTCAGTTGGTAGCTGGCCAAGTGCAGGGAAAATTTGACGCTCGGGAGCCAAACATGATTCGGTATCTTTAAAAGGTATGCAATTTGTCCTTTTTCTTTGTTGAATTTAAAGTTATTTAGATCCAAGGGCTAAGAATGCACGTGCCGACCTTTTTTTCCCGCCTGGCAACCATGGACTGATGGATCTCGAGCGAAAATTTCACTTGGAGGTCCTGAAAAATCCAGCATTTTTGACGCTGATCAAATAATGTAGATTGATGCTGAACCATCCTGGTTAGACCCTATGTTCAAGTATTTCAAAGAAGGGCTGCTGCATAGAAAGGAAGCAAAGAAACTTAAGATGCAACCATCTCATTATATCCTACTTGATGATCGAATATATAGGCGATCCTTCTCTATGCCGTTACTTAAATGCCTTCGCCCATCAAAGGCTGATTATGCTCTTCGAGAGGTTCAAAGGCATCTGTGGTAATCATCTTGGCGGCCAAGCTCTATACCACAAAGTGCTACGCCAAAGATATTATTGGCGCACCATGCAAAAGAGATGCTGATGACCTTGTCCGAGCTTATGATTCATGCCAATGACATTCAAATGTTCAAAGGCTCCCCTTCGCTCACCTAATACTTGTATCATCTGCTTGGCCCTTTGCGAAGTAGGGAATGAACATTCTTGGTTCTTTTTCCCTCGCCATGGGACAGAGGATGTTCTTGTTTGTAGCAATCGACTATATTACCAAGTGGGTCGAGGCCGAGGCAGTCGCTCAGATAATTGAGGCTCGGGCTAGGGACTTTGTATGGAGATCTATCATTTATCGGTTCGGCCTTCCGCACACCATCATCACTGAGAACAGAAGACAGTTTGACAATCCTAAATTCCGTGAGTTCTACGAGTATCATGGCATCCTTCATCGTCTCACTTTGGTTGGAAATTCTCAAGCCAATGGAGAGGCCGAGGTAACCAACCGGACCCTTCTGCAAGGAATTAAGGCCTGGCTCGGCAGAGCGCAAGGCAGATGGACAGAAGAGCTTCATCACGTGCTATGGGCTTATCAAACCATTGAGTGGGTTCCATAGGCCAGACTCCACATTCAGAATGGCTTTTGGCATATGGAAGCCATCATCCCCATAGAGATTGGACTCCCCTCCCCTTGGGTGGAGAGTTATTCGGAGGTATCCAATGACGAACAACTCTAAACCAATCTTGACCGGATAGAAGAAATCAGGGAGAAAGCTCAGATCCGAATGGCAACCTATCAACAAAGAGTAGCCCATTATCATTCCACTAGAGTTAAAGAAAAATCCTTTCTCCCTGGCAATTTAGTACTTCGGAAGGCAAAAGTTTCAAAGCCGCTGGAACAAGGAAAACTATCTTCAAATTAGGAAGGTCCCTATTAAGTCGCGAAGGCAATCAGGCCCGACACTTACAAACTCCAGGATCTTGATGAAAAATATATCTCCAGAACATGGAGCTTAGATAACCTTCGTATATTTCACCAGTAAAGTATGCCTCCGCTAAACTCACTCTATTTACGGCAACAAAATTTTACTTTCAAAAAATCTGCAATGTTCTTGTTTCAATTGCTTTTCCCAAAGACTGTAATGAGAAGCAGATTTTGCTCGATAATCTTTTTTAGCCTCGGTAGGGCGAAGTGATCTCTCCGTACCTTGACAGTGCCAAGTAAAATATAATCTTTTTAAGCCTCAGCAGGACCGAGTGATTCTTTCAAGCCTCGGCATGGCCGAGTGATCTCTCCGTACCTTGGCAGTGCCAAGTAAAATATAATCTTTTCAAGCCTCGGCAGGGCCGAGTGATCTTTCCATACCTTAGTAGTGCCAAGTAAAATATAATCTTTTCAAGCCTCGGCAGGGCCGAGTGATCTCTCCTTATCTTGGCAGCGCCAAGTAAAATATAATCTTTTTAAGCCTCGACACAGCCAAGTGATCTTTCCATACCTTGGCAACGCCAAGTAAAATATAATCTTTTCAAGCCTCGGCTGGACCGAGTGATTCTTTCAAGCCTTGGTAGGGCCGAGTAATCTCTTCGTACCTTGATAGCGCCAAATAAAATATAATATTTTAAAGCCTCAGCAGGGCCGAGTGATCTCTTCGTACCTTGGTAGCACCAAGTAAAATGTAATCTTTTCAGGTCTCGGTAGGACTGAGTGATTCTCTCAAGCCTCGGCATGACCGAGTGATTCTTTCAAAGTGACGACAGAGCTGATTGATTTTCCTTGTGTTTTGGCAAATTCCAACAAGTCATTTCCTACCTCATCAAAGTAAGGTAAGGCCCGTTTCATCTCTCGGCATGACCGAGCGTATATTAAAAGTTAGCGGGGCCATCCAGGTCTCCTTTTGGCCTAAGTCAAGATAAATACTCTCTTCGCAAAGGACTAAGCAAAGTTAAATCACCAAAGCGCTTGGCCAAAACGAAGTGCCTAAGATTTTACTAACGTCATGAACAGGTGCTGCCATCCGAAAGGCCAGACCTAAGGACATAAAATGATCACTATTTTTATGTATAGCAAAAAGGATACCCCACGGAGTATTTTTGTGTTTTGAAAGCCCTGGACTTTCGTCCTACCCCCCATTTGGTTTGGAATGTACAAACGGTCCTTATACTAGGATGAAGCAAATATGTCAACATGACAAAGAAATCAATACTTAATATGAAAGAAACAAAGTAGCAAAAGACAGATGTGTGAAAAGAAATACTTCTTGATTGCTTAGAAGAAATTACAACCTCTTGAGAGGCATTACAAGTGCATTACAGCACAAAAGATAAAAGAAAATAAGTTAAAAAGCTCGGATGAACAGTTCTGATCGATAACATTACTTCCGCTTCTGATCCAAGAAATCAGAGAAATTAGACAACTCTGTTGATATCACAAAGTTGCTGGTCAACGTTATAAAACAAAGGAAGCGGCCCAGAGCTGCTCACCTTCTTCCTCATTAGGAGCCAAATGATGGACCCTTGGACGGATGAACTAAGGGATCCAACATGGAATTCATCAAAGGGACTGAGGATGAAGGAAAGCTCATTGAAGCCAAGGGCCCATAAGCCGGGCTATTCATATTCTTCGGCAAATCCGGTCGAGGTGATCTCAATAAGGCTGAGTGATAACAAAGAGCGGAACTATTCATTTAGCTCTGTAGTAAGCTGAACTTCAGCAAGGCAAGGATGAGTTAAAAATCCATTTAAAACGCAAACACCAAAACGGTGAAACACAGAAAGAAAAACAAGATGGTTCATTTATATCATAATGTCATCCATGTTACAAAAATAAAGCAAAAAATATGAAAGGACAAATCTCTAAATCCTATTACTAGGCCCTAAAGATGGATCCTCCTCGGCAAATGTTTGTGAAACCCTGGCTTCCTCGACATTAGGCCTCAAGGTCCCAGATCCTCTGGCGATCTCCGTAGGAGCCTCTGCCAGATCCCCTTCTGTGGCCACTTTAAAATCAATGCCGGGGACATCCTCATCATCGTTGCTATCATCGGATGGAGAGCTCGCTGACATTGCTTCAGCTGTTGGTGATGGAAAATAATACCCCTCATCCTTCAGAAATGAGAGGTTGATGTCCGGGTACTCCTAAATTACCCTCGCCCAGACCTTGCTCGCCCTAACTTTATATGCCTCCTTCGAAAATTGAATCGGCCCATGAGCAAATTCTTCTGAGCTCTTATATTTTTCAATTGCCAGAGTGATCTCATTATCTACCTCAAATGTCCGATGCTCCAACTCAGAGCACTTCTCCCGACTTGAGGCTAAGTCGTTATTTAGAGCCGTTATTTGATCAACTGCCTCGGCCTTGTCTTTATCTAGCTAGAAAAGAAAAAATGACAAATAAAGCAAATGATTAGGTCAGCCTTAACTACGAGAAAGAGATGGATCATGGTGTAGAAATAGTAAGAGGACATACCTCTTTGGCGCGGCAAGTAGCCTCGGCTTCTGTCTTCTTAGCTATTTTCCGAGCCTTCTCCCTCTCTTTCCTACATCTGCCCATGTCCCTCCAGGCGTGTTAAAGATCCATCCTGTCCCTAGAGCCATCGGATCGTGCCTGACACAGCTCGGTTGTAAGGTCAAAAACCTGCTTTTGATAGGACTCGAGCCGAGCTTCAAGACGGGATCTTTCTTTAGCGACCCTGTTATTAAGGAGATCGACATTCCTCTGAGCCTCTCCTTGGAACTTCGACATTTCCAATCAAGCTTCATAGGCCATCTTCCGAGCCTCCTCAAGCTTGGCTACCTTTGCTCGAAGCCGTAATACCTCAGATTGGGCATCCTCACCCGATCGCTTGACCTCATCAAGCTCGGCTCGCGCTTTAGCCAACTCCTCTAAGTATTGATTGGCTAAACTTGTTTTGGCATGAAGTGCCTTAGCCTCATGCAAGATCCGCCTGTTGCATTCCTGGACTGTGGACAGATGCCTAAAAAGTTCTCACTGGAGAAGAATTGCCTGTAATCGAGCCAAACGATTAGGTTTGGTAAACCACGCAAAGCATTTGAGGAGACATAAAAGGGAAGAGAACTCATCCAAACATAGGAAGTGTTCATATCCCTTAGAATATATGAATCAGGGACCAATGCATAGCCTTCCAAGTCAGAGGGCAATTTGAATCCCTCAATCAAAATGGAGATCTCTTGGCAGCTGCTCTCTCCCCCTTCAGGGTAGACGGTGTTTCCCCCCTCGTAAAGAACACTAAAAAGATTGTCGTGAGCCAAAGGATCGAGGAGATAACTGAGCTGACTTATCTCTTCTTCGTCGCTTGCTGATGTCACCGAAGGCCCTGGCTCTTTCGTCCTCGGAGGAGCCTCTGCTTCACCTAGAGGGTCTCTTCTCTTCCTTCCTTCCTCCTCACCCCTATGAGGAGGCCCAGGCTCTTCCATCCTCATTGGGGAAGCCTCTGCTCCACCCGGTAAATCTCTTCCTTCCTCTCCTTCCTCTTTAACCCTACGAGGAGGAGTTTTCGCTGGAGGTGGAACAATACTCGCTACAAGCACTGTTGTTTGATCCTCGAAGAACAATTCCCTCAGCTTCTATTGGCTCATGGAACCCTCCTCTTCATGGTAGGATACATCATCGACCATAGGGTAAAGGAATTCCGATGGCTTGGGCGATTGGCCACGCTCCTGCTCCGCCTGAGCCGCAACCTCTCCGGCCTCATCACCAGATGCCAGTCTCTCAAATCCCAGCACTAGGATGGGGGTTGGGGTTGGCTCCCCTATAATGACCCCCTTCGATAGGCTCGAGGGTTAGGACTCAATCATTTCTTGTGAATTGCCCGATAGAGCCAACTATAACCTAGAGGGAGAAGAGGATCGCCTTCGCTCGGACCTGGCCCTCTTCCCTCCCATAGGGGTCGATGAGGCAGTGCGACGGCGCTTGGCGCCTCTCCTTCCACTAGAATCGCCATAGTCAATTGCGAGCGCACCTCTCATCTAAGCTCCAAACTCAGATCTAATCCCTACTAATAATAGAACAATCAATTACATCTCTGTAAAGACATTCGAACATAAAAGAGGAGATGTCACACTTGCTTAAAGGGTCAACTCGACTTAGCCTGGCATTATAGAGAGCCTCTTCAGTCAAAAGGGCATCGATGGGGACCACTTTGCTACTGTATAGAACATTGAAGTCCCCCTTCTCTGCTCTTGACAGCGTCGAACGTTGGTTTGGATCCGAGGGGAGAGACCCCCATTGACAAGGAAAGTTGAATGCATTGTTCCATTTAACAATAAAAAATCACAACTTTCCTCCTTTAACGGAAGTCAAAACCTTCGAAAACCTCTTAAAATTCTTTCGAGGCTCTATATAGTGCCAAGAAGACTCTTTGAAGGATGTGAGGCTATGGCAAGCCCAGAATAGAGGAACTGTCTCTGTGTTCCCCGTGTATGAGGACAAGAAAATAAACCCGATGATATAACGCTAGCTATTTGGCATAATCATCGTTGGACAAACCCCATAATATTTCATTATATCGCTCACCAGCAGGTTAAGGGGAAAATGAAGCCCAACCTTGAAGCTTTCTTCATAAAAGAATACCCCCAACTCCAACTGATCAAGCACCCTCTGTCCAGGATCGGGAAATCGCATCTGAATGTCGCTGGTAAATCAGTATTCCTGGCTGATCCTTTCTAGATCTACAGCTGTCATAGTCAAGGCCAAATCATGGGGCATCCCTTGTCTCCAATATCAGAAGAAACATCGGCCATGTCTGATTCTAAGATGAGGATTTTCGAAGGAAGAAGATAGAGAGAAAGCTCAACAGAAGGTAACCCACCGCTCGCCTCTCACTTCTATTTAAACCATTTCAACAAGATGAAGATCCCCATACACTACCAAATCTTGGGCTTGCCATGCACCATTCTGTTCACGGCCAATAGCAAAAGGTGAGGGGTTTTCCTCCACGTGTGATGAGAAGAAATGATGAAACAACGGCCTTGGATTTATGAGAGCATCAAAGCATGCCTCCGCCTGTTCGAATTTCTTCAATCAGATAAAGCCGTCCAAAATTCTACTCCCTATGCCCAAGCCTACGCTTCAAACTAGGGAGAGGGGTGGGGCATATGATGAGGGATAAAATTATCATTGCACTGATGCTCGCGCACATGACAAAAAGGATCAAGACCACTTTTGATTTTCGATCAGACAACTGTCATATCTGGAAAACAACAGAGCTGATATACCTCGGCAAGGCCGAGTCATCCTCGAACCAAGTCACCCTCAGATTAAATCACTCCGAGCCATTTCTTTTGCCCCAACAAAGCTGAGCTATCCTCTTATCTCGATCAGATCAAGATATTCATCTGCCTCGGTAGAGCCGGAGCATTCTATCCTCATATACTCAACGACACCAAAATATTTTATGCCTCGACCAAAGTTTCTACTTCGGCCAGACCGAACCACTCTTATACCTCGGCCAGATTGAGGCATTCAAATGCCTCGATGGAGTCGAACTATTTTTGTACTTTAGCTAGGCTGAAGGGCCCTCGAACCTCTGTGGAACCAAGCATGGAAGAATTTAAATTTATAATAGTTTGACAAGATTCCAGCCGCATAGGCCCCCAACAACCTCGAGCGGAAAATTATGCTAGTGATATCAGAAATGGCCTAGAACCTATAAAGTCACCAAATCTCAAAGCATCTTCTTTAGACGTTGATTCTCTAACTAACTGGATATTGATACTACCGGCCTCATAACAAACTCGATTCAAATCTGATTCGAATCTGAACGATTTTGGACCCCCTATGACACATCCAAGGAATCAGGTGATCGCCTATATATACCCTTGTCCTAAAGCTCCTTAGGTGCATTGACACTAACACTTTGACTAAGAATCCCATTAAAGCTCAAGCAAAGCTCAGAGCTCTCGAGAGGCCATTTTTTTGAGGGACTCTTCTGCGAGAGCCTTCTCCTCACATTTGCTTGCTGTGAATCTTCACTAACTTGGGCATTGAAGGGTCTTTTCCAGAGAGCCATCCTAGACACTCTTTGCGTGAGGACTGTCTTACATGTTTCACCCAGGTAAAAGATCAGTATCCAGATCCGGAGTCGATCTGCACCTGAGTTGAAGAGCGGATTTCCGCAGCAACAAGGGACAAATGAAAGATAGTTTTGATTTGTTTAAAGATTTTGTCCCCTACCATTTGGATGCTCGATATGTCCCATGCATTGCACCGATGGCGTTTGGTAAGTTCTTTTTTTGATAATATATTTATTTTAATTATATCATGGCATAGAAAAATTTTAATTAAATATTATTCAATTTAAATAATTTTAAATTTAAATTAAGAAAGATATGAGATCATTATCAAAGAAATAAAAATAAGATAAATGGATCGGATAAAAAGTACTTTTTATTTTTTTTAAAAAAATAGTTGATTTCGAACTTTAGATTAAAAAAATTTAAAAGAAGTGAAATTCTACTTAAAAAAGGTATATCCATTTTTTGAAACGATAGAAACAACTTTCAAAAAACCCACCGCATAAATCGCGTCACAGCGAAACAACTTTTAAAACTCATAGCACACAACGCAGCCGAATATCACCGAATATGGCCATAATGTCTATCTATTGTTTAAAAACCCATTGCACACAACGCATGACAATCGAATTATCGAATATCACCGAATATGCCCATAATTAATGGCTATCTATTTTCTGACACGATAGACTTAACTAATATCTTAATAAAAATCTTTGAAAAAAAAAAAACAAAACTAGAGGGATCTAAATGAGGCGTCCAAATGGGACTACCGGAAACAAAATCCCTTATGCCCATGATATCGCCGAATATGCCCATGATATCTACCCATTTTTTTCCAAAACAATAGGCTCAACCAATATTTTTTTAAAAAAAAATCTTTAAAAAAAATAAAACTAGAGGCGTCCAAACGAGGTGCATCCAAAACGAGGCATCGCACACAACGTGTGATATCAATATCTTAAAAAAAAAAAATTCTTTAGAAAGATAAAGCCCACTGCAAATATCGCGTATATCCGCCGAATATGCCCATGATATCTATCTATTTTGTGAAACAATAGGCTCAACCAACGTCTAAAAAAATATGCTCATAATATTTATATTAAAAGAAATTTTTGAAAGAAAAAAAAAAGAGGTGTCCAAATGAAACTACCGAAAACAACTTTGAATATACCCGCCGTAATGCGTGATAGCCGGATATCGATTTTCTAAAATAATAGGTTTAACCAATATCTTAAAACAAATATTTTTTTAAAAATAAAACTAGAGGCACGTCCAAGCTCACCGCACACAATATGCGTGATAGCCGAATATGCCCATGATGTCTATCCATTTTGTGAAACGATGGGCTCAACCAATATCCTAAAAAGAATCTTTAAAAGGCCTTCAAATGACCAACCGCTGCACCGTGTGATAGCCGGATATCGTCCGAATATTATGCCTATATAAATTTGTTCTCAGACCATGTCCGAATTGCAAGGTTTTCACAAAGAGTGGAAATCACCGCTGGACAAGAAGGGCAAGAAGAAGGTAAAAATCTCATTATTTGATTCTATTAAGTTCTGATGTGAAATCTGATTCGAAATCTTCATGGTCTCTATTTTGTTAATAGATTCGGGATGGATTGTGGTGTGATATTGGTTGCATTGCATGGTCCGATCTTTGTTTTGGTTTTGATTTTGTATCTTACTTTTTTGAAATTTGAGGAGTCTATATCCATATTTTGGAAAACTATATAGAGATTTTGAAATTGGAAATTTGAGTAGCCTATATTCCAGAACATTTAGTTGTTTGAAAGTCGAGGGATTTGGAAAAGAGAAGAAAAGTCTGATATGCGCTATAGGATTTTTTTTCCCGCTGCCTTTGCAGTCAAGTAAAACTCCTTTATCCTGTCCTTTTGTTCTTTGTTTTGATCGGTATAGTTTTATTGAACTTTAAATATTCATTTGGCGAGGTGCAGATATCTCTGTTTCTCCATCAATTTTGCAGATGATGAGATAATTCTGGTTGCAGAGATTCTTCAGTATATGATATTAGGGTTTACTAATATGTTGATCTATATTTATTTCTTGTCCTAATTCCACCATAAAAACTTGGTTCCTTTTCATTTTCAATGCATACCTTCGTTGTGCAACTATTTTAAGGGTTTCTTTTATGTTTTATTTTTTCCCCATCATGTGCTACTTTGGGAATCTCTTAGATGAAGGTAGTGAAGGATGGATGTCTTCAACCATACCTGAAATCTCTTGTTTTTCTTTCATTTTTCTGTCATCTAATGTAGCTTCTTGCTTTTTTTTTTTTGGGCAATGAAATCTAACGAAAAGATTTTTTAGTTATGACAATTGTTTGGAAGCAGTAGCTAATCTATTGGATTATAATGACATAGTTTCATTTTCTAACTCTAATTCCAACCTTCATATCATATCTTTCAGGTTAATATTTTTGAAAATTTTGGAGCTAGCTTATGGAAAGGCGAGCCCTCATTTTTAGGTGCTGGCACTGTCATTAATAGTTACAAGATGAGGCTCAGAGTTCGATCCCAAATGGCATCCATCTGGGTGGGTAAGTTTTGGTATCCAACAAGTGCTTTATTGTAGTTTTATTGTGCCTGTAAAGTTGGGAATTGACTCGTTTACCATCTTTTCATGCTTGAAGTTTGTCTTCTTTTAGTTGGTAACCATTCAATTAAGTTGAATTTGATGCAGTGTGTGCCCTCCTTTTGTTGACTGCCATGATCTGAATTAGAATATGGATAAATGGTAGTAATGGATGCTGATGCTGCCAGCTGGTTTGCGTTGGTAATGCCTTTCGGTGTTCATACAAGATATCTGAGTTCAAGTTCTTTTTTGACCCCAATTTGTGCTTTTAATGAATTATTGGTAGATGCTGCTGATCCCAAAGAAAAAAAAAAGGAAAGAAAGGAAAATGAAACAGAAGTCATAATGGATGCTATGGCAAAGAAAGTAATACAATCAACTCAACTCAACTAAGCCTTTTTCCCAACAAAAAGAAAGTAATACAGTGAACTTGGATATTTAGTTGTAACGTGAATATTTCTCTCAGGACTTTGGGACTAAATTTTTGCTGCCCCCACGGCATGGGATATAATGGGTATAGATACTGAACAAGTAAATTGTAGATTTGGGCGTCTGCTGTAATGTTTTAGAGACATTTTTTTCATAAGAGCCCCCATGCAAGCAATTGTTCACAATCAGGTTTAGAATAATACTACAGAAACAATTTAACTTAATCTAGACAACTTTACTCAAACGTGTGATATCTTTTCATCTGTTTGAGTTTCCAAAAATATTTCATACAAGCATATGTAATTTTCTTTTATATGTTTGTTTAAATTTAATATGTTTTGGTTTATGTCTATAGTAGTCGATAAATTGGTTTTAATGATCGATAGATATTGCCATCTCAAATATCACCTCTTCCACCTTTCATGTCTGGTGTTGAGGTGTTGAGGGTCTTCTCAACCCTAGGTGCCATTTTCTTTAGTCTTCGAACCACTTCTTTCATTAGTTTAGGTTTCGGAGATGGATTCTTATGGAGATGGATTCCGAGATGCTTTTCTTCATGGAGGGACAGTGATTGCACAAAATTGTCCCTCAGCTGCAGCAACCTCCTTCGGGGTCCAAACACTTTGACATTTGCTATTTGCTATTTTAGTTCAAAAAGAAGACTCACTACTACAAAAAGTTAAATAGACTATAGTAGGTTTTAGAAAAAAAGACTATGCTTTTAGTAAAAAATATAGTCTAATGTTTTAGACTATGTTTTCATTATTTTTCCCAAATTAAAAGACATCTATAATTAAAAAAGAAGTCTCATATTATCATATAATATAAAAAGACAACATTTTTAATTAAGATGTAGTTTAATATAAAACTTAAAATTTATCTATTTTTTCTTTCCTAATTCACTTTCCTCCTTTTCCTAAAAAAAACCCACAATACCCAAACTCATATTTCATTTCACGATTTCACCCAGGATCCCCCTTCATGGTTTTCCTTTGACGCTCAAGCTTCCTTGCAGACCTTCATGATTTTACTTCGCCAACCAGCCGACCAAATTCGAATTTGGTAGGGTTTCTTCTTCTTTTCTCATTCTTGATTCTATATCTTAGGTTTTAGGTTTGTGGGAGGGAGAAGAGGAGGGGGGAAGGGCAGTCAAGCATAGGAGATTGTAGCTTGGGTGGAGGTCGCGTCACCTATGGTTTCCATCGAAATATAGGCCACCGAGGGACATGGGACTGAGGGGGAGGAGGTAGTGGAGGAGGGGCCAGAGGTAGTGCTTACAGAAGCCATGGTAGAAGCGGGTGTGGGGGTCGGGGGGGGCAAAGGACGAGAATGTAGCAGAACTCGTGGCAGAGGTGGGCAGCGACGGCATCGTGGTGGGCAGGGTCGAGGGCATCGGGGAGGCCGCAGAGGGTGCCGATGTGGAGGACCTTGGCACCACCATTCATCGGCCCACCTCCATCGGTCTGACCTTATGGGAATCCTATCGGCTACCTTGGTGAGTTTGATGCATTCTCCATGGTTAGTTGGTGGCTTATCCTATTGTATGGTGTTGATTTTAACTACGGCCTTGGTGTTTTTGTTAGATATTCCTTCTGTGTATTATGTCGCGGCACCCCTACCACCTCCTGAGGCTCTCAGGGGTTTGCCTTTTGTTGCTCATCTAGCAGTGTCCCCTATAATGTTTTTCTTGGCAATGGATCCTCAGCATGCAATGTTACTGAAACAGATAAATTACTACTTCACGTGATTCTCTAGTCCATAAGTGTAATATTTCCAGTGACTAATGGAAGGTTTGTTAAGCTAGTATTTCTTTTTTTTTAGTGGAAGGTTTGTTAAGCTAGTATTTTTTTTTTCTTTTTTCTTTTTCGTCCTGTTCTGAAAATTTGTGCAAGGATATTTACTTGCTGCAGAAGAACACGGATGAGCAGGGGTGGGTTCCTATATCCTTAATTGCTGGGTTCAACAAAGTGAGTTATTTTTGAACACTTACTCGTCCCCCCTATCATTTGTATATATATTAGTTTCTATTTGTGGCAAGTGCTATAGTTTATTAGCCGATGCTTGCTTTCTGCAGATTTTAGTATGCGTGTCCATTTACCAGGCTGGTAGTCCCTTTCAAGCTTACTAGCATAACTAATCTGATGAGGGATGGTGTCCACACCATAATCTTTTCATATTTGTGCAATATATGGATATGTATGTTTATATTGTACGATGCATGATCTAGAGATGAATCAAACATGCATGTATTTAAATACGGAGCATGAGTAGGTTTGATTTAGAAAAAGATGAGTGAGAAGAAACGGATAGAGCAAACGGAGGCCTAGCTTGGAAACATGACTTTGCGGAGCAAACACCTGTATCTACTTCAGATGGCTTTGACTGGCTCCACCTCTGCTTAGATTAATTGACTCTCTCTCCCTTGATGAGTTCTTCTGGCTTTTTGAACTTGAAGACTTCTAATTATATGCATATATAATAGATTGCTAACGACAACGTGGCTTTTATGCAGCGGCAAATTAGTGCATAAGGAACTTGCATATGTTTGTTACTGCCCAACTGAAACTTGCAAGTGGTTTTCCTTAAGATTCATCACCTCTGGCCTTTGTTCTCTGGTATTCTATATCCGTTGGTCATTGTTAGGGCTATCCTTCTTCTATACATCTATTCATAAGCTTGCATATTTAGTTGTAACGTGAATATATTTCTTAGGACTTTAGGACTAAATTTTTGCTGCCCCCACTGCATGGGATATATAATGGGTGTAGATACTAAACAAGAAAATTATAGATTTGAGCATTTGCTGTAATGTTTCAGAGAAAATTTTTTCATAAGAGCCCCCATGCAAGCAATTGTCCACACTCAGACTTGGAATAATACTACAGAAACAATTTAACTTAATCTAGACAACTTTAATCAGACGTATGATATCTTTTCATCTGTTTGACTTTCCAGACATATTTTATACAAATTAGTTGCTAGCATATGTAATTTTCTTGTATATGTTTGTGTAAATTTAATATGTTTTGATTTATGTCTATAGTAGTTGATAAATTGGTTTTAACGATTGACAGATATTGCCATCTCGGATATCACCTCTTCCGCCATTGGGTCAGGGCCACGGGCTGACAGGTACAGCTTCCAGTCCTCGCCACCACCTTCTTCCTTGGAGAAGACCCATTCCGCAGCGTTGCTTCCCTCCCATGCTGGTGGTGCGGTGTCAGCCACAGTAACAGCGGTGGACACCGTTGCAATCAGAGGAGAATTCATAGGCTGCGGTGCCAGCCAGCAGCTGTCACCAGTGTTGCTCATGCCAGGATAAGGGTTCATGCCCAGCAGCCATGCGGGCCCAAAGCCCGGCAGCTTCGGAAGCTGCTGCTGCTCCTGGTAGTTAAACCCACCGAACAGGGGATTGAGGGATGGCAGGGAAACGACAGAGCTGGCCGGGCAACCCTCCATGATGCCATTGGGGTCGAAGTCTGGCAGTTCCAGCCTGGATGGGACGATCCCTCCCCTCCCACTGCCAAAAGGGAAGGACGGCAGAAAGGATGTGAGAGCGGGACCAGAACCTGGCGAGCCGGCAGTGCAACAGGTGCTGCGAGCCAGTTGTTCATCGTCTCGGGCACAGCATACTGGACCACAGCCCTGGGGCGGCGGGACTTCTTGCTCTTGTTCCTCCTGGATCGGCCACCCACCGGGACATTACGGAGGGCACCCCCCACGGTCCAGAAGCGCTTGCAGTCCTTACAATAATAACGAGGCTGCAACAGGCTATGATTGTTGTAGTAGCAGAACTTTGTGTTCGAAGAATTGCATCTTGGGCATGCAAGCAGCAGCTGCAGAAACTGCTAATTTTTTTCTTTTATTTGGTCCCACAAATGGTAATAGATAGCTCTTTAGTCAATTGTGTTAAGAATTGTGGCAGGTCCCACATTTCAAATATTTGAATAGGCCTGTGATGTGCTCCTTTCAATTATCCCAGTGGAACTATTTGTGTGACATGAATTTGTGTTAGCAGAAACCTTATGCTTTCATTGATAATGGAGCAAAACAAACTTGTGTTGGATGGTATTCGCACTTGCAACCTTTATATAATATAACAAGAAGAAATTGGTTATAAACTCTGATGCAAATTTCCTTGACATGTAGAGAAAAAAGATAAATAAAAAGAAACCATGCATCTAAAACTCAGCTGGAGAGAAGAAATTGGTTATAAACTCTGATGCAAATTTTTTTAATCAATTCCATAGATATCAATTTGATATTCATACTATATCTATTTTGTGAAATAGCATTAGGTAAAATCATTTCTAAGAGAGGATTTCAATGTGGATGCTGTTGACCTTCCGTTTTCCTTTGTATTCAGTTAACATCGTTTTTGCTTGTTTGTTTGTTTGTTTTTTGTATTATACCATTGAGAAAAGGCTGGGCAAAGAAAGTAATTTATTATTTCACTTTGTATTCACTTTATCATATTACCTAAGATCACTAATGATATATACTTTTAATAATTCTTTCAATATATTTTTCATTTTCAGAGATCAATTTGGCTGCTTGAGGTGGATGTTGAAGCATACTCCACTGCAACTTCTTGTTTATTGGAAACTTGAAAACTTGAAGATTATCGGCTGCATCTGGATATTCATGTCCTTTTGATGCTGAGAAGCAATAAACTTGTCAAGAACTCTTCAATCTATCACTTGCTCAACTGTGTTTTGTCCTCTGAAGTGGTAAGGCATCGTTGTAGGATTGAAGATGCTGATCGTATGCCATGTTGGGCTGGATTGCAATTGAATCAAGATGGTAAGGAGGAGACTCAAGGTCACTTGCCTTGTTTACAATCGGCTTGCAATCCTCTTCCTGTAACATGAAATTTGAACAATAATGGAAAGGCTTTGCTATTTAAATAATCACAAACACATATTACAACTTAAACATTCTGTGTTACTATTTAGTGTGAAAGATCGACTTTGGTGCAAAATAACATATTGCGCTTGCAATTCCAAGGACATGATATACAAAAGAAAAAAGAATATTTCATTTATGAAAAATTAAGAAAAATTATAAGATTGAACCGTCACAGCCACCTAGATGATCCACTCAGAAAAGGAAAAAAAAAAATTGAGAGTAAGATTAAATGTACTTCAAGTGTAAGAATGATGACGTTGGCTAATGCCTACATCCATGCAAATCTGGTTAACGATTTTGGCTTTTTTAAAAATATATAATAAATTGTTAATATAATTGATGATTTTATTTTTTAAATTTTTTTAAAAAAATTAAATTGAATTCAAAACAAAAATATCAAGAAAAAGGGGAAAATCATCAATCTAAATGGCGATTTCAGCTAATTTACTTTTTTTTTTCTTTTTTTTCTTTGTTTTCTGAGTGCAATCAAATTAGAATATGTTATGTCTAATGCTACCAAATCCACACTTGATCTGTTGGAGTTCAGAGGTCTACCAGACATACCAATTGCAACCAAAAGTTCTTGACTATTAGGGCCGCCACTCAAAATTTAAAAAATAAGGTACAAAAATCAAAGAAATCGAACCATACAACGCAAACGATGATCATACTACCACATGTCCAAATCTAATTTTTAATGAACAAACTACTGCGGCCATCAAACTTTCAAATTATATGGCACATCATAACTTTATCTATCGATAGAATCAGAATGAAAGATATTTTTACCACGAGAGGGTACGCCGCTTGGACGCCCATAGTTTTGATTTGTTTAAAGATTTTGCTCCCTTCCATTTAGATGCTAAATATGTCCCATGGATTGAACCGATGGTGTTTGGTAAATTCTTTTTTGATCATATATTTATTTTAAATATATCATGGCATAGAAAAATTTTAATTAAATATCATTCAATTTAAATAATTTTAAATTTAAATTTAGAAAGATATGATCAGATCATTATCAAAGAAACACAAAGAAGATAAATGGAATGGATAAAAAGTTTTTTTTTATTTTTTTAAAAATTAGTTGATTTAGAACTTTATATTAAAAAAATTTAAAAGAAGTGAAATTCTACTTCAAAAGGTATAATCTAGATGAAACAGAATGTTAACGGTCATATCTAGTAAGAAGATTAAGATAAAAATTTCTCTTGAAGAAGCTAAGAATAGAGTTTTATTTCATTTAGATAACATTTAAAAAAAATATATTTCTTGAAAATTATATTTTTTAAAAAATTAATTTTTGTTTTAAATTCTATTTTTAATATAAAATTTTAACTTATTTTTTTAAAAAAATTGTTTATTTAGTGCATACATTGTATTTATGTTATTCTTACTTTTATGATCATGGTAATTTAATATTAAAAAATTCAAAATAAAAAATAATAATTCATGAGCGCTAGCTATCTAAATATGATAAACCATGGGTAGTCATTTGATAAATAGGAGTAGATCATATTTATAATTCCAATCTTTGAATTTTTATCATGTTGGATTGGGAAGTATTGACCCAATTATTGATTTTGATGATTAATAAAGGAATTGAGTATATTTATTTGATTACTAATAGATTTGATAAGTGTTTCAAGGCTTAAAAATATTTGATTAATTTAAAGGCATTAAGAAACGTGTTTTGAATCAATTGCAAAACATAAGTTTTAAAGTTTCAGAGCCTGGAGTCAACACCTAGGAATGCTGGAGCCGACCCCATGGCCAGTCAAATATTCTTTTGATTTTTGATACGGTCGGAGCTGACACCTAGAGTTTCGGAGCCGACACCCAGAGTTTCGGAGTCGACACTTACAGTGTCTGGAGCCGACTCCGATACGGGGACAGAACGTTTGATTTTTGACTACCTCGGAGCCGATACTTACAGTCTTTTGGAGTCGACACCTGAGTATGGCGAGCCGACACCTAACTTTTTCGAGCCGACTCCTCGATGAACTCAGAACTTTCTATTTTTGGATAAACGACTTAGAGCCGACACCTGAAAAGTTGGAGCCGACTCCAACCTATCTGGAACGAAAATTTAAAATGCCAGATCAGCTCTAACGGTAATATTTTCTCTTTACCTAACTTCTAACAGATATATTTTGTTTGGAAAAACTTTCCAGGTACATTCCAACGGCTAGTTTTCTCACCAAAAATGGATTAAAGAAATCTATAAAAAGGGGAGAAAGCTCGTTTGAAAATAACAAAAATCGAAGTGAATACAAATCAAAAATCCGAGAAGTCTTGAGCCTAAATCAAAGAGAAAAGTATCTAAACTCAAATCCTTCCACTCCAAAAAGCTCAAAGAGAAATCCAAGGTGCTCATATTGAAAAATCGAAGGATTCCAAAAATAGAAGAAAAAGCTGTTTTCTTAACTTTTCATCTGTAACATTTGCAACAAATCAAAGCTGAGGCTTGATTCAACATCTCCAGAGAAAAGAGAAAAGAAAAAGAAGAAAAGCTCAAATCCAACAATCTTTAAAATTGGCTTTTCTAACCTTGCTTATTCATTTTGAATATTCGCTCATTTGAGAGCTTTGTATTATTAAAAAATATTATTCTTTCTTGTTTGTGCTAGTTCTATCAAGGGGATTGAACTAGTGGAGGTAGTATACCTCGGGTCAAGCTATATTAGCTTGAGTTTAGGTTTTTGTGCTGGTGAGCCTGAAAAACTGGCTGGATTCGTTGTGATCTCTGGAAACAACAAGTTTGAGTTGTGATCTTGTAAAACAACTCGACTGTAATCAAGAGGATTATAGTGTGGACCCAAGTGGATCTTGGGAGTGGACGTAGGTGTTGGATACACCGAACCACTATAAAACCTTTGTGTTTGCCGTGCTTTGATTATCTCTTTCTCTATCTCTTTGGTTGTACTTAACATTCGCATTGAATTTCATCTATCTCAAGCACATAGTTGTTAAAAGGTTAAATTTTTTAAAGAACCCAATTCACCCCCCCCCTCTTGGGTTGCCATCTGGGCCAACAGGAAGAGATATCGAACACCTTGGGTTGTGTATTTTTTATTAATCCAAATATTATATCATAATAAAAGAGAAAAAAAGTCCAATGGAATGCATGCATATAAAACCTATGATCTGACAATCAAAATAAGTGATTTTTAAATATTTTGGTTAATTTCTAACATGCCTTGCCTTTGTTAATTATCATGCAATAGGCGTATATCAATGCATCTGGAATCGAATACCTCAACCTCAATAGGCTTAACTAATATCTTTAAAAAATTGAAAAAAACAAAACTAGAGGCATCCAAACAAGTTGCATCCACACAATGCATGATAGTCGAATATCACCGAATATGGCCATAATGTCTACCTATTTTCTGAAAAGATAGGCTCAACCAATATCTTTAAAAAAAATCTTTGAAAAAAAAAACTAGAGGCATCAAAATGAAGCTGCTAGAAACAACTTCGAAAACCCACTGCATTGCATGATAGCGCGATATCATGAATATGCTGATGATGTCTACCATTATCTTAAAAAAATTTATTTGGAAAAAAAAACAAAACTAGAGAGGCATGCAAAACTTTGAAAACCCACCGCACTCGTACACAACGCGTGACACCCGAATATGAGAAAAACAGAACTATAGGCGCTCAAATAAGGTTATCAGAAACAACTTCCAAAACCCACCACATATATTGCATGACAGCCAAACAAAACTAGAGGCGTCAAACAAGGCGTGTCCAACGAGGTCCAAACAGAGCTACTAGAAACAACTTTAAAAACCCATTGCACACAACTTTAAAGGTGAGCCCCCATTTTTAGGTGCTGGCACTATCATGAATAATTACAATATGAGGCTTAGAGTTCGATCCCAAATGGCATCCATTGGATGGGCAAGTTTTGGTATCCAACAAGTGCTGATTGTGGTTTTATTGTGTCTGTAAGCTGGGAATTGACTCATTTACCATCTTTTCATGCTTGAAGTTTATGTCTTCTTTTAGTTGGTAACCATTCAATTGAGTTGAATTTGATGCAGTATGTGCCTCCTTCTGTTGACTGCCACGATTGCCATGATCTGAATTACAATATGGATAAATGGTAGTAATGGATGCTGAGGCTACCAGCTGGTTTGAGTTGGTAATGCCTTTCGGTGTTCATACAAGATATCTAAGTTCAAATCCTTCTTTTACCCCAACTCATGCCTTTAATGAATTATTGGTAGATGCAAAAAGAAAGGAAACAGAAGTCATAGTGGATGCTATAGCAAAGAAAGTAATATAGCGAGCTTGGGTATTTAGTTGTAATGTAGAAAATTTTTTTAGGACTTTGGGACAAGTAAATTGTATATTTAATGGGCATAGATACTAAACAAGTAAATTGTAGATTTGGGTGTCTGCTATAATGTTTCAGGGACATTTTTTTTTTCATAAGAGCACCTATGCAAGCAATTGTCCAAACTCAGGTGTAGAATAATACTACAAAAACAATTTAACTTAATCTAGACAACATTACTTAGACATGTGATATCTTTTCATATGTTTGAGTTTCCAGAAGTATTTCATACAAATTAGTTGCTAGCATATGTAATTTTCCTGTATATGTTTATGTAAATTTAATATGTTTTGATTTATGTCTATAGTAGTTGATAAATTGGATTTAATGACCAACAGATATTGCCATCTCAGATATCACCTCTTCCACCTTTGGTGTCTGGTGTTGAGGGTCATCTCAACCCCAGGTGCCATTTTCTTCAGCGAAACATTTCTTTCATTAGTTCAGATGGTAGGTGGGAGGTTTCGGAGATGGATTCCTATGGAGATGGATTCTGGGATGCATTTCCTCGTGGAAGGACAGTGATTGCACTAAATTGTCCTTCAGCTGCAGCAACCTCTTTCGGGGTCCAAACACTTAGACATTTGCAATTTTAATTTAAAAAGAAGACTAAAAGGTTTTCTAATTGATTTGTTATACTTGCCAAAGCTTGAAATGTATGAAGTGTTGAGGAGTGTTATAAAGTGTATCAAGTGTCCAACATGTAAAAAACAAAAAACAAAAATTTGTGATGTTTGGGCAACTCTCTGTTTTAACACATTATGAATATAGTTATTAGATAATTATTCTTCATATATACTCTAATGCTCCTAGACAAAGGCAATTATGTTCTTTGCCACAGTGAATATAGGCATTTGAAATGTAGATTTAGGGATGCATCGGTACGAAGAAATAATTTAATATGTAAAAAAATTAGGATGGAGGTAAATTAAAAATTATATGAAAAAAATTAAAAGAATAAAAAAAGATTTAATATTTTTGCATTTCATAAAAAAATGACTCTAGATTGACTTCAATTATCTTGGAATTATGGTTTTTATTATTATTGTAATTGCTAATCCAGCTAATACTTTAAGTGCAGAGACTTCATCTTTCTAAAGTGGTCATAATGTGTATTCTTGTTGCTCCATTTAGGAATATTCTGGGGAAGAAATATGAAAATTTGATTGGAGGGCGATGGGTCAAATGGCTCATAGGCCATCCCGAGCCTTTTAGCGCGGATCTGATTTTTTTTAAGGCCCATTCAAAATTTGAACCAAAGTCTGAGCTAAAAGAAAATAGGCAACCCAATCCATCTCGAGAACATGCACATATATATAATATTATATATATATATATATATTAATATAGCCCATGCCTTAACCATCACCCATAATATGGTTGATGCTTTTATTAATATATATAATATTTATAGTATAATATAATATACATGCAGGCTGGGTTGGGATGGGGTTATAAGGTTTCAAGAGATTTCCACCAAACTGAGTTCAAGCAAAGCGATGCTCAACCCAAGTTTGGGTCTGGCCTCATGCTTTGAATTATCCTTTTTACTCTCAATGTGGCTCATGCCCAGCCTCAGATGTGTGGCTCGTCGCTACAACCGTGCACCATGAAATCTTTACAAAGAAGTCAATATTAAGAGGCAAAATGAAGCCATGTTCACATGGTTCTTGGATTGACCTTTTGTTCCCTTGATAGTTACCAAGGTGCACTTTGATATCTAAGAACACAGTAGTCTACTTGAGTAGGCATCAAGGTACATCCCCAACATATATTAACAATCTCTTTACAGGGGTTTCACATCTAGTAATTTAATCAAGTATCTGCATCAACACTTAAGCTTGTAATCACATTTATTCTCAAGCAAAGTCACTCGCACAATATCATTTTATTTCTTCATGAATGGCTTTCATCAATCAAAGCAGGAGTCTTGTAATTTTGATTTAGTACGTAATTACTAATGGGTACTATTTTTTCAGAGCTAATAAGCTAAATTAATATTACAAGGTTATTATTTTTTTGGTGCTTATATCCATATAAACATTTGAAATTGTATGGAATCATTACAAAATCACTTCCCAATATCTATTGTTCCTTCAATGCTTGCCTTACAAAGAAAAGCACTCATAGAAATCAAGATGTCAAACAATCATCCGTGAGTTGGTTTGGCACCATCTTTCTAAAGCATTATGGAACCTGGTAGGCATGAACGTCTCACAAAATATATCACATTAATGTTAGTCTTTGCTGCATCCTTTTGCATGGGATCTAAAGATTGAATTAATTGAAGTTTATATAAGCCAAGTGATGAATAAAAATTTTGAATGTGATCACATTTTATAGGTGAGACGGCTTTAGCAACATCAATTCCTCCTATCTTGAAAGATTTGGTTCTCAATGAATTGATGGAGGATAAGATGTAGTGGCCTTTAAATTTATTTATATAGTGAGTTAGATAAACTTTATGGACTTCAATCTATTCCCTTTCATTAGATTTACCTTCCTTATAAATAAAAACATCTTCTTCAATTAATTTATTTGTCATTATATCATCTTTATATTTTTTTCGTAAGCTATTTGATCAACCGAGATTGTAGATTCAATAAATTCTTTCATAAGTTTTTCATCAGCAGTATCATCAAATATCTCAATGACAGGCTCTTTTATATTGCAGAACTTTGTTCTTCATTTACTTCTTCAACCATGATACTCATTTTGTCTTTCTCCACTTGATTTTTTTTTTTTTGGGCTAAGTAGAATCATTATTGTTTTATCTTTTATTTCATCTTTAACAATTGCAGGAACATTCTATTCTTCAATTTTAACATAAAAGATATTTGACATCATGGACCATGGCTTTAGTATAAATAGGATAATAGATTTGAGTATAGTATCTCATTGCTTGAAGAGTTGGCTTATTGGTAGAACTTTTAAGGTATTTGCGATAGTCAAAAAAATAAATACTTTTTTCTTTTCAATTTTATTTTCATGGAATCTAAGTATCAATAGGTTTGTCATGATTATGAGTAGCATTTTCAACTCTCTTCGAGCAAAATCATCCTTCTTCATGACTAGATAGTTTGTAATAGTTAAGATAATCTTCAAATATATGTAAGCCAGTCTATGAAGGCATTAGACTTCAACTTACCTTGAAAATGAAACACTTTAAGCTAAACTCTTCTATGAATATCTTCATCAATGTTATGAGTTTTTGGTTGAGGGTTGAGGAATTCTTGCAATTTTATTGCATTATTGTTGCAAAATAGAAGTGGCATGCTGATTGGCACTATCTTTAGGTGTACAACTATGGAAGCGGGTCAATATTACATCCATCCATTATTTTTTTAAAAACATTGCGATGCACTGAATTGCATCGCAATATTTTTATTTTATAATTATATTTATAAAAATTAATTTTATTTATAAAAATTTCGACGCAATGCCTGCATCGCTAAATTAAAAAATATTTTTTAATTTTCTGGTTTATTGCGTCGCTATTGCGTCGCTATTTAACATAATTAATTTTTTTTAAAACTTTGCGATGCACTGTGTTGCATCGCAATATTTTTATTTCATAATTATATTTTATAAAAATTAAATTTAAAAATATTGCGATGCATTACTTGCGTCGCTAAATTAAAAATTTAATTTTTATGATTATCTGGTTTATTGAGTCGCGAATGCATCGCTAACTGCGTCGCAATTTTTTGTTGTCGCAGCGGCATCGCAATGTGGTCGCAATTTAGCGACGCAATGATGCGTCGCTAATTTTGCGTTGCTATTTCAAGATTTTCTTGTAGTGGAATTGATTGACACAATCATCAACCTACTTCTCTAATTGAGCAATATGGTCTTCTATGGTGAAGGAGCCAATAGGGCTACTGCATGCATATGCCAAGGGTAGTAGAATATGTCCATTGTGTACTTGAAAATAATGTACCAAATACAAGGATACTCACTGAGTCCTGATGTAGCAATACCCTATATTAATAGAGACTGCAATCAATGAAAGAGAATTCCAAGGGCAAAATTGGAGAGGCCATCGAGGAAGAATTCATTTCACTAAAGGGACGTTTACAATAGTAATATTTGATTGGACCAAGCAAAGACCTCTGTTAATCAAACCAATCAAAGACCTCTTTTGTCAACATAGGTAAGCGAGGTAACTAGAGATTCTATCCTCTCAAAGATGCTCTTTATGCTAGTAAAATAGGAACGAAAGGGGGATCGGATAGTGGTGGCGGTGGCTGCAATATTGGGATGGACCTAGAACTAAAAGCTTGAGTCATGCCATTCTCATGACCTATCGCATTATGTAAAGAGTGGACTGAGCGATGTTAATGGCTAGTGCAATGATGGAGTTAGTCGTTGACACTCAGTGGCGAGGGTAGTGACCAACTACAGTGGGGGAGAGTTAGCTCGTTTAAGATTCGATGGTTCATCTTGAAGGTGAATAAAATCTCCCTCAACAGCAACCTTCTCTTTGAGTCTTCTACGCTATGATGAAGATTCTAGCGCCCGATTAAGAGGAAGGAAGGTGGTATACTTGGTTATGAGGAGAACCTTCTTTCTTCTCTTTGTTTTCTTTCCTCTTTTTTCATTCTTTTTTTTTCTTCAATTTTTATAATTTATTTTTCATTCCTTTTCCCTTTTTCATTTTCTCTTTTCTTGTAGAATAGGATTTTAAAGATAAAAAATAAGAAAAAATAATGCAAAAAAGTTAAAGAGATGGTGGCCATGAGGCTTGACTCTTTGTTTTTTAGAACTAAAGTTTTACAACATCAAAATCGAGAAGAAAGAGGGTAATAAAGGAGGGATAATTACTATGTTTGAATTTAATATCAAATTTAAAGCAGGCAAGCTTAAAAAAAATTATTGGTCCCTCATCAGCTTTTTGAGGGTCTTCGATTCAACACTTCTAGCCACTCTACAAAATTTATGGCCTAGCACCACTCCAAAAGAATTAGTCCAAGCAAGTAAAAGAGAATTTTAAAATTTTATTACTTAATTCATCGATTCAATAGAGTACACTACGAAGCTATTTATAAAGCATCACTAGCCTAAAAGAAACTCAGATACAATTAGAATATTTTTAAAATAATAAATTTATTTGATGTTAACAAAAATAAGAATCTTATTAATAAAAATAAGACTCCTGAAGAAACACTAAATAAAAATTTTATTTTGATCAAGATTTGTCTTATATACTCTTTGCCGAACTTTTGTGGGCTCATATATGTTGCATCAACTCACCCTAGCTTAAAGCATTCAGCTTCTGATTAATTAAACCTTAAACTAAATGACATGTTTCTTCTTCTGCAAATGAGTGAATCTAATGGTCTTCAAGCACATGTTTCAGCTCACCATTGTAATTTAACATGAATCTCATAGAATCTTCTTTCAAGTTTATGTTGATATAACTTGCGATGCAACCATCTTTCTTTATATGCTTCATTGGTTCTTTGTCACATGAGTTTCTTCCTTGATGATCCTTCTATTGGAAGATATAATGATGTCAACCTCATCGATACTTCTAGCAATAGGCCATAAATCATGTTAGCAATATATCAAGCTACTAGAATAGCAAATGCAAATAGATAAATTGCTAATAGTCAAAAAAATTGCTTGCACATGCTTTCCATAATAAACAAAATAAGTCACACATCCAGCATGGTTACTTGCTCAATCAACATTCAAGTAGTAGTTTAGGGTAATGAAAGAGAGGTTACATCTTTCTATTCATAGTATGAAAAGAGAGAGGACTTGTGTCTTTTGAGGCCTTAAATCTCATGATGCTAGCAAAGCAACAAATATGAAGCGTATAAAGGTCTTACTCAAAATTTCAATTTCACAAGTATGATGTGAGTGGATACTACAAAGTAAATAATACTAAGCAGTCCTTTGATTTAGATAATCTATCTTGGTAATTCTTGATTATGATGCATATTATCATGTTTGGAAATTAGATATGGTGATCTAAGTAATAATATTTGATTCCTGAAAATCTAACATTACTACAAATCATGGCAATCCAATTCCCATTTCAAAGGTGAGTACTCAAGATTACCAAAGTTTAGTAACCTTAAATTATACTTAACTTCCATATAAATATTTAATAATACTTAATCTGATTATATATTTAATTTACATTAAAAATATTTAATATTATATTTATATTTAATTATTAAATACATAATATAATTTTTTATATTAATATTAAATTTAATATTAATGTAATTTTTAGTATTTTAAAATATTTTATATATTTATATGTATATATTAAATTTTAAATTATTAATATTTATAACCTTGCATTTAATATTATAATAATATATATATTATATATAATATTTCTAAAATCAGTTTGCAAAGAATTTTGATTTTTATCCGAACATTTTATATTCTAACAAAAAAAAAGAAAGAGCTACTTAAAAGATTTATAATGAAATTTTAAAATATAAGGAACTAATTACCATACTTTGTTATTACAATCCAAACACAGTAACCTTCATTTCTAAAAATCTGATTATTAAGTCTAAGATTACTAGGAATATAAGATTCTTAATAATATTATATTACCATGTACCAAAGATAACCTGATAGGGAAGAGAATAAATAAAAACAAAAAAGTAAGTAATAATATACAAGTAGTTGCCTTTTGCAAAAGTGCAAGCTCAAGAGGTTTAATAGCCATGACATCCATCTAGCCACCTAGCTGACCAATCATATGTAGATATTGGATTTAACTTACACTAACTAATTAAGAACGTTTCTACTACTGAAATTATAGAAAAATTTTATAGAAAAACATATGAACTGAAATGATTTATGCCTCGAAAAAAATGTTGTGTTCTGAATTTCTCATTATTTATGTAGAAAATTAAGAAAGAAAAAAGTAAAGTAAAGGTGAACCTGGGTATTTTGGTCACATCCATCTGAGATAGAAATGGCTGAGAAATTTGATGAGATCCAGATAGCTCCAACAAAATCTGGGACAAAGAAAACAATTTAGCTTCTATACCCATAATTCCCCATGCAGTGGGGGCAGCAACAATTTGAATCCCAAAGTTCCTCGGCCTAAGAAAATTTCCTTCGAGTTACAACTAAATATTCTTGCTGGCTGTATTACTTAAAAGCATTACCAGCCTGTATTATTGATAGATCAACAACATCTATCAACAATTCATTAAAAATATGAATTGGGTTAAAGGAAGGACCTGAACACTGATATATCTTGCATCAACACCAAGAGGCATTACCAGCCTCAGCATCCATCACTACCTATTAACTAATCACAAACATCCATTTATCATTCTCACAACTCTACATTCTAATCCAGATCATGGCAATCAGCAAACAAACTAGAGAGAAAAAGTAAACTTAAATTCAAGCATCAAATTAACATAACAGAAATAGAGCACACACTGCATCAAATTCAACTTAATTGAATGCTTACCAACTAAAAGAAGTCATAATTAAGCTGTTGTTGGATACCAGAATTAACTTACCTATCCAGATGGATGCAAATAAATATGGGGGTTTGCCTTTCCATGTGATGATGGTCCTTAAATTTCCAAAAGTTTGACTGCAAAAAAAGGAGCTTGCATATTTACTCCAGTACTTTTATCCCAAGCACTAATATGAGCTGAAGATTACAATCATAGTTAGAAAATAAAACCATATAATTATAATGTGATCAACAAGCTCCTTGCAAACTATTGATGTAATTGAAGAACTTTTTTTATTAGATTTCATAATGAAAGATCAAGAAGAAAGAATGCTACATCACTAAACAGAAAAATGAAACAATAACATGGGATTTTCAGGCATGGTTGAAGACCTTTAGTACTGTCTCCATCTAAGAGATTCCCAAAGTAACAGAATGGAGAGTTAGAAGTTTAATAAAACCACACCGATCAAAAGATAGAACAAGAAAAACGAATGGATGATTTACTTGATGAAAAGTGCGAGAAAAAACACAAATTTTTATAGCGCTGCAAAAGGGTAATTGAGCTCTAGAAACGTCTTCAATTTTCTTCTCCTTTTCCTACTGATTTTTACCCTTATAAATCACAAAATCCAGACGTACACCAGCTCTCCCCGACTGAAAGATATTCAAACAACAAAAAATTCTGGAATATTTTTCTACCCAATATCCGCAAATAGGCTATGGGTATAAAATCTAATTTTTAATCAAATAAACCACAGCCACAAAGATTTCCAATTAGAAATTACATTAGAGCTTTAACTTATGTATATAAAATCAGAACAAGGTCAGAAGAATACCAAATGAAAAAGATTTTTACCTCCTCCCCCTCATCCATCCAGGTCTAAGAGCAAATTTATATTGACATTCGGTGATATCTTTGCCATGTGGATGTATCCGGTCGAGTTTGTACGCCGTTGGTTTTGTTTTGCCTCTGGTTTTAGAAACTAGGGGTTTAAAGGATGTTTTGGGTTTGAAGAATGTTTTGCCATAGAAAATTTTCTAAGCCTCAATCGAAACAATAGGGAATAAAGCAAGATTAATTGACATTCATATAATTGATTTCATGCGGACCATCAGTATTCTTTGCTGTGTAAGTATATAGCAGTCCGAATTCAAATTTTTTTTTTAAATTTTTAATAAATATATTTTTTAAAAAATATATGATTTTGAAATCAATTATCCAAACAATGCATTTTGTTGGCATTAATTTGGATTTTTTAAAAAATATCTAGCATCAAATAAAATCATCAATTAATATGTGAATTGTGCTGATAAATAAATTGTTATACTACATGGTCCAATCAAGCTCAAAAAAAAAAATAAGGCCAAGTTCAAATCCTCGAGAAGGCCTATGCTACTTTTATAGGTGCTTAGAAAAGTTATATTTTAAATCAAACTTCTTATAATGGCTGCTCTTATTAAATTTTGATACTAAAAAAGAGCATATCCTATAGAAATTAGTTAGCTAATCTCCTTTAGATTTGATCTAAGTACATAAGAAATTTTTTATTAAATTTGATCTAAGTACATCAGCCATGTCTGATTCTAAGATAAGGATTTTTGAAGGAAGAAGATAGAGAGAAAGCGCAACAGAAGGTAACCCACCGCTCGCCTCTCGCTTCTATTTAAACCATTTCAACAAGATGAAGATCCCCATGCACCGCCAAATCTTGGGCTTGCCATGCGCCATTCTATCCACGGACAGTAGCTAAAGGTGAGGGGTTTTCCTCCTCGTGCGATGAGAAGAAATGATGAAACGACGGCCTGTCATTTATGAGAGCCTCAAAGCATGCCTTAGCATGTTCGAATTTCTTTAATCAGATAAAGCCGTCCAAAATTCTACTCCCTATGCCCGAGCCTACGCTTCAGACTAGGAGTGGGGGGCATGTGATGAGGGATAAAATTGTCATCGCACTAATGCTCGCGCACATGACAAAAGGATCAAGACCACTTTTGATTTTTGATCAAACAGCTGTCATATTTGGAAAACAACAGATCTGATATACCTCGGCAATACTGAGCCATCCTCGAACCAAGTCACCCTCAGATCAAATCACTCTGAGCCATTTCTTTTTCCCCAACAAAGCCGAGCTATCCTCTTATCTTGGTGAGACCAAGATATCCATATGCCTCGGTAGAGCCGAAGCATTCTATTCTCATATACTCAACGACACCAAAATATTTTATGCCTCGACCAAAGTTTCTACTTTAGCTAGACCGAACCACTCTTATACCTCAGCCAGACTGAGGCATTCAAATGCTTCGGTGGAGTCGAACTATTTTTGTACTTTAGCTAGGCCGAAGGGCCCCCGAACCTCTATGGAACCAAGCATGGGAGAATTCAAATTTATGGTAGTTTGATAAAATTCCAGCCGCATAGGCCCCCAACGACCTCAAGCGGAAAATTATGCTAGTGATATTGGAAATGGCCTAGACCTATAAAGTCACCGAATCTCAAAGCATCAGCCAGTTTCTTTAGCCGTTGATTCTCTAACTAAATAGATATTGATACTACCGGCCTCATAACAAACTTGATTTGAATCTGATTCCAATTTGAACAATTTTGGACCCCCTATGACACATCCAAGAAATCAGGTGATCGCCTATATATACCCTTATCCTAAAGCTCCTCAGGTACATTGACATAACACTCTAACTAAGAATCCCATTAAAGCTCAAGCAAAGCTTAGAGCTCTCCAGAGGCTATTTTTTAGAGGGACTCGTCTGCTATTTTTTTTAGGGACTCTTTTGCGAGAGTCTTCTCTTCACATTTGCTTGCTGTAAATCTTTACTTACTTGGGCGTCGGAGGGTCTTCTACAGAGAGCCATCCTAGATACTCTTTACGTGAGGACTGTCTTGTAGGTTTCACTTGGGCAAAAGTTCAGTACCCAGATCCGGAGTTGAACTACACCCGAGTTGAAGAGTGGATTTTCGCATCAACAAGGGACAAATGAAAGATAGTTTTGATTTCTTTAAAGATTTTGTCCCTTACCATTTGGATGCTCGATATGTCCCATGCATTGCACCGATGGAGTTTGGTAAGTTCTTTTTTTGATCATATATTTATTTTAAATATATCATGGCATAGAAAAATTTTAATTAAATATCATTCAATTTAAATAATTTTAAATTTAAATAAAGAAAGATATGAGATCATTATCAAAGAAATAAAAATAAGATAAATGGATCAGATAAAAAGTACTTTTTATTTTTTTTAAAAATAGTTGATTTCGAACTTTAGATTAAAAAAATTTAAAAGAAGTGAAATTCTACTTAAAAAAGGTATATCCATTTTTTGAAACGATAGAAACAACTTCCAAAAAACCCACCGCATAAATCACGTGATAGCCAAACAACTTTTAAAACTCATAGCACACAACGCAGCCGAATATCACCGAATATGGCTGTCACACCCCAGACCCAAAAATTTGAGCTAGGGTGATAACCCGCCGCATGCCGGGCATGCAAGGCGTCTTGAACTTATCACATAAATCAATATAAAGCAAATTCCATATCCATGATTTGTTACAAACCAGAATTATCAGTCTTGGGCTATCTGCCCTACAAATAAATCTGAACTAAATCAAAATAATAAAACTAAGTCTTCTTAATAGAAACTCCTTCTATCTCAATTATCCATCTTCATTCCTGAGGCTCTGAAAAACATTATGAGAATTTTATGAGCTCACACTCAATAAGTAAGCCTAATATAATTTCAAAATTTCATTTATCAGGCTATCATTAGGTTCATGTCATCAGATCAATTAGCTTAATTCAATAACAATTACATTGTTTATACTGTCATTATTTTTCTTTATGTGTCCCACGGCCCTACAATACACATCATGTGTAGCCCTCTTAAACATCCCCTAAGAGGAAGGGTCCTGGTACCAGTGTCTGTCATCTGTCATCTGTCATGTGATAATCTGTCATGTGATAATGTGATAATCTGTCATGTGAGAATCTGTCATATGAGAACCGCGGTGACACATAAAGTTTTACTGTCATTATCATGATTACATATTATCATAGTAATAACATGATTTTGCCAAATTAACATAATTATATTTAACTGTAATTTCACAGTTCATAAATTAAATAATTAATAAAATTATAATACTTGACTTACTTACCACAGTACACGAATTTCACTTGATAACCCAGCTAATTGGACTCCTGGGAACCTACAGAATCATTTTTCATTATTAAATTTCTAAAATCTGAATTATAAAATAATTCTTAAACTCTACCCAAACCACTTCACGGGCCCAACTTTGGGCTTGAATATCTCTCAATGTATACACCCAAATAGGGAAATAAAATTATTCCCAGAAACTAGAATCAATCCTGATTCGGGCCATATATTTATTTTCATTCTCGGCCCGATACAGGGCCCAAAACGCTGCTCAAACTGGGCTCAGAGACGGCCCAACAAGGCCCAAACTCAAACGGCCCAGCGGCCCATTAACCTCTATTAACCCAGCTCCTCTGTTTCAAAAGAAACAGAGGAGCTGAGATTTGCCCGGCGGCCAGGGCCGCCGCCGGCCAAATTGAAGGCGGTCCGGCCGCCGTTGGCCGGACCGTGGCCGGCCGCCGCCGCGGCCAGCCTCCCCACTCTCTCTCTCTCATCAATTTGTCATTTAATTCCATCTTCTCTATTTCATCGCGGCGGCTCGAAATCACGCCGGCGACTTTGCCGGCCCAATCCGGGGCGGTCCGGCCTCCGGTGGCCGGGCCAGAGCCGGCCACCGCCGTGGCCGGCCTCCCCTCTCTTCTTTCTCCTTAATTTCCCTCTTCTCTCTCTTTATCATCCGCGGCTTAAGGATTACGCCGGCGGCACGGCCGGCCACCATGGCCGGCCGGACCTCCACCGGACGCACGCCCGGCGCCGGTGGAGGTCTCCGACCAAGGCCCAGGCCCGGCGAGGCGGCGAGCACACCGCCGGGCCCGAACCAAGGATCGGACCGGCGGTAATTCCTCACCGTCACGTCTCCCTCCCTCCTCCGCTCTCCTCTCTCTCTCATTGTTCTCCGGCACCCCACCGGACGCCGCCCCCGGTGCCGGTGGGGTCGTCGGCCGGGGCTCAGGCCCGGCGAGGCGGCGGGCACGCCGCCGGGCCTGAACCAGTGTCTCACGGAGGAAGGGAAGGGGCTGGGTTCTGTAACCCGGCTCCCTCTTCTCCTTTTTTTTTTTTAACTTTCTCTCTCTCAATCCTTCTCTCTCTCATGCATGGACAGGGACTTACCAGAGACAGGCGCGCTGGGGAAGAAACGTCCGCACGAGGAGATGATGAGAAGGGGGCGTCCACGTATGGTGGGAAGGAGGGTTCTACACCATCTTTTATAGGCATTGCAGAGTCCCCAAATCAAGGGACTCTGTAATTAGATATACTTGAAATTTAAATATCTAGAGTCTATCATCTGATCTCGTGATAACTCTCACGAGCAATTAAGATATACCTGGAATTCAAATATCTGGAGTCTATCATCTGACTCGTGATAACTCTCACGAGCAGTTGAGAAATCTAGGGGATTACATTCTCCCCTCCTTATAAAAATTTCGGCCTCGAAATTGATAACTTTTATTAGAGAAAATTAAAGGTCCAAATTTCTGTCCCAAGGACTAACAATCAACTAAAGCTAACAGTTTTCAATCATTAACTATTTTAAGATACAAATAGTCGTGGATACTTTTCTTTCATTTCTTCTTCCAGTTCCCAAGTAGCCTCCCTTTCAGAATGATTATTCCATTGCACCTTGACATAGGGAATGGTACGCCGTCTTAGAACTTGATCTTTGCGGTCTACGATACGCAAAGGATGCTCCTCATATGATAAATCTTTCTCAACTGTATAGGCTCATATGCTATGACATGGCTGGGGTCAGAGATATACTTCCTCAGCATAGATACATGAAAAACATTGTGTACCCCAGATAGAATCGGAGGCAGTGCCAGGCTGTAAGCAACCTCTCCAACTCTGCTCAAGATCTCAAAAGGTCCAATATAACGTGGACTCAGCTTTCCTTTAATCCCAAATCTCATCACATCTTTGGTTGGTGATACCCTTAAGAAGACATGATCCCCAACCTGGAATTCCAATTCCCTTCTTCTGACATCAGCATAGCTCTTTTGCCTGCTCTGAGCTGTACGAAGACGCTCCCTGATCAAATGCACCTTATCTACTGTTTGCTGAATCAGCTCAGGGCCTAGCAACTTCCTTTCCCCCACGTCATCCCAACATATAGGAGATCTGCACCTCCTACCATACAGAGCTTCAAATGGAGCCATCTGGATGCTGGCTTGGTAACTATTATTATATGCAAACTCCACCAAAGGTAAGTGGTTATCCCAAGCTCCACCCAAGTCCATCACACAGGCTCGCAACATGTCCTCCAGAATCTGTATGGTCCTCTCTGATTGTCCATCTGACTGGGGATGATAGGCTGTACTGAAGTTTAGTTTGGTTCCCATGGCCTTATGAAGGCTCTTCCAAAACTGGGACACAAACCTGGTATCTCTATCTGATACAATAGATACCGGAACACCATGGAGTCTCACGATCTGTTCAATATACAAATTAGCCAATCTTTCACTAGAGACCCCAACTCTGAAAGGTAGGAAATGAGCTGATTTTGTTAGTCTGTCCACAATGACCCAAACTGCATCGTTGCTCTTAGGAGTTTTGGGCAGACCAGTCACAAAGTCCATTGTAATCTTTTCCCATTTCCACTGTGGAATCATCAGAGACTGAAGAGGTCCTGCAGGCCTTTGATGCTCGGCTTTCACTTGCTGACACACCAAGCACTTGGCCACATACTGAGCAATCTCCCTCTTCATGCCTTTCCACCAAAAATTTTCCTTTAAGTCTCTGTACATCTTAGTGCCACCTGGATGCACAGTATAGGGAGAGTAGTGAGCCTCTTTCAAAATTTCAGCCTTTAGCTCTTCACTGTTTGGCACACAAAGTCTTCCTTCAAATTTCAGGGATCCATCTTCCATTATATAAAATTCATTCTGAACTCCTGATTGTACCACTTCTTTAATCCTTTGTAGCTCTGGATCTTCCATCTGGGAGGACTTGATTCTGTCAACTAAGGTCGGCTGGAGTACAAGTGCTGCAATAAGTCCATCAGACTGCTGTACTCTCAGACCAACCTCCCACTTCTCCAGATCTCTCAATACGTGAGGCTGGGAGGTAATCATAGCAGCTAACTCAGAAGAGGATTTTCTGCTCAAGGCATCAGCTACTACATTGGCCTTCCCAGGATGATACTGTAGATTCAGGTCATAATCCTTCAATAGTTCCAACCACCTCCTCTGCCTTAAATTCAGCTCCTTCTGTGTGAAAATGTATTTTAAACTCTTATGATCTGTATACACATCACACGACACTCCATATAGATAATGCCGCCAAATCTTCAGAGCAAAAACCACAGCAGCCAATTCCAGGTCATGAGTAGGATAATTTTGCTCATAAGGTTTCAGTTGTCTGGAGGCATAAGCTATCACTCTTTCATTCTGCATCAAAACACATCCCAATCCTTTTCGAGAGGCATCAGTGTATATAGTAAAACCTTCAGATCCCGTTGGAAGAACAAGAATGGGAGCTGACACCAGGCGCTGCTTTAACTCCTGGAAACTTTCCTCACACTCCACTGTCCAGTCAAACTTCACTCGCTTTTGGGTTAAGCGAGTTAGGGGTAGAGCAATGCGAGAAAAATTCTCCACAAATTTTCGGTAATACCCGGCTAATCCCAAGAAGCTTCTGACTTCTGCCACATTGGTAGGTCGGCTCCAGTTAGTGATAGCTTCAATCTTTTTCGGGTCCACAGATACACCATCTTTAGAGATTATATGACCCAAGAAAGATACTTGATCCAACCAAAATTCACACTTCTTCAGCTTGGCATAAAGCTTCTTCTCTTGCAGAATCTGTAGCACAATTCTCAGGTGGTCCTCATGCTCCTTATGGCTCTTGGAATATATCAGAATATCATCAATGAAAACCACCACAAACTGATCCAGATATGGTTTAAAAATTCTGTTCATTAAGTCCATGAATGCTGCTGGGGCATTAGTTAACCCAAACGGCATCACCAAGAACTCATAGTGGCCATATCTGGTTCTAAATGCTGTCTTTGGTACATCCCCTTCTTTGACTTTAAGCTGATGGTACCCGGACCTAAGATCAATCTTTGAGAATATCCGGGCTCCTTGAAGTTGATCAAACAAGTCGTCAATCCTTGGCAGAGGATACTTATTTCGCACTGTTACTTTATTGATTCCCCGGTAATCAATGCAGAGTCGAAGACTGCCATCCTTCTTCTTAACAAATAGAACTGGAGCACCCCAAGGAGAAGCACTGGGTCTAATAAATCCTCGATCTAGGAGCTCTTGCAGTTGATCCTTCAGTTCTTTTAGCTCAGCCGGGGCCATACGGTAAGGGGCCTTTGATATAGGCCCAGTTCCAGGAACTAGATCAATAGAGAACTCGACTTCCCGATCAGGAGGTAAATTAGTCAAATCCTCAGGGAAGACATCTGGAAAATTCTCGAGCTATGGGAATATCCTCCAACTTGGTCTCTTCTTGCTGAAGGTCCTTGACTACAGCAAGAAATCCTTGACCACCACTCATCAAATACTTTCCAGCCTGCATCGCTGATATGAACACTGAGGCTAGGTGTTTATGACCACCAATAAAACTGAATTCAGGCTGGCTTGGAATTTTGAAGTTGACAGTCTTCCTGAAGCAGTCTACTGAAGCATGATTGGAAGCCAACCAATCCATTCCAAGGATAACATCGAAAAACTTTAGTGGAAGGACAATGAGATCAGCATTCAACCTCCTATTCTCCAAGATAATTGGGCAAGATTTGCATACTGTGTCAACTTTCATAACATCTCCATTTGGAAGTGCAATATGCAGCTCTTGCTCTAGAGGAATAGGTGTCAATGATGCATTCTTGTCAAGATAGATATCAGATATGAAAGAATGCGTAGCACGGGTCAATTAAAGTTTGAGCGTAAGCAGTTCCTACTTTAATCATTCCTGTCATAAGTGTAGTTTGTTTTAACATTAAGGATTGCACATACTGTTAATTAACTGTCAATGCATTGCACTAGATAAGACTGTAATACTAGATATAACATTAAAGGGTATACCTATCACCACAGAATTAGATGCGGCAGCGTCCTGCTGAGTGAGGTTGAAGACCCGTCCCTGGGTCCTCGGTGGCTGCTGCTGCTGTTGCTGGCTCGTTCCTTGACTTGAAGAAGGCTGATGTTCCTTCCGAAAGGGACATGTAGCAATCTTGTGATCAGTTTTTCCACAAACAAAGCAGGCACCAGTCACTTTGCGGCAAGGCTTCCCAGGTGAGAGTTACCACAATGAATGCAACGAGTTTCCTTATTCTGTGGTTCAGCTGGAGCCTGATGTGCACCCTTCTTCTTGGCTGAGCAGAGGGTTGACCAGAAGTAGGCCCTTTTCTCTTCTTTGCAGCTCCCAATCCTTTTGAACAGCATTCATATCCCTTTCAATCACCAAGGCCTTATTCAGCACTATAAGTGAGGAGCTCAAATGCATTGACCGCTTGTCTCAGTCTGGGTCGCAGTCCCTCAGTGAATCTGGTGACCTTGGCTATTTCATTGGTCACAATATTTGGAGCAAAACGGGCCAGCCTGGTGAATTCGGCTTCATACTGGGCCACAGAAAGATCCTTTTGCTCCAACTTGATAAACTCTGATTCCATCTGTCTCTGTACACTCCTGGGGAAGTATTTGTCGAAGAATATCTCTCTAAACTCTCCCCAGAAAATAATCTGTCCATTCCGACGCTGCTTCTCGACTAACCACCAATCATAGGCTTCTCCCTGGAGAAGATAGGTGGCAAATCTGATCCGCTCCATATCCTGACTACCATGGGCCATAAAAGCCTTCTCCATGTCTCGCACCCACCGCTCAGCATCAACAGGGTTGGTGGATCCAGAGAAAGGGGCAGGGGCAAATTTCTTGAAGTCTGCAAAGCTGCGGCCAATCCCTACCCAGGATTGAGATGGAGCAGGCTGGGTCTGTGGAGTAGTAGGGTCGGGCTGAGTCTGTGGAATAGGAGGGGCAGGCTGTGTCTGCGGAGCAGTGTGAGTAGGCTGAGCAGTCAAAGCCTGTAAAATCTGGTGCTGCAAGTCCCGCATCGACTGCACCATACCCGAGAGAACTTGAAGCATCTCGGTCTGGGGTTGCTGCAGATCAGTCCCAACTGAATTGATAGGGGCAGCAGCTTCGGTGGCTTCCAGACCTCCTGGTTGGCCAGCATTACCAACCTGGGAACTCTCATCATTTTGTCGACTTCTAGTGCGACGTGCCATTCTTATCTTCTGATAAATTAGTTGTAATTAATATCACTGTAAACATTAATTGTTAGGCTTTCAAAGCATAATTTCTGAGATTCCTTTAAATTTATAATTTGTCTCTATGTCACTCTAGTGTTTTGCCTAAAGTGTCATTATGTATATGTTCCTACTGTCATAACCTCGCTCTGATACTTAAAGCTGTCACGCCCCAGACCCAAAAATTTGAGCTAGGGTGACAACCCGCCGCATGCCGGGCATGCAAGGCGTCTTGAACTTATCACATAAATCAATATAAAACAAATTCCATATCCATGATTTGTTACAAACCAGAATTATCAGTCTTGGGCTATCTGCCCTACAAATAAATCTGAACTAAATCAAATAATAAAACTAAGTCTTCTTAATAGAAACTCCTTCTATCTCAATTATCCATCTTCATTCCTGAGGCTCTGAAAAACATTATGAGAATTTTATGAGCTCACACTCAATAAGTAAGCCTAATATAATTTCAAAATTTCATTTATCAGGCTATCATTAGGTTCATGTCATCAGATCAATTAGCTTAATTCAATAACAATTACATTGTTTATACTGTCATTATATTTTCTTTATGTGTCCCACGGCCCTACAATACACATCATGTGTAGCCCTCTTAAACATCCCCTAAGAGGAAGGGTCCTGGTACCAGTGTCTATCATCTGTCATCTGTCATGTGATAATCTATCATGTGAGAATCTGTCATATGAGAATCGCGGTGACACATAAAGTTTTACTGTCATTATCATAATTACATATTATCATAGTAATAACATGATTTTGCCAAATTAACATAATTATATTTAACTGTAATTTCACAGTTTATAAATTAAATAATTAATAAAATTATAATACTTGACTTACTTACCACAGTACACAAATTTCAATTGATAACCCAGCTAATTGGACTCCTGGGAACCTACAGAATCATTTTTCATTATTAAATTTCTAAAATCTGAATTATAAAATAATTCTTAAACTCTACCCAAACCACTTCACGGGCCCAACTTTGGGCTTGAATATCTCTCAATGTATACACCCAAATAGGGAAATAAAATTATTCCAGAAACTAGAATCAATCCTGATTCGGGCCATATATTTATTTTGTCATTCTCGGCCCGATACAGGGCCCAAAACACTGCTCAAACTGGGCTCAGAGACGGCCCAACAAGGCCCAACACTCAAACGGCCCAGCGGCCCATTAACCTCTATTAACCCAGCTCCTCTGTTTCAAAAGAAACAGAGGAACTGAGATTTGCACCGGCGGCCAGGGCCGCCGCCGGCCAAATTGAAGGAGGTCAGGCCGCCGCCACGGCAAGTCTCCCCCACTCTCTCTCTCATCAATTTGTCAATTTTAATTCCATCTTCTCTATTTCATCGCGGCGGCTCGAAATCACGCCGGTGACTTTGCCGGCCCAATCCGGGGCGGTCCGGCCTCCGGTGGCCGGGCCAGAGCCGGCCACCGCCGTGGCCGGCCTCCCCTCTCTTCCTTTCTCCTTAATTTCCCTCTTCTCTCTCTTTATCATCCGCGGCTTAAGGATTACGCCGGTGGCACGGCCGGCCACCATGGCCGGCCGGACCTCCACCGGACGCACGCCCGGCGCCGGTGGAGGTCTCCGACCAAGGCCTAGGTCCGGCGAGGCGGCGAGCACACCGCCGGGCCCGAACCAAGGATCGGACCGGCGGTTAATTCCTCACCGTCACGTCTCCCTCCCTCCTCCGCTCTCCTCTCTCTCTCATTGTCCTCCGGCACCCCACCGGACGCCGCCCCCGGTGCCGTTGGGGTTGTCGACCGGGGCTCAGGCCCAGCGAGGCGGCGACCATGCTGCCGGGCCTGAACCAGTGTCGCTCACGGAGGAAGGGAAGGGGCTGGGTTCTGTAACCCGGCTCCCTCGGTTCTCCGTTTTCCCCTTTTTTTTATCTTTCTCTCTCTCATGCATGGACAGGGGACTTACCAGAGACAGGCGCGCTGGGAAAGAAACGTCCGCACGAGGAGATGATGAGAAGGGGGCGTCCACGTATGGTGGGAAGGAGGGTTCTACACATCTTTTATAGGCATTGCAGAGTCCCCAAATCAAGGGACTCTGTAATCAGATATACTTGAAATTTAAATATCTAGAGTCTATCATCTGATCTCGTGATAACTCTCACGAGCAATTAAGATATACCTGGAATTCAAATATCTGGAGTCTATCATCTGACCTCGTGATAACTCTCACGAGCAGTTGAGAAATCTAGGGGATTACAATGGCCATAATTAATGGCTATCTATTTTCTGACACGATAGACTTTACTAATATCTTAATAAAAATCTTTGAAAAAAAACAAAACTAGAGGCATCTAAATGAGGCGTCCAAATGGGACTACCGGAAACCAAATCCCTTATGCCCATGATATCTACCTATATTTTTCCAAAACAATATGCTCAACCAATATTTTTTTTAAAAAAAAAATCTTAAAAAAAAAAAACTAGAGGCGTCCAAACGAGGTACATCCAAAACGAGGCATCACACACAACGCGTGATATCAATATCTTAAAAAAAAAAATCTTTAGAAGATAAAACCAACTGCATATATATCCGCCGAATATGCCCGTGATATCTATCTATTTTGTGAAACAATAGGCTCAACCAACGTCTAAAAAAAATATGCTCATAATGTTTATATTAAAAAAATTTTTGAAAGAAAAAAAAAAACAGAGGCGTCCAAATGAAACTACCGAAAACAACTTTGAATATACCCATCGTAATGCGTGATAGCCGGATATCCATTTTCTAAAATAATAGGTTTAACCAATATCTTAAAACAAATATTAAAAAAAAAATAAAACTAGAGGCACGTCCAAGCTCACCGCACACAATATTCGTGATAGCCGAATATGCCCATGATGTCTATCCATTTTGTGAAACGATGGGCTCAACCAATATCCTAAACGATGGGCTCAACAAACCGCTGCACCGTGTGATAGCCGGATATCATCCGAATATTATGCCTATATAAATTTGCTCTCAGACCATGTCCCAATGCAAGGTTTTCACAAAGACTGGAAATCACCGTTGGACAAGAAGGGCAAGAAGAAGGTAAAAATCTCTTTATTTCATGTTCTGTCGTGCCTTGTTTTGATTCTATTAAGTTCTGATGTGAAATCTGATTCGAAATCTTCATGGTCTCTATTTTGTTGATAGATTCCGGATGGGTTGTGGTGTGATATTGGTTGCATTGCATGGTCCGATCTTGGTTTTGGTTTTGATTTTGTATCTTAATTTTTTGAAATTTGAGGAGTCTAGATCTATATTCCGGAACATTTAGTTGTTTGAAAGTGAAGGGATTTCGAAAAGAGATGAAAAGTCTGAGATGCGCTATAGGATTTTTTTTTCCCGCTGCCCTTGCAGTCAAGTAAAACGCCTTTATCCTCTCCTTTTGTTCTTTGTTTTGATCGGTGTAGTTTTGTTGAACTTTAAATCTTCATTTGGCGAGGTGTAGATATCTCTGTTTCTCCATCAATTTTCAATTTTGCAGATGATGAGATAATTCTGGTTGCAGAGATTCTTCAGTATATGATATTAGGGTTTACTAATATGTTGATCTATATTTATTTCTTGTCCTAATTCTATTCCACCAAAAAAACTTCGTTCCTTTTCATTTTCAATGCATACCTTCGTTGTGTAACTATTTTAAGGGTTTCTTTTATGTTTTATTTTTTCTCCATCATGTGCTACTTTGGGAATCTCTTGGATGAAGATAGTGAAGGATGGATGTCTTCAACCATACCTGAAATCTCTTGTTTTTCTTTCAATTTTTTTTTTTTTTTGCATAATGAAATCAAAGAAAAGTTTTTTCAATTGTTTGGAAGCAGTAACTTATCTATTGGATTATAATGACATAGTTTCATTTTCTAACTCTAATTTCAACCTTCATCTCATATTTTCAGGTTAATATTTTTAAAAATTTTGGAGCTAGCCTATGGAAAGGCGAGCCTCCATTTTTAGGTGCTGGCACTATCATGAATAGTTACAAGATGAGGCTCAAGTTCGATCCCAAAGGCATCCATCAGTACGTAGTGGTCGAATCCAAATTGTTATGCCAAGGTATGCCAACTTTGATGATGATTTAATTATTTCTTTTTGAAAAAAAAACTCTGCTGCATCTTGGTCATGACGTGGAAACGATGACCTCTGTTTCAGATAATGACGGTGGTTGGTGACCATCGTGTTGCAATTTTTGCCAAAGAATGAATTGAAGCCGGTGAAGAGATTTTCTATGATTATGGATATAGACCTGATCAAAGCGCCAGAATGGGCACGGAGACCGGAAGGATCAAAATGAGATCATTCAGTGGTCTCCCATGGCCGGGCACATAAAGTTAGCTTGATATTTTTGAGTCGAGATTATCTAAAATATTGTCAATGATGGATGATAGGGTACATAAAGTTGCTTGATATTTTTGAGTCGAGATTATCTAAAATATTGTCAATGATGGATGATAAATATTATAGAGATGTGAAACAATATTTTTTTTACCACGAGGGGTACGCCGCTTGGGTACGCCCATAGTTTTGATTTGTTTAAAGATTTTGCTCCCTTCCATTTAGATGTTTAAAGATTTTGCTCCCTTCCATTTAGATGCTAGATATTTTTTGATCATATATTTATTTTAAATATATCATGGCATAGAAAAATTTTAATTAAATATCATTCAATTTAAATAATTTTAAAATTAAATTTAGAAAGATATGATCAGATCATTATCAAAGAAATACAAAGAAGATATATAAATGGAATGGATAAAAAGTATTTTTTTTATTTTTTAAAACGTTCAAACATGGTGACCAAGAACCCACCGCATACATTGCGTGACAGCCGGATATCGCCAAATATTCTTAGATGAGTTGTAATTTTATAAATCCATATTTTATAAAACGATATACTCAACCAATATCTATCCATTTTTCTGAAACAGTAGGCTCAACCAATATCCATTGCGTACATCGCGTGACAGCCGGATATCAATATCTTTTAAAAAGAAAATAAAACTAGAGGCGTCCAAATGAGGTGCATCCAAAACGAGGCATCGCACACAATGCGTGATATCAATATCTTTAAAAAAAAAATCTTTGAAAAAACAAAACTAGAGGCATCCAACTGAAGCTACCTCTAAACCATACGAAATCAATCCATATGAAATCAAATATTTTTTTTGAAACGATAGGCTGGACTAATATCTTTTTTTTAAAAAAAAACTTTCAACAAACAAAACTAGAGGCATCTATTTATTTATTTTTTAAAATGATAGACTGAATTAATATTTTTAAAAAAAATTAGAAAAAAAAAACAATTTGAAAACCCATCGCATACATCACGTGATAGTCGGATATTGCCCATGATGTTTATCCCTTCTCTTAAATCAGAGGCACAATGTTTTGAACAAAACAAAACCAGAGGCTCAGATTCGAGGGGCTACTCGAAACCACTTTGCAAACCCATCGCATGTATCTCAAAACCAGAGGCTCAAATTCAAGGGGCTATCCGAAACCACTTCACAAACCCATCACATGTAGGCTATCCGAAACCACTTCACAAACCCATCACATGTATCTCAAAACCAGAGGCTTAAATTCGAGAGGCTACCCGAAACCACTTCGTAATAGGAATGTAAAAATCTCATTCCAATTTTATATATACAATAAGTTCTAATGTGAATTCCGGATGGGTTGTGGTGTGATATTGGTTGCATTGCATGATCCGATATTGGTTTTGGTTTTGATTTTGTATCTTACTTTTTTGAAATTTGAGGAATCTAGATCCATATTTTGGAAAACTATATATAAATTTTGAAATTGGAAATTTGAGTAGACTATATTCCGGATCATTTCGTTGTTTGAAAGTGAAGGGATTTCGAAAAGAGATGAAAAGTCTGAGATGCGCTATAGGATTTTTTTTCCCGCTGCCCTTGCAGTCAAGTAAAATGCCTTTATCCTCTCCTTTTGTTCTTTGTTTTGATCGGTGTAGTTTTGTTGAACTTTAAATCTTCATTTGGCGAGGTGCAGATATCTCTGTTTCTCCATCAATTTTGCAGATGATGAGATAATTCTGGTTGCAGAGATTCTTCAGTATATAATATTAGGGTTTACTAATATGTTGATCTATATTTATTTCTTGTCCTAATTCTATTCCACCATAAAAACTTCGTTCCTTTTCATTTTCAATGCGTACCTTCGTTGTGTAACTATTTTAAGGGTTTCTTTTAAGTTTTATTTTTTCCTTATCATGTGCTACTTTGGGAATCTCTTAGATGAAGGTAGTGAAGGATGGATGTCTTCAACCATACCTGAAATCTCTTGTTTTTTTTTCATTTTTTTCATCTAATGTAGCTTATTGTTTTTATTTTTTTTTGCGTAATGAAATCAAAGAAAAGATTTTCAGTTATGACAATTGTTTGGAAGCAGTAGCTTATCTATTGGATTATAATGACATAGCTTCATTTTCTAACTCTAATTCCAACCTTCATCTCATATCTTTCAGGTTAATATTTTTGAAAATTTTGGAGCTAGCTTATGGAAAGGCGAGCCCCCATTTTTAGGTGCTGGCACTATCATGAATATTTACAAGATGAGGCTCAGAGTTCGATCCCAAATGGCATCCATCTGGGTGGGTAAGTTTTGGTATCCAACAAGTGCTTTATTGTAGTAGTTTTATTGTGCCTGTAAAGTTGGGAATTGACTCGTTTACCATCTTTTCATGCTTGAAGTTTGTCTTCTTTTAGTTGGTAATCATTCAATTGAGTTGAATTTGATGCAGTGTGTGCCCTCCTTTTGTTGACTGCCATGATCTGAATTAGAATATGGATAAATGGTAGTAATGGATGCTGATGCTGCCAGCTGGTTTGTGTTGGTAATGCCCTTCGGTGTTCATACAAGATATCTGAGTTCAAGTTCTTCTTTGTCCCCAATTTGTGCTTTTAATGAATTATTGGTAGATGCTGCTGATCCCAAAGAAAAAAAAAAGGAAAGAAAGGAAGTCATAGTGGTTGCTATGGCAAAGAAAGTAATACAATCAACTCAACTCAACTAAGCCTTTTTCCCAACTAAAAGAAAGTAATACAGTGAACTTGGATATTTAGTTGTAACATGAATATTTTCTCAGGACTTTGGGACTAAATTTTTGCTGCCCCCATTGCATGGGATATAATGGGTATAGATACTGAACAAGTAAATTGTAATTTGGGCGTCTGCTGTAATGTTTTAGAGACATTTTTTTTCATAAGAGCCCCCATGCAAGCAATTGTTCACAATCAGGTTTAGAATAATACTACAGAAACAATTTAACTTAATCTAGACAACTTTACTCAAACGTGTGATATCTTTTCATCTGTTTGAGTTTCCAAAAATATTTCATACGAGCATATGTAATTTTCTTTTATATGTTTGTTTAAATTTAATATGTTTTGGTTTATGTCTATAGTAGTCGATAAATTGGTTTTAATGATCGATAGATATTTCCATCTCAGATATCACCTCTTCCACCTTTCATGTCTGGTGTTGAGGTGTTGAGGGTCTTCTCAACCCTAGGCGCCATTTTCTTTACTCTTCGAACCACTTCTTTCATTAGTTTAGGTTTCAAAGATGGATTCTTATGGAGATGGATTCCGAGATGCTTTTCTTCATGGAGGGACAATGATTGCACAAAATTTTCCCTCAGCTGCAGCAACCTCCTTCGGGGTCCAAACACTTTGACATTTGCTATTTGCTATTTTAGTTCAAAAAGAAGACTCACTACTACAAAAAGTTAAATAAACTATAGTAGGTTTTAGAAAAAAAAACTATGCTTTTAGTAAAAAATATAGTCTAATATTTTAGACTATTTTTCATATTTTTTCTCAAATTAAAAGACATCTATAATTAAAAAAGTAGTCTTATATTATCTTATAATATAAAAAGACTACATTTTTAATTAAGATGTAGTTTAATATAAAACTTAAAATTTGTCTATTTTTTCTTTCCTAATTCACTTTCCTCCTTTCCCTAAAAAAAACCCTCGATACCCAAACTCATATTTCATTCCACGATTTCACCTAGGATCCCCCTTCATGGTTTTCCTTTGATGCTCAAGCTTCTTGCAGACCTTCATGATTTTACTTCGCCAACCAACCGACCAAATTCGAATTTGGTAGGGTTTCTTCTTCTTTTCTCATTCTTGATTCCATATCTTAGGTTTTAGGTTTGTGGGAGGGAGAAGAGGAGGGGGGAAGGGCAGTCAAGCATAGGAGATTGTGGCTTGGGTGGAGGTCGTGTCACCTAGGGTTTCCATCGAAATATAGGCCACCGAGGGACAAGGGACTTAGGGGGAGGAGGTAGTGGAGGATGGGCCAGAGGTAGTGCTTACAGAATCCATGGTAGAAGCGGGTGTGGGGGTCGGGGGGGCGAAGGACGGGAATGTAGCAGAACTCATGGTAGAGGTGGGCAGCGACGACATCGTGGTGGGCAGGGTCGAGGGCATCGGGGAGGCCGCAGAGGATGCCGATGTGGAGGACCTTGGCACCACCGTTCATCGGCCCACCTCCATCGGTCTGACCTTATGGGAATCCTATCGGCTACCCTGGTGAGTTTGATGCATTCTCCATGGTTCGTTGGTGGCTTATCCTATTGTATGGTGTTTATTTTAACTACGGCCTTGGTGTTTTTGTTAGATATTCCTTCTGTGTATTATGTCACGGCACCCCCACCACCTCCTGAGGCTCTCAGGGGTTTGCCTTTTGTTGCTCATCTAGCAGTGCCCCCTATAATGTTTTTCTTCACAATGGGTCCTCGTGCAATGTTACTGAAACAGATAAATTACTACTTCAGGTGATTCTCTAGTCCATAAGTGTAATCTTTCCAGTGACTAATGGAAGGTTTGTTAAGCTAGAATTTTTTTTTTTAGTGGAAGGTTTGTTAAGCTAGTATTTTTTTTCTTTTTTCTTTTTCGTCCAGTTCTAAAAATTTGTGCAAGGATATTTACTTGTGGCAGCAGAACACGGACGAGCAGGGGTGGGTTCCTATATCCTTAATTGCTGGGTTCAACAAAGTGAGTTATTTTTGAACACTTACTCGTCCCCCCTATCATTTGTATATGGATTAGTTTCTATTTGTGGCAAGTGCTATTGTTTATTAGCCAATGCTTGCTTTCTGCAGATTTTAGTATGCGTGTCCCTTGACTCGGCTGGTAGTCTTTTTCAAGCTTACCAGCATAACTAATCTGATGAGGGATGGTGTCTGCACCATAATCTTTTCATATTTGTGTAATATATGGATATGTATGTTTATATTCTACCATGCATGATCTAGAGATGAATCAGACATGCATGTATTTAAATAAGGAGCATGAGTAGGTTTGATTTAGAAAAAAGATGAGTGAGAAGAAACGAATAGAGCAAACGGAGGCCTAGCTTGGAAACATGACTTTGTGGAGCAAACACCTGTATCTGCTTTAGATGGCTTTGATTGGCTCCACCTCTGCATAGATTAATTGACTCTCTCTCCCTTGATGAGTTCTTCTGGCTTTTTGAACTTGAAGACTTCTAATTATATGCATATATAACAGATTGCTAATGACAACATGGCTTATATGCAGCGGCAAATTAGTGCATAAGGAACTTGCATATGTTTGTTACTGCCCAACTGAAACTTGCATGTGCTTGTCCTTAAGATTCATCACCTCTATCCTTTGTTCTCTGGGATTCTATATCCGTTGGTCATTGTTAGGGCTATCCTTCTTCTATACATCTATTCATAAGCTTGCATATTTAGTTGTAACGTGAATATTTTTCTTAGGACTTTAGGACTAAATTTTTGCTGCCCCCACTGCATGGGATATATAATGGGTGTAGATACTGAACAAGAAAATTGTAGATTTGAGCATTTGCTGTAATGTTTCAGAGACAATTTTTCATAAGAGCCCCCAAGCAAGCAATTGTCCACACTCAGGCTTAGAATAATACTACAGAAACAATTTAACTTAATCTAGACAACTTTACTCAGACGTATGATATCTTTTCATCTGTTGAGTTTCCAGAAGTATTTTATACAAATTAGTTGCTAGCATATGTAATTTTCTTGTATATGTTTGTGTAAATTTAATATGTTTTGATTTATGTCTATAGTAGTTGATAAATTGGTTTTAACGATTGATAGATATTACCATTTCGGATATCACCTCTTCCGCCTTTGGTGTCTGGTGTTGAGGGTCATCTAAACTTCTTTAGCAAACCATTCCTTTCATTAGTTCAGGTGGCAGGTAGGAGGTTTCGAAGATGGACCTGTCACAATTCTTAACACAAGAACTAAAGAACTCTCTCCATTCCTTAATCAATTGCTGCGGCGGCGGTGGCTCTTTGTTCTCCTGAGGCTGACTTGCTTTCTCGCCAACCACGCTGTCCAACCAAACTTACCTCTGTCTATCTATATCATAACAAGACTCTTTTACGATTCTCAAGGTGAGAAAAAGAGAAAAAAAACACATAAAAGCGACTTAGGACTCAAGGTGGAATGGATGCCGGGTGACGTACACGACCCCCCCCCCCCACACACACTTCTTACATGACAGGCGAGGAGGACGGGGGAGGGTCAGGGCCACGGGCTGACAGGTACAGCTTCCAGTCCTCGCCACCACCTTCTTCCTTGGAGAAGACCCACTCCGCAGCGTTGCTTCCCACCCATGCCGGTGGTGCAGTGTCCGCCACAGTAACAGCGGTAGACACCGTTGCAATCAGAGGAGAATTCATAGGCTGCGGTGCCAGCCAGCCGTCACCAGTGAGGCTCATGCCACGATAAGGGTTCATGCCCAGCAGCCATGCGGGCCCAAAGCCCGGTAGCTGCGGAAGCTGCTGCTGCTCCTGGTAGTTAAACCCACCGAACAGGGGATTGAGGGATGGCAGGGAAACGACAGAGCTGGCCGGGCAACCCTCCATGATGCCATTGGGGTCGAAGTCCGGCAGTTCCAGCCCGGATGGGACGATCCCTCCCGTCCCACCGCCAAAAGGGAAGGACGGCAGAAAGGATGTGAGAGCGGGACCAGAACCTGGCAAGCCGGCGGTGCAACAGGTGCTGCGAGCCAGTTGTTCATCGTCTCGGGCGCAGCATACTGGACCATAGCCCTGGGGCGGCGGGATTCTTGCTCTTCTTCCTAATGGATCGGCCACCCACCGGGACATTACGGAGGGCGCCCCCATGGTCCAGAAGCGCTTGCAGTCCTTACAATAATAAGGAGGCTGCAACAGGCTATGATTGCTGTAGTAGCAGAACTTTGTGTTCGAAGAATTGCATCTTGGGCATGCAAGCAGCAGCTGCAGAAACTGCTATTTTTTTTTTCTTTTATTTGGTCCCACAAATGGTAATAGATAGCTCTTTAGTCAATTGTGTTAAGAATTGTGGCAGGTCCCAACATTTCAAATATTTGAATAGGCCTGTGATGTGCTCCTTTCAATTATCCCAGTGGAACTATTTGTGTGACATGAATTTGTGTTAGCAGAAACCTTATGCTTTCATTGATAATGGAGCAAAACAAACTTGTGTTGGATGGTATTCGCACTTGCAACCTTTATATAAAATAACAAGAAGAAATTGGTTATAAACTCTGATGCAAATTTCCTTGACATGTAGAGAAAAAAGATAAATAAAAAGAAACCATGCATCTAAAACTCAGCTGGAGAGAAGAAATTGGTTATAAACTCTGATGCAAATTTTTTGAATAAGTTCCATAGATATCAATTCGATATTCATACTATATCTATTTTGTGAAATAGCATTAGATAAAATCATTTCTAAGAGAGGATTTCAATGTGGATGCTGTTGACCTTCCGTTTTCCTTTGTATTCAGTTAACATCTTTTTTGCTTGTTTGTTTGTTTGTTTTTTGTATTATACCATTGAGAAAAGGCTGGGCAAAGAAAGTAATTTATTATTTCACTTTGTATTCACTTTATCATATTACCTAAGATCACTAATGATATATACTTTTAATAATTCTTTCAATATATTTTTCATTTTCAGAGATCAATTTGGCTGCTTGAGGTGGATGTTGAAGCATACTCCACTGCAACTTCTTGTTTATTGGAAACTTGAAAACTTGAAGAGATTATTGGCTGCATCTGGATATTCATGTCCTTTTGATGCTGAGTAGCAACAAACTTGTCAAGAACTCTTCAATCTGTCACTTGCTCAACTGCTTGATTTTCATTGCTATTATATTATAAAATATGATAATCTGAAGTTGGTGGCTGGGTTGTACTGTTTTGTCCTCCGAAGTGGTAAGGCATTGTTGTAGGATTGAAGATGCTCGTGGGATGCCATGTAATATGATCGATCATTTGAAGTTGGTGGCTGGGACATTGTATTATTTTGTCCTCTGAAGTAGTAAAGCATCGTTGCAGGATTGAAAATAACATATTGCGCTTGCAATTCCAAGGACATGATATCCAAAAGAAAAAATAAATATTTCATTTATGAAAAATTAAGAAAAATTAGAAGATTGAACCCTCACAGCCACATAGATGATCCACTCAAAAAAAAAAAAAAAATTGAGAGTAAGATTAAATGCACTTCTAGTGTAAGAATGATGAAGTTGGCTAATGCCTACATCCATGCAAATCTGGTTAACGATTTTTGCTTTTTTAAAAAATATATAATAAAATTGTTTATATAATTGATGATTTTATTTTTTAAAAAATTTAAAAATTAAATTAAATTGAATTCAAAACAAAAATATCAAGAAAAAGGGGAAAATCATCAATCTAAATGGCCATTTTAGCTAATTTACTTTTTTTTTTTTAAAAGGTCTTTTGAAACCCCAACCCCTGAAAAAAAAAAGGAAAACCATTTAAATAAAATCGTCAGTTAGCCTGACAATTCCAACTAATTGTTAAAAAAATAGCTATTTAAACCCAACCCTCCAAAAAAATCATTTAAATAAAATTATCAATTAGGCTAACGATTTTCATTGGATATAATGTTTTGGGATACTCTCTCATATAGTCATATGTTCCTCCAGGTTCTAAATTCCATTCCAGAGAACTTTTAAATTACTATCTTAAAAAAGAAGTGGCTTCGAAAAAGATTAACCTAGATGTGATAAAAGTTATTGTTGATCTGTACAAAATCAAGCCATGGGATCTTTAAGGTATCATTTACAAAAATAGCTATTGATAAACATTTCTATCTTCAATGGACATGTTCTTTTACATGGAAAAATGTAGGATTGGAACAGAAGAGCAATATAAATGATACTTTTTCAGTCACAAAAATAAGAAGCATCTAACTGGTACTCACACAATAGAACAACTTTAATAGAATTTTGGAAAGCCACTCGAAGGAACAAGCCAATTTACACTAAGCATAACCTTAGGCATGCGGAAGACCTCCCTAGGTAAATATTTTGAAATATAAAATTATTATTATTACTATTGTTTTGATGGGCCATTGATACTAATCAAGTTAAAAAAGTTTTGATTAAATACTACAGACATTTATGTCACATTGTTATATTTTTATGATTACTTTGCTTCTTTCAATTGCAAGGTAAAGTCTACAAGTTAAAAGAAATGGATTAAGGCTAGTGGTAAAATATCAGTATTCACAATAAGAAAAGTGATATAGCTCTTATGATACATAAATTTTATTAATTAAATATAAAATGAAGAGAATAGGGAAGGAATTATTTTTTTTTCTTTTCTCAAAAACAAGAAGTATATTTTTTTCTCTAGCAAAGGTAAGAAAACTATAATGATTGCATACTTCAAAATGTTGGGTGAACATACCTTTAATCTTTAACATTAGATCATAGGCTGTATATAGTTTGGATGTTAAGAAGAATTTTTACTTGAAATACCATATATTTATTCTTAATTTCCACTATATATTATTGATCAGATTGAAATTTAGAGACATGAGTATTCACCCAAGAGAATGCCCAGTAATCGGTCTAGCCAAATATAAATTTGAATCAAACTAAAATTTGCCTTATAATGGTATAATTTAGATCCAGATCAAATCCATCTTCTAGCATTTTAACTCAGATCAGACATATTTCTGTGCTGGTTTTGATTGCTTTACATCTTCATAGGCAGGCAAAATTTCGATCATTTTTTTATTCTTTTCTTTGTTTTCTGAGTGCAATCAAATTAGAATATGTTATGTCTAATGCTACCAAATCCACACTTGATCTGTTGGAGTTCATTGGTCGACCAGACATACCAACCAACCAAAAGTTCTGGACTATTAGGGTCGCTACTCAAAATTCAAAAAATATGGTACCAAAATCAAAGAAATCGAACCATACAACACAAATGATCATACTACCACATGTCCAAATCTAATTTTTAATCAACAAACTGCAGCCACCAAGATTTCAAATTAGATGGCACATCATAACTTTATCTATCGATAGAATTAGAATAAGGGAGTGATGAGGGGTGAATTATCATCGTGCCGACGCTCGTGCACATGACAAAAAGGGTCAAGATCACTTTTGATTTTCGATCAAACAACTATCATATCTGAAAAACAACATAGCTGATATACCTCGGCAAGGCCGAGCCATCCTCAAATCAAGTGACCCTCAGATTAAATCACTCCGAGCCATTTCTTTTTCCCTAGAAAAGCCGAGCTATCCTCTTATCTCGGTCGGATCGAGATATTCATATGCCTCGGTAGAGCCGAGGCATTCTATCCTCATATACTCAACGACACCGAAATATTTTATGCCTCGGCCAAAGTTTTTGCTTCGGCTAGACCAAACTGCTCTTATACCTTGGCCAGACTGAGGCATTCAAATGCCTCGGCAGAGCCGAGCTATTTTCTACTTCAGTTAGGCTGAAAGGCCCCTAAACCTCTATGGAACCAAGCGTGGAAGAATTTAAATTCATGGTAGTTTGATAAGATTTCAGCTGCATAGGCCCCCAACGACCTCGAGTGGAAAATTATGCTAGTGATATCGGAAATGGCCTAGAACCTATAAAGGCACCGAATCTCAAAGCATCAGCCAACTCCTTTAGCCATCGATTCTCTAACTAACTAGATACCGATAATACTGGTCTCATAACAAACTCGATTCGAATCTGAACGGTTTTGGACCCTATGACACATCCAAGGAATTAGATGATCACCTATAAATACCCTTGTCCTAAAGCTCCTTAGGTACACTGATAGTGACACTCTGACTAAGAATCACATTAAAGCTCAAGCAAAGCTTAGAACTCTCGAGAGGCCATTTTCTTGAGGACTCTTCTACGAGAGCCTTCTCCTCACATCTGCTTGCTGTGAATCTTCACTGACTTGGGCATTGAAGGGTCTTCCGCAAAGGGTCACCCTAGACACTCTCTGAAAGAGGACTGTCTTGCAGGTTTTACTTGAGTAAGAGATCAGTATTCAGATCCGGAGTCAAACTGCACCCGAGTTGGAGAGCAAATTTCTGCAACAACAGATTGGCGCTAGAAGAAGGGCCTTAAGTTCCGTAAAATTATGATCAAGGAGACAAGGTTCAAGATCAGAGAAGAACCCTCCAATGGCCAATCAGAAGAGAGCCACTTCTAATGCTCAGGGTCAGACTGCCTCTCAGAGGCCTGATCCAATAAATAGTGTAGCACCTTCGCTACCACCGTCGGCTGAGACTCCTTCACCATCGGCGATCGCAGTGACTCAAGACTAGTTTGTCACGCTTGTTCAGTAGGTCCAAGCTCTGACTCAGCTGGTCCAGGGGCTCCATGGAGCTTCCCACCCAACTGTCCCTCCTCTGCAACTCCATAATAAGGTCACCGCCCCTATCCCATCAATAATTTCTTCTTCCAATCCACCTGAGGCCGTAGGTTATCTTTACTAACCCACAGGGGCCAGACCAGCGCCACAATGGGCTAGAGGAAAGAGCCCGCCTAGATCTCGGCAAGCCCATTCTTTCTCTCTGATGTCTTCCCAAGATTCGATGCCACTACCATCCTCCTCTCGACCTGTCCCTCCTGCCACTCTAGATGGAGGGATCAAGCGGCAGATGCAGAAGATACGTCAGAAGTGGCGTCAGGAGCTGGACGCCATTAGATAAGCCCCTCCATCCCAGTCAAAGGCGAAGCAGGGCATTCCTTTTTCTGAGAAGATCATGCGGGAAGTGATCCCTTCTCATGTCAAGCTCCCCACCATCGAATCATATAATGGATCCGCTGATCTTGATGACCACTTGAGCAGCTTCAGATCCATCATTATGTTTCACAAAGCGTCAGATGTGATCATGTGCCGAGCCTTCCCTTCTACCCTTAGAGAATCTGCTAGAACCTGGTTTATCAGCCTAAAGCTAGGTTCCATTGATTCTTTTGATGAGCTGAGCTGCTTATTCATCAGCCAATTTGTTAGTAGCCATCGCCAACAATGGAGATCTGATTTCCTCTTCAAAGTCAAGCAACAGGAGGGGGAATCCTTGAAGAATTACCTTGGCCGCTTCAACACGGCCCTGTTGGAGGTCGACCACCTCAATCATGAGGTAGCCATGTCCACTTTAGCGAGAGGAGTGTCAAACGAAGGTGACTTCTACTTAGCTCTAAAAGTCAATTACCCAAAAAGCCTCTCTGATATGATGGCCTTGGCGGATAAGTATGCCAGGGTTGAGGAGTCACAAAGATCAGCTCAAACTAAGCAATCGAAGAAAAAGAAGGCAAAAGGCTTAGAAAAGCATCGATCCTTCCATCATGCAAGCCCACCTCGTTGCCAAAGAGCTCCTCCACTGTCGTCTCGAGATTGAACCCAGAGCCTGGCACAAAGGTCGATCGATACACTCTCCTCACTGTGCCAAGAGCGCAAATCTTGATAGAGATTGAGTGCCAAATTCCTCGGCCTTCTCCTTTTCAGGGAAATGTGGCTCAGAGGGATATGACCAAGTACTGGCACTTCCATCAAGATCATGGGCATGACAACGAGGAATGCTGGCAGCTACAGAACGAGATCAAGCAACTCATCCGATGGGGTAGGCTACAATGATTTAGGAGGGCTTCTGAGCCAAACAATGGAGGAGATCGTCAGCCCAAGCCTTGCCAACTCCCTCCGCTGAATCTTCGGTCGTTGGCAATGTTAATATGATAACGACAGTCGGTTCTTTATCAACCTGGTTGGATGAGGAGGAGAATCCACCAAAGAAGACTCGGGTTGATGAGCTTTCTTTTTCTGATGAAGATCTTTGAAAATAGTATCCCCATGATGATACCCTAGTTGTATCCCTTAATATGAATGACTACGATGTACACCGCATTTTGATTGATAATGAAAGCTGTATTAATGTTTTGTATTTTGATGCCTTTGTAAGGTTGAAATTATGGGTGGAAAACCTCTGGGCCATAGAATCCACTCTAGTGGGTTTTACGGGCGATGCCATAGTCCCCGAGGGAGTTGTCACCTTGATAGTCCGAGCAGGCACTTGGTGGTGCAGACACCAAAGTTTGAAAGAGGCTTCGATCTAATTCAGTATGTCTTTAAGTCTTTCATGTGTCCTGTAAATGGAGTTATAATTTTATTTCTTTGAATTTGAGTCATGTAATTAAAGTTGATTTATTTTAATTTGGGTTCTTGAGTCCAAGTAGGGTCAAATTGGTTTGTATTTAGTGAGTTTAGTAGTTGGATCCAAGAGAGGTATGGAATTAGGTTCAAGGTAAGCAAGTGAGCTTGAAGATTGGATGCTTTCAACCACTCCAACAAATCAATCCAAGATGGATGCCACTTCAGCAAGCATTGTTGGATGCCATGTCAACCTCTTGGTATACACCTCATCAAGCCACATCACCACATGCCACATCACCAAGGAGAATTCAAATTCAAAGGAGCTACCCCTTTTTTCTCTTCTTTTTAAGCTTAGTTATAAGTTGTTTCAACCTCCCACCCTTATAGCTAGCTTAGGTTGCAACTTCCCATGAAAAGCTTCATGTAATTTGAATTTTCAAAAGTCCCTTGGAGGCTTATAAATACTACTCCAAGCTCTCTTGTAAAGACAATTGATGGTGAATAAAAGTTGAGTTTATTTTCTTCCATTTGTGTTGGCAAATGTCCTCCGAGAGGGAGTGGGTGAGAGGCCCTTAGATACTGTTTATTTTCTTCCATTTGTGTTGGCAAATGTCCTCTGAGAGGGAGTGGGTGAGAGGCCCTTAGCTACTTCAAGAAAGTCATTTCCATGCCAAGATCATTAGCCATTCTACCATCACATCCCATCTTTCAAGGTGCAAGAAGACTACACAAAGAAGGCCGACCAAGCTACCTCAAATCCGCCAAGCTTCATCTTAACTTCAACCTGTCTTTCCTCTTCCTTCATTTCATACTCCACCAAATTTTTTTGTTCTTAACTCTAATTTGATTTATGTAGGATCCCTAGGAATTTTAGGTTTCAAAGAAGAAGATCTTTCGTGATGCAAAATAGATACAAGAAGTCCTACAACTAGAGGAATCTTCTTGTCATTCAAGAACTTCATCCTTGAGTGTAAACCTTCTAATCTCTGATATATTAATGGCCGGATACCCCTCTTTCAATATTTTTCGATCTAAAATATTAGAGTAACTAAGCCCTAGCCTGTGTGGTTTCTTAGCCACAAAGATCCTTTCTCTTTACTATTTTGAAGGATTCTCATCCAAGTCTAGTTTAACATGCAAATCCCTTTATGAAAATTTTTGCTCTTTTACATGGAAATGTAGCCTAGCTTCACTTTATTTTTTATTTAATTATTGCTATCTCTTCCTAGATTGCATCATTCCACTTCACCCCCCCCCCATCACGTGGCCCAGCATTGCCATTACACTCATGGACCTTCTCGTGACCAAGCTTCGGTCCCCTTACAATGCTATCCTTGGCAGGCCAGGGCAAATATCTCTCAAAGCTAATATCTCCATTTCCCATGTCGCCATGATGTTTCCCATCAAATGGGGAGTGGGGGTTGTCTGAGGAAGTCAGGTTGTGGCTCGGCACTATTTTGTTGCCGATCTTTAGTCCAGAAAGCTCAAAGTTGATGGGCTAGATGCTCAGGAGGACTTCACCGAACAACGAGAAAAGCCAGCCGAGGAGTTGTAGGAGGTGTCACTCGATGAAGCTTGACCTAATTGAATCATAAGGGTCTAATCATAGCTAAAGGGAAAGCCTCGGTATGATTTGATCGAGTTCTTTCAAAGAAATGATGATATCTTCACTTGGTCTGCTTCGGACATGCCTAGAATCAACCTGAATGTCCTGGTCCATCGTCTCAATGCAGATGAGGCATTTCAGCCAATTAAGCAGAAGAAGAGAAGCTTTGTCTCCGAGCACCAAAAGGCTATCGAGGAAGAAGTAGATAAGCTCATTAAAGCCAACTTCATCCAAGAAGTAGACTATTTCGACTGGTTGGTGAATGTTGTTATGGTGAAGAAATAAAAGGCAAATGGAGGATCTGCATCGACTTTACTGACCTCAATAAGGCCTGCCCAAACGATAGCTTCCCTCTCCCCCGGATTGATCAACTTGTGGATTCAACCTCGATCCAACAGATGTTGACTTTCATAGACGCTTATTCATGCTACAAAAATTCGAATGGCGCCCGAGGATGAAGAAAAAACTACTTTCATCACCGATCAAGGTATTTATTGCTACCGAGTTATGCCCTTTGGTTTAAAAAATATGGGCGCAACCTATCAAAGGCTAGTCAATAAAGTTTTCAAGCAACAAATTGGTCGAAACATGGAAGTGTACATTGATAACATGTTGGTTAAGAGCAGAGAGGCATCCCAGCATATTAAAGACTTCACGGAAAGTTTTGCAACACTCCAGAAGTATCAGATGAAGCTTAACCCAACCAAATATGTTTTCAGAGTCAATTATGGAAAGTTCTTAGGCTTCATGGTCTCCCAACGAGGCATCAAAGCAAATCCATAGAAAATCTAGGCCCTGTAGCAGATGGCATCTCCAGGGTCAGTCAAAGAGGTACAACATCTTATTGGAAGGATAGCAGCCCTCGATCGTTTTGTCGCTCGGTCGGCCGAGAGATGTTTGCCCTTTTTCAAAGTGCTCCGATCGGCCAAGAACTTCTAATGGACCTTGGACTGCTAGAAATATTTCGAAGATCTTAAAAAATACCTCGGCTTGCCACATCTCCTCAGTAGCCTGAGGTCGAAAGAAATGCTGTATTTATACCTAGCAGTCTCAGAGGGCGCTGTCGGATCTGTGCTGGTCAAAAAGGAAAACAAAACTCAAAAGCCGGTCTATTATGTTAGTAAATTGCTTGGGACACTAAAACGAGATATACTCAAATCGAGAAGATGGTGTTGGCTCTGATAACATTAGTCTGAAAGTTGTGACCATATTTTCAGGCACACACTGTGATATTTTTAACCGACCAGCCTATTAAGTCAATTATCCATTGTCCAGAGGCATCGAAAAGAATGACCAAATGGGTTGTTGAGTTGAGTGAGCATGATGTCCAATATTAGACTCATCCAGTCATTAAAGCGCAGGTCCTGGCAGATTTTCTTCTTGAATGCACCATACCTAAAGATGGTTCCACTTTGGACACTCCCGATCAACTAAGGCCCAGTGCTCTGTGGTTGCTCCATGCCGATGGATCCTCCAGTGCAAGCAGTTATGGTGCTAGTTTAGTCCTCACTAGCCTGGAGGGGACAACCTTTGAGTATGGAATCTGTTTCTCATTCCCAGCCTCTAACAACGAAGCAGAGTATGAAGCTCTGCTCACTGGACTTCGCATCGCCCGTGAGCTCAAAGTTAAAAAGCTGAATGCCTACATTGAATCTCAGTTGGTAGCTGGCCAAGTGCAGGGAAAATTTGAAGCTCGGAGCCAAACATGATTCGATATCTTTAAAAGGTGCACAATTTGTCCTTTTGCTTTGTTGAATTTAAAGTTATTTAGATCCAAGGGCTAAGAATGCACGTGCTGACCCTTTTTTCCCGCCTGGAAACCATGGACTGATGGATCTCGAGCGAAAATTTTACTTGGAGGTTCTGAAAAAATCCAGCATTTTCGACGCTGATCAAATAATGTAGATTGATGCTGAACCATCCTGGTTAGACCCTATGTTCAAGTATTTCAAAGAAGGGCTACTGCATAGAAAGGAAGCAAAGAAACTTAAGATGCAACCATCTAATTATATCCTACTTGATGATCGATTATATAAGCGATCCTTCTCTATGCCGTTACTTAAATGCCTTTGCCCATCAAAGGCTGATTATGCTCTTCGAGAGGTTCAAAGGCATATGTGGTAATCATCTTGGCGGCCAAGCTCTATACCACAAAGTGCTACACCAGAGATATTATTGGCACACCATGCAAAGAGATGCTGATAACCTTGTTCGAGCTTGTGATTCATGCCAATGACATTCAAAAGTTCAAAGGCTCCCCTTCGCTCACCTAACACCTATATCATCTTCCTGGCCCTTTGCCAAGTAGGGAATGAACATTCTTGGTTCTTTTTCCCTCACCATGGGATAGAGTATGTTCTTGTTTGTAGCAATCGACTATTTTACTAAGTGGGTCGAGGCCGAGGCAGTCGCTCAGATAATTGAAGCTTGGGCTAGGGACTTTGTATGGAGATCTATCATTTGTCGGTTCGGCCTTCCGCATACCATCATCACTGACAATGAAAGACAGTTTGACAATTCTAAATTTCATGAGTTCTACGAGTATCATGGCATTCTTCATCGTCTCACTTTGGTTGAAAATTCTCAAGCCAATGGAGAGGCCGAGGTAACCAATTGAACCCTTCTGCAAGAAATTAAGGCCTGGCTCAGCAGAGCGCAAGGTAGATGGGCAGAAGAGCTTCATCATGTGCTATATGCTTATCAAACCATTGAGTGGGTTCCATAGGCCAGACTCCATTCAGAATGGCTTTTAGCATGGAAGCCATCATCCCCATAGAGATTGGACTCCCCTCCCCTTGGGTGGAGAGTTATTCGGAGGTATCCAATGATGAGCAACTCCAAACCAATCTTGACCGGATAGAAGAAATCAAGGAGAAAGCTCGGATCTGAATGGCAACCTATCAACAAAGAGTTGCCCATTATCATTCCACTAGAGTTAAAGAAAAATCCTTTCTCCCTGGCAATTTAGTACTTCGGAAGGCATCAGTTTCAAAGCTGCTGGAACAAGGAAAACTATCTTCAAATTAGGAAGGTCCCTATCAAGTCGCGGAGGTAATCAGGCCCGACACTTACAAACTCCAAGATCTTGATAAAAAATCTATCCCCAAAATATGAAGCTCGGATGACCTTCATATATTTCACCAGTAAAGTATGCCTCCGCTAAACTCACTCTATTTATGGCAACAAAATTTTACTTTCAAAAAATCTGCAATGTTCTTGTTTCAATTGCTTTTCCCAAAGACTGTAATGAGAAGTAGATTTTGCTCGATAATCTTTTCAAGCCTCGATAGGGCCGAGTGATCTCTCCGTACCTTGGCAGCGCCAAGTAAAATATAATCTTTTTAAGCCTCAGCATGACCGAGTGATTCTTTCAAGCCTCGGCATGGCCGAGTGATCTCTCCGTACCTTAGCAGTGCCAAGTAAAATATAATCTTTTCAAGCCTCAGCAGGGCCGAGTGATCTCTCCATACCTTAGTAGCACCAAGTAAAATATAATATTTTCAAGCCTCGGCAGGGCCGAGTGATCTCTCCTTATCTTGGCAGTGCTAAGTAAAATATAATATTTTGAAGCCTTAGTAGGGCTGAGTGTTATCTCCGTACCTTGGTAGCGCCAAGTAAAATATAATCTTTTTAAGCCTTGGCAGAGCCAAGTGATCTCTCCATACCTTGGCAGCACCAAGTAAAATATAATCTTTTCAAGCCTCGGTAGGGCCGAGGGATCTCTTCATACCTTGGCAGTGCCAAGTAAAATATATATTTTCAAGCCTCGGTAGGACCGAGTGATTCTTTCAAGCTTTGGTAGGGCCGAGTGATCTCTTCGTACCTTGGTAGAGTGAAGTAAAATATAATCTTTTCAAGCCTCGGCAGGGCCGAGTGATCTCTCTGTACCTTAGCAACGCCAAGTAAAATATAATCTTTTCAGGTCTCGGCAGGACTAAGTGATTCTCTCAAGTCTCAGCACGACCGAGTGATTCTTTCAAAGTGACGACAGAGCTGATTGATTTTCCTTGTGTTTTGGCAAATTCAAACAAGTTATTTCCTACCTCATCAAAGTAAGGTAAGGCTCGTTTCATCTCTTGGCATGACCGAGCGTATATTAAAATTTAGTGGGGCCATCCAGGCCTCCTTCTGGCTTAAGTCGAGATAAATACTCTCTCCGCAAAGGACTAAGCAAAGTTAAATCACCAAAGTGCTTGGCCAAAATGAAGTGCCTAAGATGTTACTAATGTCATGAACAGGTGCTGCCATCCGAAAGGCCAGACCTAAGGACATAAAATGTTCACTCTTTTTATGTATAGCAGAAAGGATACCCCGCAGATTATTTTTGTGTTTTGAAAGCCCTGGACTTTTGTCCTACCCCCATTTGGTTCAGAATATACAAACGGTCCTTATACTAGGACGAAGCAAATATGTCAACATGATAAAGAAATCAATACTTAATATGAAAGAAACAAAGTAGCAAAAGATAGAAGTGTGAAAAAAAATACTTCTTGATTGCTTACAAGAAATTACAACATCTTGAGAGGCATTACAAGTGCATTATAGCACAGAGATAAAAGAAAATAATTTAAAAGGCTCGGATGAATAGTTCCGATCGATAACATTACTTCCGCTTCTGATCCAAGAAATCAAAGAAATCAGACAACTCCGTTGATATCACAAAGTTGCTGGTCAATGTTATAAAACAAAGGAAGTGGCCCAGAGCTACTCACCTTCTTCCTCATTAGGAGCCAAATGATGGACCCTCGGATGAATGAACTAAGGGATCCAACATGGAATTCATCAAAGGGACTGAGGATGAAGGAAAGCTCATGGAAGCCAAGGGCCCATAAGCCGGGCTATTCATATTCTTCGGCAAATCCGGTCGAGGTGATCTCAATGAGGCTGAGTGATAACAAAGAGCGGGACTATTCATTTAGCTCTGTAGTAAGCTGAACTTCAGCAAGGCATGGACGAGTTAAAAATCCATTTAAAACGCAAACACCAAAACGGTGAAACACATAAAGAAAAACAAGATGGTTCATTTATATCATAATGTCATCCATGTTACAATAATAAAGCAAAAATATGAAAGGACGAATATCTAAATCCTATTACTAGGCCCTAAAGATGGATCCTCCTCGGCAAATGTTTGTGAAACCCCGGCTTCCTCGACATCAAGCCTCAAGGTCCCCGATCCTCTAGTGATCTCTGTAGGAGCCTCTGCCAGATCCCCTTCTATGGCCACTTCAAAATCAATGTTGGGGACATCCTCATCATCGTTGCCATCATCAGATGGAGAGGTCGCTGCCATTGCTTCAGCTATTGGTGATGAAAAATAATACCCCTCATCCTCCAGAAATGAGAGGTTGATGTCCAGGTACTCCTGAATTACCCTCGCCCGGACCTTGCTCGCCCCAACTTTATAACTAAGCTGACGTATCTCTTCTTCGTCGCTTGCTGATGTCACCGAAGGCCCTGGCTCTTTCGTCCTCGGAGGAGCCTCTGCTTCACCCAGAGGGTCTCTTCTCTTCCTTCCTTCCTCCTCACCCCTATGAGGAGGCCCAGGCTCTTCCATCCTCATTGGGGAAGCCTCTGCTCCACCCGGTAAATCTCTTCCTTCCTCTCCTTCCTCTTTAACCCAACGAGGAGGAGTTTTCGCTGGAGGTGGAACAATACTCGCCGCAAGCACTGTTGTTCGATCCTCGAAGAACAATTCCCTTTGCTTCTGTTGGCTCATGGAACCCTCCTCTTCATGGTAGGATACATCATCGACCATAGGGTAAAGGAATTCTGATGGCTTGGGCGATTGGCCACGCTCCTGCTCCGCCTGAGCCGCAACCTCTCCGGCCTCATCACCAGATGCCGGTCTCTCAAATCCCAGCACTAGGATGGGGGTTGGGGTTGGCTCCCCTATAATGACCCCCTTCGATAGGCTCGAGGGTTGGGACTCAATCATTTCTTGTGAATTGCCCGATAGAGCCAACTATAACCTAGAGGGAGAAGAGGATCGCCTTCGCTCGGACCTGGCCCTCTTCCCTCTCATAGGGGTCGATGAGGCAGTGCGACGGCGCTTGGCGCCTCTCCTTCCACTAGAATCGTCATAGTCAATTGCGAGCGCACCTCTCATCTAAGCTCCAAACTCAAATCTAATCCCTGCTAATAATAGAACAATCAATTACATCTCTGTAAAGACATTCGAACATAAAAGAGGAGATGTCACACTTGCTTAAAGGGTCAACTCGACTTAGCCTGGCATTATAGAGAGCCTCTTCAGTCAAAAGGGCATCGATGGGGACCACTTTGCTACTGTATAGAACATTGAAGTCCCCCTTCTCCACTCTTGACAGCGTACGTTGGTTTGGATCCGAGGGGAGAGACCCCCATTGACAAGGAAAGTTGAATGCATTGTTCCATTTAACAATAAAAAATCGCAACTTTCATCCTTTAACGGAAGTCAAAACCTTCGAAAACCTCTTAAAATTCTTTCGAGGCTCGATATAGTGCCAAGAAGACTCTTTGAAGGATGTGAGGCTACGGCAAGCCCAAAACAGAGGAACTATCTCTGTGTTCCCCGTGTATGAGGACAAGAAAATAAACCCTATGATATAACGCTAGCTATTTGGCATAATCATCGTTGGACAAACACCATAATATTTCATTATATCGCTCACCAGCAGGTTAAGGGGAAAATGAACACTACAGGAAAAATCAGAAATAGTGACACCAATTTAGTGACGCATTTTTGCGTCACTAAATTGCGACCAAATTGCGACAACTCAGCGAGAAAAAAAAATAGCATCGCAATATAGCGACACATTAGCGACGCAAAAATCAAAAAATAAATAAAATCGTTAATATAGCTACGCAGTGATTGCGTCGCTATTTAGCGATGTAAATAACAAAAAATAAAAAAATATATAATTTTTAATATAGCGACGCAATTATGCGTCGCTATATTGCAACAAAAATTTGCGTCGCAATATAGCGACGCATTAGCGACGTAAAAACCATTTTAATTTAAAAAAATTATTAATATAGCGACACAGTGATTGCATCGCTATTTAGCAATGCAATAGCAATGCATTTAACAAAAAATAAAAAAAATTTAATTTTTAATATAGCAATGCAATAATGCATCGCTATATTGCGACGCAACTGTTTGCGTCGCAATATAGCGACGCATTATTGCATCGCTAAAACCCAAAAAATTTAAAAAAATTTGTTAATATAGTGACGCAGTGATTGCGTCACTATTTAATGATGCAATAGCGATGCAAATACCAAAAAATTAAAAAAAATTATTTTTTAATATAGCGACGCAAAAACCCAAAAAATTAAAAAAATTCGTTAATATAGCGACGCAACGGTTGCGTCGCTATTTAGCGACGCAATAGCGATGCATATACCAAAAAAATTAATTTTTAATATAACGATGCAAAAACTCAGAAAATAAAAAAATAAATTGTTAATTTAGCGACACATATAACAAAAAAAATAAATTTTTTTTCGTGGCCGTGGTCGGCAACCAAGGCCGTGGCCTGGCCACCGCCAGGCCGTCGGTAAAATTAAAAAAAAGGGGTTTTTTTTCCACAACCCATCCCATGAAAAAAAATAATAAAAAATATAAAGTGGTTCCCCCCTTTCTTGCCGACCGCGGCAGTGGCCATCGTCGATCATCGCCGATCGAGATTATGGCTTGGATCGATCGCAACCGTCGGATCATCGCAGATTGTATGGATCGCAACCGTCGGATCGATCATCGCCGATCGGGATCATGGCTTGGATCGATCGCAACCATCAGATCATTGCCGATCGGATGGATCACAGCGGTCGGATCGATCATCGCCGATCGGGATCATGGCTTGGATCGATCGCAACCGATCAGATATCATCGCCGATCGGATGGATCACAACCATCGAATTGATCATCGTCGATTGGGATCATGGCTTGGATCGATCGCAACCGTCGGATTATCGCTGATTAGTTGGATCGCAATCGTCGGATCAATCATCACCGATCAGGATCATGGGTTCAATAGATTGCAACCGTTGGATATCGTCGCCGATCGGATGGATCGCAACCGTTGGATCGATCATCGCCGATTGGGATCATCGCTTGGATCGATCGCAATCGTCTGATATCATCGCCGATCGGATGGATCGCAATGGTCGGATTGATCATCGCCGATCAAGATCATGGCTTTGATCGATCGCAACCATTGGATCGTCGCCGATCGGATGGATCGCAATGGTCGAATTGATCATCGCTGATCGGGATCATGGCTTTGATCGATCGCAATCATTGGATCGTCTCCGATCTGATGGATGGCAACGGTCGGATCGATCATCGCCGATCGGGATCAAGGCTTGGATCGATCGCAACCATTGGATCGTCGCCAATTGGATGGATCGCAGTGGTCAAATTGATCATCGCCGATCGAGATCATGGCTTAGATCACTCGCAACCGTCGAATATCATAGCCGATCGGATGGATCGAAATGGTCAGATCGATCATCATCGATCGGGATCATGGCTTGGATTGACCACAACCATCGGATCATCGCCGATCGGTTGGATCGCAACGGTCAGATCGATCATCACTGATCGGGATCATGGCTTGGATCACTCGCAATCATCGGATATCATCGCCGATCGGATGGATCACAATCGTCGAATCAATCATCGCCGATTGGGATCATGGCTTGGATCGATCGCAACCATTGGATTATCGCCGATTAGTTGGATCACAACCATCGGATCGATCATTGCCGATTGGGATCATGGGTTCAATTGATCGCAACCATCGGATATCATCACCGATCGGATGGATTACAACCGTTGGATCGATCATCGCAGATTAGGATCATGGCTTAGATCGATCGCAACCATCAGATCATTGCCGATCGGATGGATTACAACGGTCGGATCGATCATCCCCGATCGGAATCATGGCTTGGATCGATCGCAACCATCGGATATCGTCCCCGATCGGATGGATTGCAACGGTCGGATCGATCATCGCCGATCGGGATCATGGCTTGGATCGATCTCAACCATCGGATCGTCGTCGATCGGATGGATCGCAGCGGTCTGATCGATCATCGTCGATCGGGATCATGGCTTGGATTGATCGCAACCATCGGATCATCGCCGATCGGATCGATAGCAGCGGTCGGATCGATCATCGCCGATCGGGATCATGGTTTCGATCGATCGCAACCATTGGATCATCACCGATCGGTTGGATCGCAACGGTCGGATCGATCATCATCGATTGGGATCATGGTCTGGATCGATCGCAACCATCGGATTGTCGCCGATTAGTTGGATTGCAACCGTTGGATCGATCATCGCCGATCGGGATTATGGGTTCAATCGATCGCAACCATCGGATATCATCGTCGATCGGATGGATCGCAACCATCAGATTGATCATCGCCAATCGGGATCATGGCTTGGATCGATCGCAATCATCCGATCATCTCCGATCGGATGGAACGCAACCGTCAAATCGATCATTGCTGATCGAGATCATGGCTTTGATCGATCGCAACCGTCATCATCACCGATCCTATGGATCGCAACAGTCGAATCGATCATCGCCGATCGGGATCATGGCTTGAATCGATCGCAACCGTCGGATCATCACCGATCGGTTCTATATGTAATGGTCGGATCGATCATCCCTGATCGGGATCATGGCTTGGATCCCTCGCAACCGTCGGATATCGTAGCCGATCAGATGGATCGAAACGGTCAGATCGATCATCCCCGATCGGAATCATGGCTTAGATCGATTGCAACCGTCGATCATCGCTAATCGAATCGATAGCAGCGGTCGGATCGATCATCGCCGATCGGGATCATGGCTTGGATCGATCACAACTGTCGGATCGTCGCCGATCGGTTGGATCGCAACGGTCGGATCGATCATCGCCGATTGGGATCATGGCCTGGATCGATCGCAACCGTCGGATCGTTGCCGATTAGTTGGATTGCAACCGTCGGATCGATCATTGCCAATCGGGATCATGAGTTCAATCGATCGCAACCGTCGAATATCGCCGCCGATCGGATGGATCGCAACAGTCGGATCGATCATCGCAGATTGGGATCATGGCTTAGATCGATCGCAACCGTCGGATTGTCGCCAATCGAATGGATCGCAGCGGTCGGATTCAAGCTATAATGCGTTGCAATATTAGTTTATAAATTAATAAACTTATATTGCGATGCAATGTATTTGCGTCGCAATATTGCGACGCATAACGGATGCGTCGCAATATTAGTTTTAAATTAATAAACTAATATCAATATTTGTAATATTAAATTAATAAACTAATATCAATATTGCGATGCAGTATAATTGCGTCGCAATATTGCGATGCATAGTGGATGCGTCGCAATATTAGTTTGTTAATTTAAAACTAATATTGCGACGTCGCGATATTAGTTTCAAATTAACAAACTAATAATTGCGACGCATTATGAATACGTCGCAATATTGCGACGCATAATGGATGCATCGCAATATTAGTTTTAAATTAACAAACTAATATTGCGACACATTATGATTGCGTCGCAATATTGCGATGCATAATGGATGCATCACAATATTAGTTTTAAATTAACAAACTAATATTGCGACGCATTATGATTGTGTCGCAATATTGCGACGCATAATGGATGCGTCGCAATATTAGTTTTAAATTAACAAATAATATTGCGACGCATCCATTATGCATCGCAATATTGCGATGCTTCATAATGCGTCGCAATATTGATATTAGTTTATTAATTTAATAATGCAAATATTGCGATGCATTGCATTTGTGTCGCAATATTGCGACGCATAATGCCTGCGTCGCAATATTTGTAATATTAAAATTTTAAACTAATATTGCGACGCATAGCATATGCGTCGCAATATTGCGATGCAAATCAGATGCATTGCTAATTTCTCACCAAAATGCCTAATGGTGGCAACTTAGCGACGCAATCAGCGATGCATAATTAGTGTCGCTGATTAGTGACATATTTAACAGTGGGGGGGGGGGAGGAAATCCCCCCCTCCCGTCTTCTCCGGCCATGGGGGGGGAATCCCCCCTCCTCCCGTCTTCTCCGGCCACGGCCCGGCCGTGGCCGTCTGTGGCCTAGCCACGGTGGCCTATGGCCAAGCCACCAAAAAATAAAAATACAAAAATAAAAAAAATAGGAATGGATTTTTTTTATTAAATTAATAAAAAAATAAATTTATTACAAAATATTATTAGTAAGCTATTTTAATATTTTAATCTTAATAATTTATTATTTATTGATAAACTATTATAATAAAAAATATTTATTACAAATATTATTCTTTAATATTACAAATATATTTCATAACCAATTTTACTGATTAAACTATTTAATTATTAATATTAAAAATAGTATTAGTAAGCTATTTTAATATTTTAATTTTAATAGTTTATTTAAAAATATTATTATATCAATTAAATTTAGAAAACCCCTATAGTAATATTATTATATTAAATAAATAATATATTATAATAATATTAGAATACAGTATAGTATTATTTTAATATTATATAAATATTATATTATGTGATAATATATATAATAATATAATGATTCTATAACATCAATATATTGAACTATTTTGGGTTTGATGAAATTTTAAAATAAATTCGAAATAGTTTTCTTCATGCATGTCTTATTGTCAAAATGTTATTATAAGTTCTTGTTACAATATTAAATTTAATATTATATTCATTTTCACCAATAAAAAATTATTTATAATAAACTCATTATAAATTAATATAAAATTATGATATCATTCAATATTTGAATTTTTTGTTATTAAATTAGAAAAATAAAATTTATTATCCCTTTAACTTATAATATTCACTATGATCATAAAAAAAGTATGTTTATGATAATTAATTTAGGACACTTTATTAATAATATCATATTATAATATATATTAACTTATATTAGTTCATAATATTATAATATAAAATAATAACAATAAATTATGGTATTCTAATAAATAATGGTTGCAATATAACATCAATGTAGTATTTGCTAATTAGTGATTATGATCGATAGTAAATTAATTAAAGAAATTGCTTTATGATTATTTAGTGCTTATTATGTTTAAATTAATTCAGTCATAATTGATTAGTGATTTTTACATAGTCATGATTCAATTTCTCAGTCTATTAAACTATGCATGATAGTTTATTGGTGAACATTTGACATATGTGAGTTCTAATTTTATTGATATTATAATATGATATTATAATGATTTTATAATATCATATTATAATATGATTTTATAATATCATATTATGTCTTGATTATTTACATCCTACTTCAAATTGAATGATGCATTAAATTATGTAATGCTAGAATGAACGTCTTGTTGTAGTTCTATTTAATTTTCAGCATCGAATTAGTAGTTTCAATGATTTATATTTTAGTCTTCACATAGAATTATGTAATTAGTTTATTACGGAATTGACAAGAATTTCTGAATAACAAGCATAAGTTCGATTGTCTTTGGATTTTCATATTATTTCTCACAGCACTATAACCTTTAGACCCATTTGAGAATTTGCAATAGTCTTGCAAATTCTTAAATTATCCTGGTGGATAGTTTGAGAATATTTTTTGCGATATTTTAGTCTGCTATTAATCATCGTTGGTTGAGATTGCGGTTTGTATTTGCTCATACGTTCTCCTAGTGTGGCATATATGCCACACATTTAGGAGAACATATGCTGCTGAAATTTTAACGTAACTAATCGATGATAATTAATAGCAGAATAACATATCATAAAAAATATTCTTGAATGGGATAGGGCCTTACCTTTTAGACATGGAGTGAAGGTGGAATTAATTTAGGACACTTGAATACTTGTGAAGTCTCATGATTGAACGGACCGCCTTGCGGCCCGATCCGAACTCAAGCCCTAGCATTAGCCTAGCATGAACTGTGCCTCGGTCCTTGCTAGCACGCCAAGGATCGTAGCCGTGGCCCAGCCTTGCAGGGTAGGGACCTTAGTTGTGTAAAAGAAATTTGGTTTAGTTATAAATGATTTAAATGGTTGTTATTAACCTTAGTTGTGTAAAAAAAATAATTTAGTTATATATTTAGTAATGCTAATATAGTTTTATAATGTGGTTTCCTTTAATGGTTTACCAGAAATTGTATAAGTCGGTCAAAAATGAGCGGGGCTCGCTCGTGGATGTATGCAAAGATAAAAGATGGCTTGCTTAATCCAGATTTTCTGAATGGAATGGAAGAATTTATCGCATTTGCATGTAGCCAACCTGAATGGATGGATGGGCCTAGGATTAGGTGCCCATGCAACTTTCACAGGTGTCAGAATAAAGCCTACAGAGATGTTGAAACTGTTAAGGTGCATTTGTGTAAAAAGGGGTTTGTTCCTGATTATGATGTTTGGTACTGTCATGGTGAACCAGAGGAAATTCCAGCAGCTGTTACAAGCCAACAAGTGTAAATTCCCGTAGATGAACCATTTGTGAATTTAAACACATATGAAGAAATGGTGATGAATGCATCGGGTAATGAATTCAATCAGAATACATTTATGGAAGAACCAAATCCAGATGCACAATAATTTTATGATATGTTGCGTGCTGCAAATCAAGAATTGTATCCTGGTTGTGAGGGCCATTCCCAGTTGTCTACGGCTACTCGGTTGTTGAATATTAAGGCAGAACATCGATTATCAGAAAAGGCATTCAATTCTATAGCTGGGTTAAACAAGGAAATTTTGCCAAATGATAATGTTGTAGCAGACAGTTTTTACTCAACGAAGAAGTTATTGCGTGGGCTTGGGCTCCCAGTTAATAAGATCGATTGTTGCTTGAACAATTGCATGATATATTGGGGTGAAGACTCAGAGGTGCGATGGTGTAAGATTTGTGGTCAATCGAGGTACAAAAATGGCGAAGGGGGAGCTAGTACAAGTAGGAGAAAAAGTGTGCCTTACAAGAGGATGCATTACTTTCCTCTTACTCCACGCCTGCAGAGATTATACAGATCTGAGGCTACAGCTGCTGATATGAGATGGCATGCCAAACATGAATCTAAAGAGGATGAAATGCGGCATCCGTCAGATTCAAAAGCTTGGAAGCATTTCAATGAAAATCATCCTGATTTCACTGAAGATATAAGGAATATGAGATTAGGTCTTTGTACCGATGGCTTCCAACCATTTGGTCAAGCGGGCCAACAGTATTCATCTTGGCCTATGATACTGACTATATATGACCTTCCTCCATGGAAGTGCATGAAAGATTCTGCAATGTTTTTGATAGTTTTGGTTCCAGGACCATCAAATCCAAAGGAAAAGATTGATGTCTTCCTGCAACCGTTGGTGGCCGAATTAAAAATGTTGTGGGAAACAGGAGTCATAGCCTACGACATTTCTATGAAACAAAATTTCATCATGAGAGCTGCTTTGATGTGGACAATAAGTGACTTCCCGGCACATGCAATGTTGTCTGATTGGAGTACTGTTGGACGTCTGGCATGCCCCCATTGCATGTATGATTCAGATGCATTTACTTTGCAGAAGAGTGGTAAGTAGTCATGGTTTGATAATCATAGGAAGTTCTTGCCTCCAAATCATCCTTACAGGCATAACTTGACCGCCTTCTGGAAGAACAAAGCAGTCAAAAAATTCATCAAACTGGTTAGGTCTGCCTCGGATATATTTGATACTATAGAGCATTTGGGGTTGAGGTATGCTTGGGAACCAGATGCAGATAGAATAAATGGCTGTATATGTAAAGAACATACCTGGAAGAAGAGGAGTATATTTTGGGATTTGCCGTATTGGAGCACAAATCTCATCCGGCACAACTTGGATGTTATGCATATCGAGAAAAATTTCTTTGATAACATATTTAACACGGTGCTAAACATTCCGGGAAAAACCAAAGACACTGCAAAGTCAAGAGAAGAACTTAATCAGTATTGCAGAAGAGGTGATTTGAGGAGGAGTGCCGATGGGACCTATCCTAAAGCCTATTACACTCTTGACAGAAATTCACAAGAAGTATTATGTAACTGGGTTAGAGGGTTAAAATTTCTAGATGGTTATGCCTCAAATATCGGTAGGTGTGTGGACATGCATAAGCTTAAGTTGTTCAGCATGAAGAGTCACGACTGCCATGTTTTCATGCAACGGTTATTACCTATAGCTTTTCATGAGTTGCTTCTGCACCATGTCTGGAAGGCATTAATGGAGCTCAGCTTGTTCTTCAAGGAGTTATTTGTTGTAGTCATTACTTCTGCATCCATGGCAAGGCTTGAGGAGGAAATTCCAATTATTTTATGCAAGCTGGAGCGAATATTTCCTCCCAGTTTTTTTGACTCAATGGAGCATTTACCGGTTCACTTGCCATACGAAGCGAGCATAGCTGGTCCCGTGCAGTATCGCTAGATGTATCCTTTCGAGAGGTAAATATATACATCAGTAAGACATGTTGACATTTCAAATATTATTTCATTGCGAGAAGATTGGTTTATTTTTTTCACCTTTACATATAGGTACCTTAAGAAGTTAAAAAATAATGTGCATAATAAGGCAAGGGTTGAAGGTTCAATATGTAATGCACACTTGGTCGAAGAAGTTTCAGCTTTTGCCTCGCATTACTTTGAGGGTCACGTCCGCACGGGGAGCTGAAATGTTGGTCGTAACGATGACGTATGTGTGGACGAAGGAGAACCTAATGACGGTAGAATATCGGTTTTTAAAGATATCGACCGTTTATTTGGAGCGCAGAAGTCAAGAAATCTTAGCGATATGGAGTATGATGCAGCACATTATTACATCCTAATGAACTGTAGAGAAGTCGATCCATACATTGAGTAAGTATATACTTCAATGCTTAATTGGAACTTCTAATTTAAATTGCAATATACCATAATATTTAATTGCTAACAGATGTTTTAATCCTTATCATCCCATAAGGATGTATTGTGATAGACAACGACAGATGAATCCCGACATCAGTCAAGTTACCATTGGGAAGAAGTTAGAAATGGAGTTTGCTTACTAGTTTTATGAATTTGTGAGTAGTATCACTCAATCAATTTTAATAATGGCTTTTATTTTTTGAATTGGTTGTGAATAGCTTATTAATTTATAACGGTCCATTGTCCACAACCGATAATATTTTCATTAAATATCTATCGTAATGGCCATTGAAGACCGTAACAACTTCTACTGGCTATTTTGTTAATGGGTACAAATTTTAGATTGAACGACTAGCAGCTTTAAGAGGCACGTAGAACTGGGGCGTGTGTGTTAAAGGAGAAAGTGTTGGAGCAAATATGCAGGATTATTATGGAATGTTAGTAGAGGTGGTTGAAGTTGAATATCCCGGTTGGCCTATTAAACGAACCGTATTGTTTCGTTGCAATTGGTTCGATCCGACACTTCTTGTGGGAAAAAGGGTTCATAACGACTACAATATAGTTGAAGTGAATCATCGACGAAGATTGCAGAAATATGATCCATTCATCCTTGCATCCCAAGCTCAGCAAGTGTTTTACTGCGGATATCCAAGTTTGTGCAATGACAAGCGAGATTGGTGGGCTGTTTCTAAAATCATCCCACGTTCAACAATCGTATTAGATGAGAGTTCATCAAGTCAATCAACCGAGTGCCCTGCATTTCAAGAGGATGAGATGGAAATGCATGCAATTGAGGATGACACAAGGGCTTCTGAAACATTACTTAGAGATCCAAATGGTGATGTCCAAGAAATTGCGGATTCAAATGTTTGGTTTCCTTCCGATGATAATGAAACTGAATCGCAGTCTGATACGACATCGGATGTTGAACCAACATTTCACGAAACAAATGAAACTGACTAAACATAAAGGTTTTTTCAAATTCAATTTATTTTTATAAATGTTATATTTTTACATATTTAATCATTAATTGTAATAACATTCATGAATCTTTAGTATTTTCAGTATGACGGGCCAAGGTAGATCTACCGGCGACAGACAGAGTGAGCAGAGACGTAGCCCTACCGCATCAGATCCCATGAGCTTTGGAGATGGAGAGTTCGGATCTCCACACATCGCACAGCCTCCAGTCTCTTCAGCCATTGGCGGTGATCCTGCATTAGTATTATCATCCAGCCGATCGACACATACATCCAAGAGTTCTTTCACCGTCGGTCGTACCGTACTTGGACTGGATGCTCATAGGCTGTAAGTATATAATAATTATCAATATATCATTTATCTTTTTAAGTCAATTACCTATAAACATGTATTTTTTTAACGGATTTATTGAGCAGCATCATGTATCGAGCCAGATCAGCTCCATATTTCAGAGGCGTGCTGATCCCAGTGGCTACGATTGGTGCCATGTATCTGCAGCCACGAGGGAGTTTTATTTTTCAGAGTTTCAAGTAAACTTATTAAATACAATTTATCTTAAATTTCTTAATCTTAATAAATTCTTAAACTAACTGTTTATTTTAATGCAGAAAAAGTTTACGTGGGACCCTGTTATCCATGATGCCATTAGGGCAGCATGGAATGCTCTTACATCACGCCGATACTCCGACATGCTTCATCATTGGAGGACATCGGGTGAGCATCCTGCCCAAATGCCAGAGGGTATTTGGCATGAGTGGCAGCAGGCGTGGCAGTCTGATGGTTGGCGCAGGAGGTCTGCATCAGCCAGCACGAACCGCCGATCCGAGAGGGGCGGTCCTGGCATGGGTCTCTCTCGCCACACTGCGGGGTCTATTTCGATTCAAGAGCACACACGCTGCATGATAAGAAAACTTAAATATTTTAATTACTAATTTAGTTATTTACAAATACTTTTATTTATATCAATTTTTCTTTCTGTTGTTGTAGTCTGAACAGGAGGGCGGAGATCCTGGCGAGTTTCGTCTATTCAGGGCGACACACACCAGGAGGAACGGTTCCTGGGTCGATACATGATCACGGGAGGTTGCAGTAAGAAATTAGCTTTATATTGTATCTGTTTAATTTCTAAAATTTTATTTAGAGAAATTTATTGATTCATTTATTGTTAATTTTATAATTCAAAAGCACGAGTCGAGGAGCTTCAGTCCTAGGCATCGCAGGTCGACTCCACTGATGGGGGACCGCCCATCGAACTCTCATCAGAGGAGAGTCAACGTGTGTTTTTGGAGGCTGTTGGTGCCCAGCCGCGAGACCGCAGGGTCTATGGTCTAGGCACTAGAGCTTCTGCATATTTTTCCCAGCAAGACTCTAGTTCACGCTATTCTAGTGATATTCCTGCCGAGCGTTTAGAGGACATTCGGAGATCTATTACGGAGGAGGTTCGGCAGGAGATTCAGTAGGAGTTCGACCAGCGCATGGAAGTCCTTCAGCACGAGTTCGACCAATGCACAGAAGTCCTTCAGCACGAGCTCTCTGACATAAGAGAGCAGATGTGTCACATGCGGGATTTGGTTAGCCGCATGTCGCAGGGTTTCCAGCCACCACGTCATCGTGATAGTGGAGATTCTTGATGTATTTTTTTCTTTACTTTTTATGTGTTGTACATGGAAACTTCAAAATTTTAATATATTAATTATTTTTGAAAATTTAATGATGAATGTTTCGATTAATATTAGTGTTTCAATTAATATCAGTGTTTTGATTATAATTTTTGTAAATTTAACCATTTTAATTTATAATATTTTTTTAAAAAAATTTAATTAGCGATGCATTAGCGACTGAAATTGCATCGCTAATGTATCTAAAATATTATTATTAAATATTGCGACGCATTCAATTGCATCGCAATATTGCGATGCAATTGAATGCGTCGCAATATTAAATTTAACCATTTTAATTTTTAATTTTTTTATTTTTAAAAAAATATTTAATTAGCGACGTATTAGCGACTGAAATTATGTCGCTAATATTTCTAAAATATTATTATTAAATATTACGATGCAACGTCTTAGCGTCGCAATATTGCGACGCACTTGGTTGCGTCGCAATATTAAATTTAATTATTTTAATTTTAATTTTTAATATTTTTTATAAAAATTTAATTAGCGACTTATTAGTGACTGAAATTGTATCGCTAATATTTCTAAAATATTATTATTAAATTTTGCGATGCAACAACCTTGCGTCGCAATATTGCAACGCAAAGACGTTGCGTCGCAATATTGCGACGCAATAAATGCATCACTGAGAGTCGCTATTTAGCGACACAATTGCGACTAAATTCTTTCTGTGATGAGACTTACAGCGACGCTATAGTTGCGTTGCTAATGCATCGCAAAACCCAATTTAGCGATGCATTAGTGACGCATTTTTGCGTCGCTATATTTATTTTCTATTGCAGTGGAAGCCCAACCTTGAAGCTTTCTTCATAAAAGAATACCCCCGACTCCAATGGATCAAGCACCCTCTGTCCAGGACCGAGAAATTGCATTTGAATGTCACTGGTAAATCAGTATTACCAGCTGATCCTTTCTAGATCTACAGTTATCATAGTCGAGGCTGAATCAATGGGGCATCCCTTGTCTCCAATATCAGAAGAAACATCAGCCATGTCTGATTCTAAGATGAGGATTTTCGAAGGAAGAAGATAGAGAGAAAGCGCAATAGAAGGTAACCCACCACTCGCCTCTCGCTTCTATTTAAACCATTTCAACAAGATGAAGATCCTCATGCACTACCAAATCTTGGGCTTGCCATGCGCCATTTTGTTCACCAATAGCAGAAGGTGAGGGGTTTTCCTCAACGGCCTAGCATTTATGATGCCCAAGCCTACGCTTCGGATTAGGGAGTGGGGGGCATGTGATGTGGGATAAAATTATCATCCCACTGATGCTCAGGCACATGACAAAAAGGGTCAAAACCACTTTTGATTTTTGATTAGACAACTGTCATATCTGGAAAACAACAGAGCTGATATACCTCGGCAAGGCCGAGCCATCCTCGAACCAAGTCACCCTCAGATTAAATCACTCCGAGCCATTTCTTTTGCCCCAACAAAGCCGAGCTATCCTCTTATCTCGGTCGGATCAAGATATTCATGCCTTGGCAGAGCTAAAGCATTCTATCCTCATATACTCAACGACACCAAAATATTTTATACCTTGACCAAAGTTTTTATTTCGGCCAAACCAAACCGCTCTTATACCTCGGCCAGACTGAGGCATTCAAATGCCTCGGTGGAGTCGAACTATTTTTGAACTTTAGCTAGGCCGAAGGACCCCTGAACCTTTGTGGAACCAAGTGTGGAAGAATTCAAATTTATGATAGTTTGACAAGATTCCAGCCGTATAGGTCGTTGAGTGGAAAATTATGCTAGTGATATCAGATATGGCCTAGATCCTATAAAGTCACCAAATCTCAAAGCATCAGTCAGCTTCTTTAGACATTGATTCTCTAACTAACTGGATATTGATACTACTGACCTCATAACAAACTCGATTCGAATCTGATTCAAATTTGAACAATTTTGGACCCCCTATGACACGTCCAAGGCATCAGGTGATTGCCTATATATATACCCTTGTCCTAAAGCTCCTCAGGTGCATTGACACTGACACTCTGACTAAGAATCCCATTAAAGCTTAAAGCTCAATCAAAGCTCAGAGCTCTCGAGAGGCCATTTTTTTGAGGGACTCTTCTGCGAGAGCCTTCTCCTCATATTTGCTTGCTGTGAATCTTCACTTACTTGGGCGTCTGAGGGTCTTCTGTAGAGAGCCATCCTAGACACTCTTTGCGTGAGGACTGTCTTGTAGGTTTCACCCGGGAAAAAGATCAGTATCCAGATCCGGAGTCGATATGCACCTGAGTTGGAGAGCGGATTTCCGCAGCAACAAGGGACAAATGAAAGATAGTTTTGATTTGTTTAAAGATTTTGTCCCCTACCATTTGGATGCTCGATATGTCCCATGCATTGCACCGATGGCATTTGGTAAGTTCTTTTTTTGATCATATATTTATTTTAATTATATCATGGCATAGAAAAATTTTAATTAAATATCATTCAATTTAAGTAATTTTAAATTTAAATTTGGAAAGATATGAGATCATTATCAAAAAAAAAAAATAAGATAAATAGATAGGATAAAAAGTACTTTTTATTATTTTAAAAGTAGTTGAATTAGAACATTAGATTAAAAATTTTTAAAAGAAGTGAAATTCTACTTAAAAAAGGTATAATCTATATGAAAGAGAACCTTAACTGTCATTTCTAATAAGAAGATTAAGATAAAATTTTAATTTCTCTTGAAGAAGCTAAGAATAGAGTTTTATTTCATTTAGATAACATTTAAAAAGTTTTATTGCTTGAAAATTATATTTTTTTATAGAATATTTTTTGTTTTAAATTCTATTTTTAATATAAAATTTTAACTTATTTTAAAAAAAAATCTTGTTTATTTAATAGACACATTGTACTTATGTTATTCTTACTTTTATGATCATAGCAATTTAATATTATAAAAATTCAAAATAAAAAATAATAAGTTTAATATTTAAATTAAATAATAATTCATGAGCTATGTCAACTTGATAAACCATAAACCATGGGTAGTCTCTTGTTAAATAGAAGAAGATAATTATAATTCCAATCTTTGAATTTTTATCATATTGTTGTATATTTTAGATTAATCCAAAATAGTATATCATAATAAAAGAGAAGAAGTCCTATGGCATGTATATAAAACCTATGATCTGACAACCAAAATAAGTGATTTTTAAACATTTTGGTTTCTAACATATCATCATGCAATAGGCGTATATCAATCCATCTGGAATCAAATACATCAACCTCAATCAAGAGATTCTCTGTTATTAGAAACGCATGCCACCAAATGATCTTGTAACAATAGGCTTAATCAATATCTTAAAAAAAAAAAAATCTTTAAAAAAAACAAAACTAGAGGCGTTCAAACATGGCTATCAGAAATAACTTAGAAAACCTACTGCACATAAGGCGTGACAACGCACACAACGCGTCAAAGCCCCCCACGATGTCTATCCATTTTTTGAAACGATAGAAACAACTTCCAAAAAACCCACCGCATAAATCGCGTGACAGCCAAACATCTTTTAAAACTCATAGCACACAACGCAGCCGAATATCACCAATATGGCCATAATTAATGTCTATCTATTGTTTAAAAACCCATTGCACACAACGCGTGACAATCGAATTATCGAATATCACCGAATATGCCCATAATTAATGGCTATCTATTTTTCTGACACGATAGACTTAACTAATATCCTAATAAAAATCTTTGAAAAAAAAAAAAAAACTAGAGGCATCTAAATAATTAATGTCTATCCATTTTCTAAAATAATAGGTTTAACCAATATCTGAAAACAAATATTTAAAAAAATAAAACTACAGGCTCGTCCAAACAGGGCTACGAGAAACAACTTCAAAAACTCACCGCCGAATATGACCATGATGTCTATCCGTTTTGTGAAACGATGGGCTCAACCAATATCCTAAACGATGGGCTCAAAAACCGCTGCACCGTGTGATAGCCGGATATCGTCCGAATATTATGCCTATATAAATTTGCTCTCAGACCATGTCCGAATGCAAGGTTTTCACAAAGAGTGGAAATCACCGCTGGACAAGAAGGGCAAGAAGAAGAAGGTAAAAATCTCATTATTTCGTGTTCTGTCGTGCCTTGTTTTGATTCTATTAAGTTCTGATGTGAAATCTGATTCGAAATCTTCATGGTCTCTATTTTGTTGATAGATTCCGGATGGGTTGTGGTGTGATATTGGTTGCATTGCATGGTCCGATCTTGGTTTTGGTTTTGATTTTGTATCTTAATTTTTTGAAATTTGAGGAGTCTAGATCTATATTCCGGAACATTAGTTGTTTGAAAGTGAAGGGATTTCGAAAAGAGATGAAAAGTCTGAGATGCGCTATAGGATTTTTTTTTTTCCCGCTGCCCTTGCAGTCAAGTAAAACGCCTTTATCCTCTCCTTTTGTTCTTTGTTTTGATCGGTGTAGTTTTGTTGAACTTTAAATCTTCATTTGGCGAGGTGTAGATATCTCTGTTTCTCCATCAATTTTCAATTTTGCAGATGATGAGATAATTCTGGTTTCAGAGATTCTTCAGTTTATGATATTAGGGTTTACTAATATGTTGATCTATATTTATTTCTTGTCCTAATTCTATTCCACCAAAAAAACTTCGTTCCTTTTCATTTTCAATGCATACCTTCGTTGTGTAACTATTTTAAGGGTTTCTTTTATGTTTTATTTTTTCTCCATCATGTGCTACTTTGGGAATCTCTTGGATGAAGATAGTGAAGGATGGAAGTCTTCAACCATACCTGAAATCTCTTGTTTTTCTTTCATTTTTTTTTTTTTTGCATAATGATATCAAAGAAAAGATTTTTCAATTGTTTGGAAGCAGTAACTTATCTATTGGATTATAATGACATAGTTTCATTTTCTAACTCTAATTTCAACCTTCATCTCATATTTTCAGGTTAATATTTTTAAAAATTTTGGAGCTAGCCTATGGAAAGGCGAGCCTCCATTTTTAGGTGCTGGCACTATCATGAATAGTTACAAGATGAGGCTCAGAGTTCGATCCCAAAGGCATCCATCAGTACGTAGTGGTCGAATCCAATTGTTATGCCAAGGTACGCCAACTTTGATGATGATTTAATTATTTCTTTTTGAAAAGAAAACTCTGCTGCATCTTGGTCATGACGTGGCAACGATGACCTCTGTTTCAGATAATGAACCACCGTGTTGTAATTTTTGCCAAAGAACGAATTGAAGCCGGTGAAGAGATCTTCTATGATTATGGATATAGACCTGATCAAGCGCCAGAATGGGTACGGAGACCGAAGGATCAAAATGAGATCATTCAGTGGTCTCCCATGGCCGGGCACATAAAGTTGCTTGATATTTTTGAGTTGAGTCGAGATTATCTAAAATATTGTCAATAATGGATGATAAATATTATAGACGTTTGTGAAACAATATTTTTTTTACCACGAGGGGGGTACGCCGCTTGGACGCCCATAGTTTTGATTTGTTTAAAGATTTTGCTCCTTCCATTTAGATGTTTAAAGATTTTGCTCCTTCCATTTAGATGCTAGATATGTCCCATGCATTGCATATATTTATTTTAAATATATCATGGCATAGAAAAATTTTAATTAAATATCATTCAATTTAAATAATTTTAAATTTAAATTTAGAAAGATATGATCAGATCATTATCAAAGAAATACAAAGAAGATATATAAATGGAATGGATAAAAATTATTTTTTATTTTTTAAAACGTTCAAACAAGGTGACCAAGAACCCACCGCATACATTGCGTGACAGCAGGATATCGCCAAATATTCTTAGATGAGTTGTAATTTTATAAATCCATATTTTATAAAACGATATACTCAACCAATATCTATCCATTTTTCTGAAACCGTAGGCTCAACCAATATCAATTGCATACATCGCGTGACATCCAGATATCAATATCTTTTAAAAAGAAAATAAAACTAGAGGCGCCCGAACGAGGTGCATCCAAAACGAGGCATCGCACACAACGCATGATATCAATATCTTTTAAAAAAAAAATCTTTGAAAAAACAAAACTATCAACGCATGTATCTCAAAACCAGAGGCTTAAATTCGAGGGGCTACTCAAAACTACTTCGCAAACCCATCGCATGTATCTCACAACCAGAGGCTCAAATTCGAGGGGCTACCCAAAGCCACTAGCTGAATATCACTCACCGAATATGCCCATATAAATTTACTCTCGGATGCAAGGTTGTCTCAAAGACTCGAAATTATTGCTGAAGAAGAACGGCAAGAGGAATGTAAAAATCTCATTCCAATTTATATATACAATAAGTTCTGATGTGAATTCTAATTTTTAATTGTCGCAGACTCCTTTTATTGATTAAACACTAGATTGCTGTGTGTTATTGGTTTCATTGCATGGTCCGACCTTCTTTGATTTTGTGTCTTGCTTTTTGAATTTGAGGAGCCAATATGCACATTTTGGAAAACTATATGGAGATTTTGAAATTTGAAATTTGAGTAGCCTATATTCCGGATTATTTAGTTGTTTGAAAGTCAAGGGATTTGGAAAAGAGAAGAAAAGTCTGAGATGCGCTTTGGGTTTTTAAGGGTTTCTTTTATGAATCTCTTAGATGAAAGTAGTGAAGGATGGATGTCTTCAACCGTATCTAAAAATCTCTTCTGTTGTTTTATTTTTTTGTTATCAAATATAGCTTCTTGCTTTTTTTTTTGTTATGAAATCTATTAAAAAGAATTTTCAATTATGTCAATCATTTGGAAGCGGTAGCTTATTTATTGGATTATAATGATAGTTTTATTTTCTAACTCTAATTCCAACCTTCATCTCATCTTTTTTCAGGTTAATATTTGTGAAAATTTTGGGGCTATCATATGGAAATTGGAAAGGCGAACCCACATTTTTATGTGCTGGCACCATCGTGAATAGCTACAACATGAGGCTCAGAGTTCGATCCCAAATGGAATCTGTAACCCCCAGTAAATTATTATGGGGGATTGTAACTCTTAGTATTTATTTTGGGGACACCTGGCATCTTGACTTCCTTCTAATAGGTCCCCATGCGACGTCTGGTTTCTTGGGTCTTCGTGTGTCGGATGGGTTCCCATTTTCCATTGATCCGAGGCCTCGCATGGGAGAATAAAAGGAGTTGAAGGATGACTCCCTCATTCACCCTGGCGGCGCGCACACCTCCTCCAGGTAATCCCTTGCACATCCTTCTAATTCCAGAGAGAGAGAGCCTAAGAGAGAAATAGCCGAAAAGAGAGAGAGAAAGAGAGCAGAGAGAGAGAGAGAGAAAGAGAACCAGAGAGAGAGAGCCTGAGAGAGAAATAGCCGAGAGAGAGAGAGAAAGAGAGCCAGAGAGAGAGAGAGAGAGAGAAAGAGAACCAGAGAGAGAGAGAGAACCAGAGAGAGAGAGAGATCGGCATGGTTCACTGCCGATCCTTGGTTCGGGCGATCCTTGGTTTGGGCCCGGCGGCGTGCCTGTCGCCTGGCCGGGCCTGAGGATTGGCCGGTGACCTCCATCGGCGCCGGGCGTGCATTCGGTGGAGGTCCGGCTGGCCCTGGTGGCCGGCCAAGCTGCCGGCACCATGCGCACTGTGTGGGAGAAAAAGAGAGAAAGAGAGGGAGAGAGAGAGAATTAAGGAGAGAGAGAGAGAGAGGGGAGGCCAGCCGCGGCGGCGGTCGGCTCTGGTCCGGCTAACAGCGGCCGGACCGGCCCCAATTTAGCCGGATTCGACGCCGGCGCAATGAATTTCATGCGGAGCAGCGGAGAGAAAGAGAGAGAGGGAGAGAAATTGAGAGAGAGAGAGGGAGGAAGGAGGCCGGCCGCGGCGGCGGCAGGCTCCGGCCCGGCCTTCGGTGGCCGGGCCGGACGGGATTAGGCCGGCGGTGGCCTTGGCCACCGGCCAGAGGCTGTCCCATGTTTTGGGCGAAACAGGGGAGCGGGGGTTGGATGTTGGCCATGGGCCGGCTGGGCCGGCCTGGTTTGGGCCTTCTGGGCCATGCAGCGAGCAGTTTTGAGGCTAGTTTTTGGGCCCTGTAATAGGCCGGGATTAGCAAAATATTTATATGACTAGAATCTGGGTGAATTCTAGTTTCATGGGGTATTTTTACTTTCCCAATTGGGTATGTATAGTGGGAGATATTTGAGCCCAAAGTAGGGCCCATGAACTAGTCTAAGGGTCATTTTAATATTCGTATTCTAATAAATTAATTGTGTATAATGATCCTGTAGGTGCTCAGACATCTGACTAGCTGATATATATCTGTTGGATTGCGTACTGAGGTAAGTAAGCCAGTTATCATTATTTAATAATTAATTTATTCATTATATAAATTGAATTATATTGAGACATGAAGAATTGTTATGAATATTGGTTAAATTGTAAGTAGATGAATATTATGAACACATGGTTGTTTATGTGCTATGATTTCATATGTGGATGCTATGCATGAGAGATGCAGTTATTATGACATTGATGTGATATTTTACATGCAATTGTTCAGTAAGTATAATCCACTATTTATGCAATATGGAGATGTATTGATATGTTTGTGCATGATGTGAGGTACTGTTATGTGTCGCCGCGGTTCTCCTTTATCATGTCATACCACACACACATCTAGAGGATGTGTTCTGCTTGTTTATGCCACCTACACGTCTAGAGGATGTGTTCTGCTTGTTTATGCCACCTACACGTCTAGAGGATGTGTTCTGCTTGTTTATGCCATTCACACGTCTAGAGGATGTGTTCTGCTTGGGTTCGAGATGGCATCACGCATCTAGAGGATGTTTCTGAGTTACTATGAGGTGGCATCACACACCTAGAGGATGTGTTCTGCTTGGTTCAAGGTGGCATTACACATATAGAGTATGTGTTCTAGTGGATTATGATATGGCGTGACCCTGGTATCTGGACCTTTTCAGTAGGGGGATGCTTGTTGGTACACTATTGAGATATTGCAGGGCCGTGGGTCACATTTACAGTTACCATTGAGAGTATAAACAGTGGGTTTACTTACATTGCATGTTTGAGTATTTGTGGAATGTTTAAGCATGCAAATCATTTATATGCTTATTGATTGCTATGCTATGATTTGACTGTATAACATGGCTTACTTATTGAGTGTAAGCTCATAAAAATCTTACAATGTTTTTGTCAGAGCCACGAGATTGAAGATGGACTGTTGGGGTGATGGATCTTCTATTAAATAAAACAAGACCCATTTATTTTGTTGTAACCCCAGTACTACAGATGTGTAGGGCTTGATGCCCAAACTTTATTATTATGGTGTGTAAGGGTTTGTAACCCAAAACTTATATAAATGGTTTGTAATAAAGTATGGATTTGGATTGACTTATTATACTTATTGCCTTATAATGATCGATGTGTAAATTTTATGACGCCTTGCGTGCCCGGCACGTGGTGGGTTGTCACCCTAGCCCAATATTTGGGTCTGGGACATGACAGCTTTTAGTGGTATCAGAGCTTAGGTTTTGACCCTAGGGACACAGACATATTGACATAATAACACGTAGAGAACATATTTTGATGACATTATACTTAGAGTCACCTGACACTTTAGTTTATGATGATATTAACCACATCTAATTTAACAGAAAATAGTTATGGCTCGCCGTACTAGGAGCCAACAGTATGAGGAAGACTCTCCGGTCAGTAATGCTGATCAGCCGGTAGGTCAAGGAACTACTGGAGGTACAGCCCCTGCCAACCCAGTAGGAACTGAGCACCAGCGATTCTAGTCCGAGATGCTTCAAGCTCTCTCGGGTATGGCGCAGTCTATGCAGGACATGCAGCATCAGAGTACGCAACGGAAGCGTGGTGGGCCCATAACCCACAGGACCCAGGTTATGATCTTAGGGACATATGCATAATGACACTCTAGGCAAAATACTAGGATGATATTGAGACAATTATGACTTTAAAGGAATTTCAGGAATTATGCTTTGGAAGCTTGAAATTTAAAGTTTATCAAGATATTAATTGAATTACAAATTTGATAGGGATTAAGAATGAACCATCGCAAGCCAATGATATTGTGAGACTCCCAAGCTGGTGACCTTGACCAATGGGGAGGCCAAGGGGCTTCTAGAGGTTTTAGCTCCATTAAACTTGTTGGAAATGATTCGTAACAGTTTCAGACCTTTAAATAATATGGGAGATGAAATTTTAATTGGATATGCAATAAAAGACTGATAAATATATGGAATATGATATAATAGTTAAAAAGTGCAATTGTTGACTAATATGACTAAGATAACATCATTATGTCCATATTGCAATTGAGTTGATATGTGGATTTTGAGGTATTAAATCTGAATCTGAATGTGGATGTATAAAATAAATTTTTATTTGTGGAACTTACATTGTTGATATTATAAGTTTAAGATTATGAGCTAATCTGCTGGTTATAGGGATGATTAATATTGATGATATTTTGGGAATGAAATAGTTAATTACATGTTTTTGATTAATTACAATTGAGTACTTTCTGAATTTGAGTCTGGATGGATAAGTATATATAGTGAATTTTACTAAGAGAACTTTTATTATGGATATTGCATGTTCAAAACTGATTGTTAATTTGCTAGATGTGAAGATGGTTGATATTGATGCTAATGAAATAGTTGACTGCATATTATATCTTGATGGACCATTTAGGAAGAATATAAAATTTTAAATGCTGAGACAATTACTGTTTAAGTTTTTGAGAGCAGTAGACTCTATTAACCTTTAGAACTGATTTTGGCTATAATTGATCAAATATTTTGATGGTAAAAAGTGAAATATTTTAGCTAGAATGAGAATAAGATAAACTCCACTGATAAAGAATTTCATGGGAATTTTCATCTGTTAATAGATTTCTGAATCAAGATATCTGTTCATTAATTTATCGTGCATACTTATTGTACCTTTCTTCATAGTTCCTAAGTAGATATCTTTCTCCAGGATGGATAAATTATCAATCATCCATAAGTGGCATAATTATTGTTAAGAAAATAGGAGGGAGATGATTTTATTTTGATTATTATCAGTTATGGATTACGGTTAAGGGTACATCTATTATCACTTTCAAGTCATAGAGAGATTACTATAATTTTCAATTATATCTTTCGGATGGTAAGTGCATTTTCAATCTTTATTGACCTTATAAGTCTTGTATCCATCTGAGCTAGATTAGTGAAGTCACTTTGAGATATTTGAAGGGTTTAAATTAGTTGGTCATATTATGGCATGGGACATTGCATAATCTATAGATAATTTTGATAATCATTGGTAACGAAATAATCAATTCAAGAATTTAAATCATTTAAATTACATTATTTATTGAGGATATACTGACCTATTCAAGAGAAATTGATTGGTTGTAGTGGTAATTACTGATAATATGAAGAAGATAAAATAATTATACTGATGATTACTGATGGCACTATTATTCAAAGAAATTAAATTAGTTGATTATGATAATTATGAAAGATATACTAAATGATTGGCTTAATGTTCATTGATTAGCTTGAAGTATTCAAGAATGAAACCAAGTATGTTATGATGATTGAAATAAGTGTCGTAATGATTAATGGCACATTCAACTATATATGAGTTGAGAGAGCATTGGAAGGAAACTATCTTATATCTAATTCAAAAGAAATACTTCTTAAGGAATTCAATTTTATTTGGTAGAAAGATCAAATTAATTTTGAAAGTTGGACATGTCATTTGGGTACTTGGGAATGAAATAAAAGTTTGCTAGTGAGAATCTTTAATAGTACAAAATTTGTGGACATTTAATTTCGAGGATGAAATTTTAGTGGGCTAAATGTTAATATTTGTTTTTGGTTTAATGGTAAACTGCGTAAATTGAGTCTGAACCCATTTGTCTCACTCTCCTAATTCGATGATGTCTTCATAAAGCTTTATAGATTAAGCTGAATTTCTGTCCAGCCTTCCACCCTCAAATAGATGGACAATCTGCATGAACCAATTAGATTTTAGATGATATACTGCAAGCTTGTGTAATAGATTTTGGAGGTGCTTGGCATAAATTTTTACCTTTAGTGAAATTGCTTATTTTATTGATTACCAAGCCAATATTCAAATGGATTCATTTCAATTGTCTATGATATAAGGTGTAGATTCCCTTCATATTGAGATGAGGTGAGAGAGACAATTTTGGTTACTGAGCTGGTTTAACAACTATGAAAAGTATCATTAATTAAAGCAGCTTCATGTAGCTCAGAGTTAATAGAAAAGTTATGTTGATGTCAAAAAGAAAGATTCAAAATTTTAGGTTGAAGATCATTCGGAAGTCTTACTAACCAATGATATGATGAGATTTGTGTTAGAGGTGAATTGAGCCACAATACATTGGGCCATTTGAGATTTTGATCAAAATAAATGAGGTGGCTTATAACTTAGCACTATCTTCATTACTCTTTGGGGTGTTCAATGTGTTTCATATCTTTATGACTGAGGAGGTATAGTTCAAACCCCCGTTATGTGTTAGAACTTGAACCGATTTAGTTTAAGAAAGAATTGACCTATGAAGATCATCTTGTGTGCATCGTGGACCGCAAGGATCAAGTTCTGAGATGGAGTAGCATTCCTTATATCAAGGTTCAGTAGAGTAATCATTCTGAGATGGAGGCTATTCGGTAGCTTGAGGAAGAAATGAAAAAGAGGTATCCATAATTATTTGCAGGTAAATTCTCTATTCAAGATTGTTGATAGATCATATTTGAATTCTATAGTATATTTGATGTGTGTCAATTTCGAGGACGGAATTTTTATAAGAGGGGGAGAATGTAACCCCCGGTAAATTATTATAGGGGATTGTAACTCTTAGTATTTATTTTGGGGACACCTGGTATCTTGACTTCCTTCTGACGTTTAGGTCCCCATGCGACGTCTGGTTTCTTGGGTCTTCGCGTGTCGGATGGGTTCCCATTTTCCATTGATCCGAGGCATCGCATGGGAGAATAAAAGGAGTTGGAGGATGACTCCCTCATTCACCCTGGCACACACCTCCTCCAGGTAATCCCTTGCACATCCTTCTAATTCCAGAGAGAGAGAGCCTAAGAGAGAAATAGCTGGGAAGAGAGAGAGAGAAAGAGAGCCAGAGAGAGAGAGATAGAGCCAGAGAGAGAGAAAGAGAACCAGAGAGAGAGAGAGCCTGAGAGAGAAATAGCCGAGAAAAGAGAGAGAAAGAGAGCCAGAGAGAGAGAGAGCCAGAGAGAGAGAAAGAGAACCAGAGAGAGAGAGAGACCAGAGAGAGCGAGAGAGAGAGAGATCGGCATGGTTCACTGTGCCGATCCTTGGTTCGGGCCCGGCGGCGTGCCCGTCGCCTAGCTGGGCCTGAGGATTGGCCGGTGACCTCCACCGGCACTAGGCGTGCGTCCGGTGGAGGTCCGGCCGGCCCTGGTGGCCGGCCGAGCTGCCGGCACCGTGCGCACTGTGCGGGAGAAAAAGAGAGAAAGAGAGGGAGAGAGAGAGAATTAAGAGAGAGAGAGAGAGGGGAGGCCGGCCGTGGCGGCGGCTGGCTCTGGTCCGGCCAACGGCGGCTGGACAGGCCCCAATTTAGCCAGATTCACGCCGGCGCGGTGAATTTCACGCGGCAGCAGCGGAGAGAAAGAGAGAGAGGGAGAGAAATTGAGAGAGAGAGAGGGAGGAAGGAGGCCGGCCGCAGCGGCGGCCGGCTCCGGCCCGGCCTCCGATGGCCGGGTCGGACGGGATTAGGCTGGCGGCGGCCCTGGCCGCCGGCCAAAGGCTGTCCCCTGTTTTGGGCAAAACAGGGGAGCGGGGGTTGGATGTTGGCCATGGGTAGAAATTCTAAGGGTCATTTTAATATTCGTATTCTAATAAATTAATTGTGTATAATGATCCTGTAGGTGCTCAGACATCTGACTAGCTGATATATATCTGTTGGATTGCGTACTGAGGTAAGTAAGCCAGTTATCAGTATTTAATAATTAATTTATTCATTATATAAATTGTAAATTATATTGAGACATGAAGAATTGTTATGAATATTGGTTAAATTGTAAGTAGATGAATATTACGAACACATGGTTGTTTATGTGCTATGATTTCATATGTGGATGCTATGCATGAGAGATGCAGTTATTATGACATTGATGTGATATTTTATATGCAATTGTTCAGTAAGTATAATCCATTGTTTATGCAATATGGAGATGTATTGATATGTTTGTGCATGATGTGAGGTACTGTTATGTGTCGCCGCGGTTCTCCTTTATCATGTCATACCACACACACATCTAGAGGATGTGTTCTGCTTGTTTATGCCACCAACACGTCTAGAGGATGTGTTCTGCTTGTTTATGCCACCTACACGTCTAGAGGATGTGTTCTGCTTGTTTATGCCATTCACACGTCTAGAGGATGTGTTCTGCTTGGGTTCGAGATGGCATCACGCATCTAGAGGATGTGTTCTGAGTTACTATGAGGTGGCATCACACATCTAGAGGATGTGTTCTGCTTGGTTCAAGGTGGCATCACACATATAGAGTATGTGTTCTGGTGGATTATGATATGGCGTGACCCTGGTATCTGGACCCTTTCAGTAGGGGGATGCTTGTTGGTACACTATTGAGATATTGCAGGGCCGTGGGTCACATTTACAGTTACCATTGAGAGTATAAACAGTGGGTTTACTTACATTGCATGTTTGAGTATTTGTGGAATGTTTAAGCATGCAAATCATTTATATGCTTATTGATTGCTATGCTATGATTTGACTGTATAACGTGGCTTACTTATTGAGTGTAAGCTCATAGAAATCTTACAATATTTTTGTCAGAGCCACGAGATTGAAGATGGACTGTTGGGGTGATGGATATTCTATTAAATAAAACAAGACCCATTTATTTTGTTGTAACCCCAGTACTACAGATGTGTAGGGTTTGATGCCCAAACTTTATTATTATGGTGTGTAAGGGTTTGTAACCCAAAACTTTTAGTATTCAGTGATGAATTTGACTTCGTTATATACATAATAGTGTTATGTGTTAAAAATTTTGTGACGCCTTGCGTGCCCGGCACGCAGCGGGTTGTCACCCTAGCCCGATATTTGGGTCTGGGGCGTGACAGAATCCATCTTAATTGGTAAGTTTTGGTATCCAACAAGGGCTTTATTGTGGTTTTATATATTGTGCCAGTAAAGCTGGGAATTGACTCATTTACCATCTTTTCATGCGTGAAGTTTATGACTTGTTTTAGTTGGTAACCATTCAATTGAGTTGAATTTGATACTGTATGTGCCCTCCTTCTGTTGACTGTCATGATCTGAATTAGAATATGGATAAATGGTAGCAATGGATGCTGAGGCTGCTAGCTGGTTTAAGTTAGTAATGCCTTTCGGTGTTCATACAAGATATCTGAGTTCAAGTCGTCTTTCTTTTACCTCAATTCATGCTTTTAACGAATTATTGGTAGATGCTGCTGATCTTAAAGAAAAAAAGGAAAAGAAAACAGAAGCCATAATGGATGCATGGCAAAGAAAGTAATACAACGAGCTTGGGATATTTAGTTGTAACTTGAAATTTTCTCTTAGGACTTTGGGACTAAATTTTTACTGCCCCCACTGCATGGGATATAATGGGTATAGATAGTGAACAAGTAAACTATCCACAATTAGGCTTAGAATAATATTACATAAACTATTTAACTTAATTTGGACAACTTTACTCATACATGTGATATCTTTTAATCTGTTTTGAGCATCTAGAATTATTTCACACAAATTAAATGCTAGCATATGTCAATTTCTTGTATATGTTTGCATAAATATGTATTGATTTAAGTCAATAGTAGTTGATAAATTAGATTTTATGATCGATAGATAATGCCACCTTAGAGATCACCTCTTCCACACCATTAGCGCTAGGGTTGAGCTCAGTTGACATCTCCTTCAGCCCATGAAGCACTGCTCCTAATCTCTGAACCAATTCTTTCATCCTTAAGGAGTAATAACAATGATTGCCCAAACTCCTTAGCTGCAGCAACCTCCTCCTTCGGGGTCCAAAGACTTTGACATTTGCTCATCTAGCTCAAAAATAATAAAAACTAAAAATAAAAATAAAAAAGGTTTGCTAATTGATTTGTTATCATGCAGAATTAGCAAGAATCGACATGTATGAAGTGTGTCAAGTGTCCAGCATGTCAAAAAAAATTGTAATGTTTGGGAAGCTCTTGTTTTAACACATTATGAATATAATTATTTATATAATTATTCTTTATATACTCTAATGATCCTAGATAAAGGCAATTATGTTTTTCTTACCACACTGAGTATAGAAGCAATAATTTTTTCTTCTTCTTTTATTTGGTCCTACAAATGGTAATAGATAGCTCCTTAGTCAATTGTGTTAAGAATTATGGCAGGTCCCAACATTTCAAATATTTGAATAGGCCTGCTCTTTAGTCAATTGTATTAAGAATTATGGTGGGTCTCAACATTTCAAAATTTTGAACAGGCCTGTGATGTGCTCCTTTCAATTGTCCCAGTGGAACTATTTGTGTGACATGGATTTATGTTAGTTGAAACCTTATGCTTTCATCGATAATGGAGCGAAACAAACTTGTGTTGGATGGTATTCGCACTTGCAACCTTTATATAACAGAACAAGAAGAAATTGGTTATAAATTTTGATGCAAATTTCCTTGACATGTAGAGAAAAAAAGATAAATAAAAAGAAACCATGCATCTAAAACTCAGCTGGAGAGAAGAAATTGGTTAGAAACTCTGATGCAAATTTCTTGAATCAATTCCATAGAAATCAATTCGATATTTAGACTATATATTATGTGAAATAGCATTAGGTAAAATCATTTCTTGGAGAGGATTTCAATGTGGATGCTGTTGACCTTCCGTTTTCCTTTGTATTCGGGAAAAGTATTTTCGAGCCCGGCACGGCACGGTTTAATGGGCCGCCGGCACGGCACGGTTTAATAGGCCGGCCGGCACAGCCCGGTACTATAGCAGTACTGGGCTGTGCTAGGCACGGCCCATTTGTGCTGGGCCGTGTCAGCCCATGGGTGGCACGGCCCAGTGCCTACCTCTAGTTTGTTGGTGGCTTATCCTATTGTATGGTGTTGATTTTAATACGGCCTTGGTGTTTTTGTTAGATATTCCTTCTATGTATTATGTCACGACACCCCCACCACCTCCTGTGGCTCTCAGGGGTTTGCCTTTTGTTGCTCATCTAGTAGTGCCCCCTGCAATGTTTTTCTTGGCAATGGATCCTCAGCGTGCAATGTTACTGAAACAGATAAATTACTACTTCAGGTGATTCTCTAGTCCATAAGTGTAATCTTTCCAGTGACTAATGGAAGGTTTGTTAAGCTAGTATTTCTTTTTTTTTTAGTGGAAGGTTTGTTAAGCTAGTATTTTTTCTTTTTTCTTTTCCGTCCAGTTCTAAAAATTTGTGCAAGGCTATTTACATGTGGCCGCAAAACACGACGAGCAGGGGTGGGTTCCTATATCCTTAATTGTTGGGTTCAACAAAGTGAGTTATTTTGAACACTTACTCGTCCCCCCTATCATTTGTATATGGATTAGTTTCTATTTGTGGCAAGTGCTATAGTTTATTAGTCGATGTTTGCTTTCTGCAGATTTTAGTATGCGTGTCCATTTACTAGGCTAGTAGTCTTTTTCAAGCTTACTAGCATAACTAATATGATGAGGGATGGTGTCCGCACCATAATCTTTTCATATTTGTGTAATGTATGGATATGTATATTTATATTCTACCATGCATGATCTAGAGATGAATTAGACATGCATGTATTTAAACAAGGAGCATGAGTAGGTTTGTTTTAGAAAAAGACGAGTGAGAAGAAACGGATAGAACAAACAGAGGCCTAGCTTGGAAACATGACTTTGTGGAGCAAACACCGATATCTGCTTCAGATGGCTTTGACTAATTCCACCTTTGCTTAGATTAATTGACTCTCTCTCCCTTGATGAGTTCTTCTAGCTTGTTGAACTTGAAGACTTCTCATTATACGCATATATGATAGATTGCTAACTACAACAGGGCTGATATGCAGCGGCAAATTAGTGCATAAGGAAATTGCATATGTTTGTTACCGCCCAACCAAAATTTGCATGTGCTTGTCCTTAAGATTCATCACCTCTATCCTTTGTTCTCTTGGATTCTATATCCGTTGGTCATTGTTAGGGCTATCCTTCTTCTATACAGCTATTCATAAGCTTGGATATTTAGTTGTACCATGAATATTTTTCTTAGGACTTTAGGACTAAATTTTTGCTGCCCCCATTGCATGGGATATATAATGGGTGTAGATAAATTGTAGATTTGGGCATTAGCTATAATGTTTCAGAGACAATTTTTTCATAAGATCCCCCATGCAAGCAATTGTCCACACTCAGGCTTAGAATAATACTACAGAAACAATTTAACTTAATCTAGACAACTTTACTCAGACGTGTGATATCTTTTCATCTGTTTGAGTTTCTAGAAGTATTTTATACAAATTAGTTGCTAGCATATGAAATTTTCTTGTATATGTTTGTGTAAATTTAGTATGTTTTGATTTATGTCTATAGTAGTTAATAAATTGGTTTTAATGATCGACAGATATTGCCATCTCGGATGTCACCTCTTCCACCTTTGTTGTCTGGTGTTAAGGGTCATATGAACCCAGGTGCCATTTTCTTTAGCAAACCATTTCCTTTGTTAGTTCAAGTGGCAGGTGGGAGGTTTCGAAGATGGATTCTTGCGGAGATGGATTCCGAGATCCTTGTCCTCAAGGAGTGAAAACAGTAATTGCCCAAACTCCTCAGCTGCAGCAACCTCCTTCAGGGTCCAAACACTTTGACATTTGCTCCTCTAGCTCAAAAAAAAAAGGACTAAAAGGTTTGCTAATTGATTTGTTATCATGCAGAATTGCCAAAAATTAACATGTATGAAGTGTGTCAAGTGTCCAACATGTTTAAAAAAAAAAACAAAATTTGTAATGTTTGGGAAACTCTTGTTTTAACACATTATGAATATAGTTATTCATATATTTATTCTTTATATATCTAATGATCCTAGATAAAGGCAATTATGTTCTTTTTACTAGGCTGAATATAAAAGCAATAATTTTTTTTTCTTTTATTTGGTCCCACAAATGGTAATAGATAGCTCTTTAGTCAATTGTGTTAAGAATTGTGGTAGGTCCCAACATTTCAAATATTTGAATAGACCTTTGATGTGCTCCTTTCAATTATCCTAGTGGAACTATTTGTGTGACATGAATTTGTGTTAGCAGAAACCCTATGCTTTCATCGATAATGGAGCGAAACAAATTTGTGTTGGATGGTATTCGCACTTGCAACCTTTATATAATATAACAAGAAGAAATTGGTTATAAACTCTGATGCAAATTTCCTTGACATGTAGAGAAAAGATAAATAAAAAGAAACCATGCATCTAAAACTCAGCTGGAGAGAAGAAATTGGTTATAAACTCTGATGCAAATTTCTTGAATCAATTCCATAGAAATCAATTCGATATTCATACTATATCTATTATGTGAAATAGCATTAGCTAAAATCATTTCTAAGAGAGGATTTCATTGTGGATGCTGTTGACCTTCCGTTTTCCTTTGTATTCAGTTAATGTTGGGTTCCGGTCATGCAGCGGAAGGCTGGATTTCAAAAAAAATTTAACCTTGAAACCCTAATCAACCAAAATCTTAGACCCAAGACCCCTTAATTATAACAATTAATTAGTCATAAAATATAACATATATGTAGAGGAACATACCTTAGTACTTGGTGAAGAAAGAAGTAAGCCGGTTATCCAATGTTTTCCACTAGGCACCCAAGTGTTCGCCCTCCCATGGTGATCAACACGAGAATTGGATCAAAGATATGCTCACGAACTTGACTTAAACCTCTTTTTGGCTTCTTGACTCTTGGCTTGGTTCTTAGGACCCTTTTTACCCTTTTCTTAAGCCTAATAAAACTTGTATAGGCTAAGAAAAGAGTTGTCCTAAATTGACTAAGGCTTGTAGGAAGGGGAGAGGGAGAGAGAAGACTCTTGTCTTAACAAGAATTACTAAAAATTATCCGATGCTATCCCATATGTGCCACCCCCTTTAAATAGTGAATAAGGAGACGTCAAATGAAGGGATATTTTTGAATGTGGTAGCTTATTTATTGGATTATAATGACATAGTTTTATTTTCTAACTCTAATTCCAACCTTCATCTCATCTTTTTTAGGTTAATATTTTGAAAATTTTGGGGCTATCCTATGGAAATTGGAAAGACAAGCCCCCATTTTTATGTGCTAGCACTGCCATGAAAATCTACAAGATGAGGCAGAGTTCGATACCAAATGGAATCCATCTAGATAGGCAAGTTTTTGTATCCAACAAGTGCTTTATTGTGGTTTTATTGTGCCTGTAAAGCTGGGAATTGACTCGTTTACCATCTTTTCATGCTTGATGTTTATGACTTCCTTTAGTTGCTAACCATTCAATTGAGTTGAATTTGATGCAGTATGTGCCCTCCTTCTATTGAATGCCATGATCTGGATTAGAATATGGATAAATGGTAGTAATGGATGCTGAGGCTGCCTGCCTTTTGGTGTTCATACAAGATATCTAAGTTCAAGTCGTCCTTTTACCCCAATTCATGCTTTTAATGAATTATTGGTAGATGCCATTGATCCTAAAGAAAAAAAGGAAAACAAAATAGAAGCCATAATGGATGATGCTATGGCAAAGAAAGTAAGACAACGAGCTTGGATATTTAGTTGTAATTTGAAATTTTCTCGACTTTGGGACTAAATTTTGCTATAATGGGTATAGATACTGAACAAATAAATTGTCCACAATTAGGCTTAGAATAATATTACATAAACTATTAACTTAATCTGGGCAACTTTACTCAGACGTGTGATATCTTTTCATCTGTTTTGAGCATCCAAAATTATTTAACACAAATTAAATGCTAGCGTTTGTCAATTTCTTGTATATGTTTGCATAAATACGTATTGATTTAAGTCTATAGTAGTTGATAAATTGACTTTTATGATCGACAGATAATGCCACCTTAGAGATCACCTCTTCCATGCCATTAACTCCAAGGTTGAGCTCAGTTGCCATCTCCTTCAGCCCTTGAAGCACTGCCCCTAATCTCTGAACCACTTCTGTCATCAAGCTGGGTTCTAGGCCTCGGAGATGGATTCTAAGATGGTTGTCCTCAAGGAGGGATAACAGTAATTTCCCAAACTGCTCAGCTGCAGCAACCTCTTTTAGGGTTCAAACACTTTGACATTTTGCTCCTCTAGCTCAAAAAAAAAAAAAACTAAAAGGTTTGCTAATTGATTTTCTATCATGCAGAATTGCCAAAAATTAACATGTATGAAGTGTGTTGAGTGTCCAACATGTCAACAAAAAAAAAGCAATAAAACAAAATTTGTAATGTTTGGGAAACTCTTGTTTTAACACATTATGAATATAGTTATTATATACTTATTGTTTATATACTCTAATGATACTAGATAAAGGCAATTATGTTCATTTTACCAGATAGAATATAAAAGCAATATTTTTTTTCTTTTATTTGGTCCTACAAATGGTAATATATAGCTATTTAGTAAATTGTACTACAAGAAAAATAACTTTTGCCTACGATTTTTGCACCTACGAATTTAAAATCGTATGGAAAAAGATATCTTTCCCTATGATTTTTTAAAAATCGTAGGGAAAGATTCCATAGTAAAAAGGTTAGAGCCTTTCCTACGATTTTCAAAAAATTGTAGGGAAAAGTCCAGAGCCTTTCCCTATGATATTTATGAAAATCGTAGGGAAAGGCTTTTCCCTATGATATTTGTGAAAATCGTAGGGAAAGGCTCTGGACCTTTCCCTACAATTTTTTGAAAATCGTAGGAAAAGACTTTTTCTTAATCAACAAATTTTTGAGGCAAAATCATCCGCCAATAATTTTTTTAAAAAGTCTTTTCCTACGATTTTCATGAAAATCGTAGGGAAAGGCTCTAAACATTTTCCTACGATTTTCTTAGAGCCTTTCCCTACGATTTTTTAAAAATTGTAGGGAAAGTCTTTTTCTTGATCAATAAATTTTTGGAGGAAAAATCATCCGTCAATATTTTTTTGAAAAAGTCTTTCCCTACGATTTTCATGAAAATCTAGGGAAAGGCTGTAGACCTTTCCCTACGATTTTGACAAAAATCATAGGGAAAGGCTTTAGAGCCTTTCCGTAATATCTAAACTTTTCTATAGACCTTTACCTATATCTTCATGAAAATGTAGGAAAACCCTTTCCCTATGATTTTGTGAAAATCATAGGGAAAGGCTATAAACCTTTCTCAAAATGCTACCCTTTTCCTACGATTTTCACAAAAATTGTAGGGAAAACCCTTTCCCTATGAATTTCATAAAAATCGCAGGGAAAGGCTCTAAAGCCTTTCATGTAATAAATTTTTTTATTCTAAAGTTTTCCCTACGATTTTTAAAAAAAAATGAAAATCGTAGGAAAAACCCTTTCCCTATGATTTTGGTGAAAATCGTAGGGAAAGACTATTAACCTTTACCTACAATAAACTAAAAATTGTAGGCAAAGATTTCCTTTGCCTACTACATTCATAAAAATTGTAGGCAATGGTCAAAGGAAATGTTCCCTAAACCTTACCCCTCGAAAAAGTCTTTGTACACTAGATTTCAATGCACAAAGCCCGCCTCCCTTTGTACGCCTTTGTAAACATTCCCTCATTCCACCTTCCTTCGTCCATGAGCTCCCAATCCGGAGCTTACTTGATCCTTCCCCAGTGAAGGACTTAGGCCAGGGCCTTGCTAAAGCCACAATGCCCGAAAGCCCCCAATTGGTCTTCCAAGATCCTTCCTCTCTTCCCCCTCCTTCCTCCACTCTTCCTTCCGCCACCATTGCTGAAAACCCTAACCCCAATCCACCTCTGAATACTAATTCTAACCCCAACTTCAATATGAACCCCACTATCGTGACACCGCCGCCTCAGTCGATTCAGCCTTCGCCCCTTCGTTCCAGCCCTTGGACGCCCCTTCCATCCCCCAGTACTCCATCCCAAATCCCAGCTTCCAAGGCCCGATGGCGCAAAACCCCAGCATCTGTTGACCCAATTATTAATTTTGATGATAAACAAAACTATTTGAGTATAACTCATAAATTACTAATGATTTTATTAAATGTTTCAGTTTATAACTTATTTAAATGATCAAAATTTTAAGAGAAATCAAGTTCGGAGCTCAATTCCAATGTCAAGGTAAGATTGCAGACATTAGAGCCGACACCTAGAATCACAAGTCAATTCCAGAAAACGGCACGGACTAGAGTCGACACCTGGAACCTGTAGAGTCGACTCCAATAGAAAAATAGAAAGATGATTTTTCGGGTCTTAAATTAGAGTCGACCCCAGAAAAGTTAGAGTCAACTCCAGAAGCAAAATGTGTCGACTCCAAAAAGTTAGAGCAGACTCCAAATCGGGCTGTTTGGGGATTTCAAGTTAGAGTCGACCCCAGAAAAGTCAGAGCCGAATTCAGATTGTCAGAATCGACTTTCAGATGTGTCAGAACGTCTCTAAACCTACTTTTTACTTTAAATCTCAATGGCTATTACCTTATTTGTTCCTAACTTTTCTTCCACTTTGATTCTAATGGATAGTTTTCATCTATTCTTAGTATTGGAAGATCTATAAAAGGATGATGAATATGACCGTTTAAAGAGAGAGAAAAATAAGAAAAAATAGAGAAGAAAAAGAAGAGAAAAATATGAGAGAAAATCAAGGGGAAAATCAAAGGAAAAATTGTATTGATTCCCTGAAAGAAAAGAGAGAAATTTCAAATCTTCACACTTTCATTTTGAGGAGATTTCTAAGTTTGAAGAAGCAAATGAGCAAGCCCTAGTTCCTGCTCTTCAACTGTTCTTCCGAGCTTCAAGAGAATACTCAAGGAATATCCATTCAAAAACAAGGAAGAGGAGAAGAATCAAGCCATAGAAAT